>CM046965.1:59453603-60060059 GCA_025698475.1 Gossypium anomalum
AGTAGGTCTTTGTATCTCTCCCATGCATTGTAAAGTGTTTCTAAATCCATCTGCACAAAAGAAGAAATATCATTCCTTAGTTTAGTTGTTTTAGAAGGGGGAAAGTATTTTAGTAAAAAATTTTTGATCATTTGTTCCCAAGTAGTGATAAATCCTCGTGGTAACGGGTTCAACCACTGTTTAGCCTTGTTCCTCAGTGAAAAGGGAAATAGCCGAAGGCAAATGGCATCATCAGAAACGCCATTGATCTTGAATGTATCGCAAAGCTCCAGGAAATTTGCTAAATGAGTATTTGGGTTTTCATCCTGCAAACCATCAAACTGAACAAACTGTTGTATCATTTGAATTGTGTTAGGTTTCAGTTCAAAATTATTTGCAGCAATAGCAGGCCTAACTATAATCGATTCAGTTCCTGTTAAAGTAGGTTTAGCATAATCATACATAGTACGAGGAGCAGGATTCTGATTTACTAGGCCAGCAGCAATCACAGGAGGTACTAGATTTTCCTGATTTTCAGCCATCTCCTCGGCTGTAGTTGGAATATTGTCCTCTTGCTCTTTTTCTGTGTATCTTAGGCTTCGCCTTATTTCTCTTCAGTTTCTATGAGCTGTGCGATCAATTTCTTCGTCAAAAAGTAATGGTCCTGACGGGTTTCTTCTAGTCATAAACTATAAGATCCTGCCAGAAGAAAGAAAAAGAGAATTTAGTAATGAAAATCAAAACAAAATTTAAATTGCAATAAAAGTAAATGGCTAAAGTAATAAAAATCGAGCGTTCCTAATGTCTTAATTCCCTAGCAAAGGCACCAAAAACTTCATTGTCACTCGCGATAGGTTTTAAAATTTATAAATTATCGTACTCAAACTAACTATTATCACGATGAAGGCAAGCGCACCTATCGAACAGTAGTATAGTTTTAGCAAGACCGGATGTCGAACCCAAAGGAACCAAAAGTACTAGTATTAACTTTCTTTTTATTATCTAGCCTAAGAATAATGAAGGTTGTTTTAATTAACTAATTAACTAATCTAAGAATGCACAGAAAATAGATTTGGGGAGAACACTTTTGGAAAACTGATTGATTTAAGACAATACCTAAGGAAAAATCTACCTAGACTTCACTTGTTATTTGACTCTGAATCAGACGATTTAGTCATTCAACTTGTTCCGTAGAAATCCCTAATTTATATTATTATCCCTCTCGAGACTAACAATGTCCAACCCTAGATTGAATAATTGAAATCTCTTTCTAATTAACACCTTAGGGTTGTATTAACTCGATCTATGGATCCCCTTATTAGGTTTCACCCTAATCCAAAAAAATCTTGTCACCCTATCTCTAGGCGTGCAATCAGCTTCTCTTAATTATGACAAATTTACTCTTAGACAGGGACCTTTGCTTATCTTAATAAGCGCATTAACTTGAATCAATATCCTAAAATATCGAAGCAAGAATTAAGAACACATAATTAAGAACAAGTTAAATATTTATCATTCAATTCAGATAATAATAACAAGATTCGTCTTAGGTTTCATTCCCCTTAAGTATTTAGGGGGTTTAGTTCATAACTATAAAGGAAAACATCTCAGAAGAATAATGAATGCAAAACATAAAGAAAACCCAAAACTCCTGAAGGGAAATTGAGGGGAGATCTTCAGTCTTGATGAATAATCCGGCTTCTGAGATGGATCAATCAGTTTTCTTCGAGTAATTCCTTGCTTCTTACTCTGTGTGTCTTCTTTACTCCTCCTCTAGGGTGTTTAAATAGGCTTTAGAATGCCTAAAAGCCCATAAACTTGCCCTTTTCTGAATAGAACTCAACTTGGGCTCGACAAGGACACGCCCGTGTGCAATTACTTCAGGTCGTGGTCAAGGCTAAGAAATAGACACGCCCGTGTTGAGGTTGTTTTAGGCCGTGCTCGAGCCTGTTAGAATGGCACGGGCGTGTGTGCTACCCGTGTGATGAAGTCTAGGCCTTATTATTTTCCTACGTCAGCCTATTTTCTCTATTTTTGGCCCATTTCTTGTTCTTTTTGCTCTCCTATGCTCACCTAAGTATAAAACATGAAATTAAAGGATTAGGAGCATCAAATTCACCAAATCTAAGGAGAAATCATTCATAAATGTGTTAAGCATGGGATAATAATATGTATAAATTATGGTTTATCACATTGCAAGTTACGATAAATTTTATAACAGGTTAGGTTGTACTACTGTTGAGAGTATGATGATGTTGTCAATAGCATTTGAAATGACTCAGATTTTGCTTCTCTACTGGTTTTATTTTATAATGCATGAAATACTGTAATGTCTGCTTCAGAGTTAAATAGAGAAGAATGAATGAAGAAAATGAAATTATTCTAAGTTTTAAGAATTCAACTCCTAATGTTACCACGAATTTTAGTAATAACAAGTTGTTAAATGAAAATTGAACAGTTACAATTAAACAATTGTAGGTGCTCAAATTTTAGGTGTAAAGTTTTTCAAATTTTATGTGTGAAATTTTTCAATTTTATTGCAATTCGTAGTAACACTAAGAGTTGAATCTTAAAAATAAGAACAATTTGATTTTCTTCATCTATTTTTTTCTATATAACTCTAATGTAAACATTGTGATATTTCATGGAACATTAAATAAAAACAGTAGAGAAGCAAAATCCGAGTCATTTTAGATGCTATTGACAGAATCATCATACTTTCAATGGTAGTACAAACTAACCTATTTTAAAATTTATCATAATTTGCAATGCAATAAATTTGATATCCATGATTTCCTTACAAGTTTTTTGAGCCTTTTTCTTTATTTATTTAGAATTTTTTTCCTTTTTTAAACTTTCTATCACTTAGTCTAGGGTGAACTTTTAATTTTACCGAATAAAGTTATAGATTTTTTATACTTTTCAACATATAATTCAAATTAAAATGCACTCTAATATCATGATTTCCTTTCATTAGATGACATATTTGATATAATATATATATATATATGATCAATAACACAAGATTTATACTACATTCTAAAAACATATATACTTACGTAAATTTTGCACATGGAAAATCCTAAACCAGATAACTTATTCTATGTGAAGTTGTTTAATTTTAGCTGTTCAATTTTGTGCACATAAGGTTTTGCAAAGGAAAATCCTAAACTAGATAAAATTTGAAGTTGTTTAATTTTAGGTGTGTTCAATTTTCACCAAACAACTTGTTATTACTACAATTAGCAGTAACACTAAGAGTTGAATTCTTAAAACTTAGAACAATTTGATTTTCTTCATCTCTTCTTCTCTATATAACCCTAATGCAGACATTGTGATATTTTATGCATCACAAAATAAAACCAAGAGTGAAGCAAAATATGATTTGTTTCAGATGCTATTGACAGCATCATCATACTTTCAACATTACTACAACCTAACCTGTTCTAAAATTTACCATAATTTTCAATGCAATAAATTTGATATCCATTATTTCCTTATAGGTTTTGAGAGCCCTTTTTGTTGATTTATTTCCATCTAATTTCTTCATTTTTTTGCCTATATATATGAATTCCATCAAAGTAGAACTTCATTCCCAACCATCTGAAAGGCTAGTAAAGCATTCCTTTTTAACTTTTTTGTTGGTTTCTTTTGTCTTTTGATATTTTTTGTAATGACAAGCTCAGGCAAGAAAACTAACGGGAAAAAGAAAAACTGATATTAAGATCATTGAAAATGAGGATGATAGGCTCATCTCATTTTCAAAATGATGTACAGGAATTTATAAGAAAATCTCTGAGCTCTCCACCTTATGTGGTGTTGACATTCTTTTTATTATTTTCTCACCAACTGGTAAGTCGTATTCATTTGGTCATCATTCTGTTGAAACTACCGCTAAATGAATTTTGAACCTAAACCAACCTCTTAATGAAACCACTCATGCTCCTGCTGAGGCTTACCCTAAGGTAAGTATCAACTTGCTTGTCCAATATTTCAATAATGTCCACCAAGAAACCTCCCTTTGTTTTTTAAAGCAACTAGTTAGTGATGGACCTTACTGAAATCTTGGACAAGCAAGTTGATTCTTACCTTATGGTAAGCCTGAACAAGAGCATAAATGCTTTCATTAAGAGGTTCATTTGGGTTCCAAAATCATTTAGTGACAAATTCAACAGAAGGATGACGAAATGAATAAGGCTTACCAGTTGGTGAGAAAATAAAAAACAAAATCTCACCACCAAATAAAGTGGAAAGCTTAGAGGTTTTCTTATAAATTCTTACGCATCGTTTTGAAAATGAGATAAGCTTATCATCCTCATTTTCAATGATCTTAATCTCAATTTTTCTTCTTCCCTAGTTTTCTTGCCTGAGCTTGCCATTACAAAAGATATCAAAAGACAAAAGAAACCAGCAAAAAATTTAAAAAGGAATGCTTTACTAACCTTTCAAATGGTTAGGAATGAAGTTCTTCTTGGATTGAATTCATACATATAAAAACATTCAAGAAATTAAACACAAATAAATAAAGAAAAAGGGCTCCAAAAACCTACAAGAAAATAATGGATATCAAATTTATTGTATTGCAAAATATGGTAAATTTTAGAATAGCTTAAGTTGTACGAACATTAAGAGTATGATGACGTTGCCAGTAGCATCTAAAATGACTCACATTTTGCTTCCCTACTGATTTTATTTTACTGATTCATGATATATCACTATGTTTGTATCACAGTTATATGGAGATGAATAAATGAAGAAATCATAATTTTCTAAGTTTTAAGAATTTAACTCTTAGTGTTAGTGCGAATTGTAGTAATAACAAGTTGTTGAATGAAAATTGAACATTTAAAATTAAACAACTTCATATTGACGAGGTTCATCTAGTTACATATTTTCTATGTGCAAAAACATGATGTAAAACAGGATGCAATAATTTTATTAAACAAATTCACAAGCTTGAGTTCAAATGTTAGCAAAACAGGATGCAATATTTTTTTTAATCATCAGTTTATTGAAAGTAGATTGTTGATACAACATCATAATTGGAATCGAAATAGTCCTAGACCCTAAATAGTCAAGGTTCTAGAATGCTACAACATAGACCACAGACCATATGTTGGCTGGCTACATGAACAGGTACATGTATACCTTAAGGATTCCCAAGATTGACAAGCCTAACAAACATAAAAAATAAAACAATAAAATTAACGTTTAACATCATGGACTTTGAGGTTCAAAAATACTGCTGATTGAGGCCATATCTTAGAGGGAAGGAAAACGAGACATCCTCTTCCATTGGAGCATGCATTGAGGAAATATTTGCAGTCTTCTTGTACCTTGTGACAGAGAGCATGTTGATAAACACTGCGAAACTTTCTTCACATTAGTAGAGCTCCTCGGTTAAGCTGATCAATGGGGAGTTTTCCACCAATGATGAGTTTCTCTTCCATATGATTATCGGGCCAAAGAAAATTCCATTGTTAGAGTTATGTAACCCAAATTCCTGTTAAATAAAATAAGAGATTTCTTGCAAGTCAAGTTAAACAAATATACTTTCTTTCTAGAAGCTTTGGAATTTATTAGTATAATATATTTAGCATTTATTAGGATATTTTATTTGACCTACGAATTTATCCTATAAATAGGCACTTTTACAACAATAGAAAAACACCCATTAAATATTAGAACTCATAACACATTTGGAGTATTTTGTGTTTAGGTTTTGAGGGTTCTTTCTTTTCAAGTTTCGGGGTTTAGTTTTTTATCTCCATCGTTTTTACTTTTCATTCTTTTTTCATTATAGTAAAATTATCTTTACCCGTGGTTTTTTGTCCTCTTTCGAGGATTTTTACACTATAAATTTGTGTGTTCAATTTCTCAATTTATTCCGCTATTTTTTACTTTTTCGTTGCTTAATCGGGTCGATCCCCAACATCCATTTGCTTTTCTTTTTCTACATATAGTTAGCCGTGGACCTCATTAAAATCTTGCACAAGCAAGTTGATTCTTACCTTACGAAAAGCCTCAATAGGAGCTTAAATGGTTTCATTAAGTGGTTGGTTTGGGTTCAAAAATCATTTAGAGGTAGATTGAACAGAACGATGACCAAACGCATAAGGCTTACCAGTTGGTGAGACAACAATAAAAAGAATCTCACCATCACATAAAGTGGCGATCTTAGATATTTTCTGATAAATTCCTATACACCGTATTGAAAATGAGATGAGCCTATCATCCTCATTTTCAATGGTCTTAATCTCAATTTTTCCTTTTCCCCCAATTTTCTTTCCCGAGCTTGCCATTACAAAAAAGATGGTTCAGAATGAAGTTCTTGGATGGAAATCATATATATAGGCAAAAAAAATCAAGAAATTAGATGAAAAAAATCAAGAAAAAGTGCTCCAAAAACCTATAATGAAATAATAGATATGAAGTTTATTGCATTGCAAATTACGGTAAATTTTTATAATAGGTTAAGCTGTACTACCATTAAGAGTATGATGATGTTGTCAATAGCATTTGAAATGACTCAGATTTTGCTTCTCTACTGGTTTTATTTTATGATGCATGAAATACCGCAGTGTTTGCTTTAGAGTTAAATAGAGAAGAATAGATGAAGAAAATGAAATTATTCTAAGTTTTAAGAATTCAACTCTTAATGTTACTACAAATTTTACTAATAAGAAGTTGTTGAATGAAAATTGAACACCTAAAATTAAACAACTTCACATTGAATAGGGTTATCTAACTTAGGATTTTCCATGTGTAAAAACTTGATGTGGAATCTTGTAAGAAGAGAGAGTATATTTCATTTTGATATATTATTCTCTTTATGTTGCATGAAAACTTTTAACAATATCCTGAAAATGAAGAGTGTATCAATACTATAAGCAAATTAACTAGCTTGAGGTCAAACGTTAGCAAAACAAGATGCATAGAATTTATTAATCATCGGTTTATTGAAAATAAATTGTTGATACAACATGATAACTGGAAAAAAATAGTCCTAGACCCTAAATAGTCAGGGCTCAAGAATGTTACAATATAGACCACAAACCATATGTTGGTTGGCTACATGAACTTGCTTTCTGTCACGAAGGACAAGAAGGTTGCAAATATTTCCTCAATGCATGCTCCAATGTATGAGGATGTCTCCTTTTCCTTCCATCTTAGATATGGCCTTATTCAGTAGTAGTTTTGTACATTAAAGTCCACGATGTTAAATGTTATTTTTTTGTTTTATTTTTTATGTTTGTTAGGCTTGTCAACCTTAGGAGTCCTCAAGGCATACATGAACCTGTACATGTAGCCAACTAACATATGGTCTATGATATATGTTGTAGCATTCCCAAGCCTTGACTGATTTGGGTCTAGGACTATTTCGATTCCAACTATTTTGTTGTATCAACAATTTTCTTTCAATAAAGTGGTGGTTAATAAAATTGTTGCATCCTGTTTTACTAACATTTAAGATCAAGCTTATGAATTTGCATATACTATTGATACACTTTTCAGTTTCAGGGTACTGTTAATAATTTTTCATACAACATAAAGAGAAGAAAATATCACAGTGTAATATGCTCTCTCTCTCTATGTGCCTCTCTCTTCTTACATGATTCTGCATCAAGTTTTTGTACATGGAAAATCCTAATCTACATAACCTTATTCAGTGTGAAGTTTTTAAATTTTAGGTGCTCAAATTTTATTTGATAACTTATTATTACTGCAATTCACAGTAACACTAAGAGTTGAATTCTTAAATCCGTAACACCTATAACCCGTATCCTTCGCTAGAACAAGGTTACGAAGTATTACCAGAGTTTACAGTACAAACAAACAAAATTTTGAAAATTTCATAACATGTCAAAAATTCATATAAAAATCCCATCAAAATCGTACATACTGTCCCATATACAACCCTCAAGGCCCTAAATATGCATTAGAAACAAGTCGAGATGAAATCAGAAAATCAGAGAATTTTTCAAAAATTGAAAATTTTCAAAGCTGTAGGGGTCACACGGCCAAGAGACACTTCTGTGTCTTAAGCCATGTGGGTATTTGAAATAGGTACATAGGGCCGTGTCCCAGCCTGTGTAACTCCCTGACTTGGTCACACGGCCAAGCCACAAGCCCGTGTGATAGGCTGTGTACTCTTCGGAGTAACCTCACAAGCCCATGTACCAGGCTGTGTAACAGCCTAACTTGCAACCCTTTAAAAGCTATAAGGGACACACGGCCGTATCACCTGGCTATGTGTCACACACGGCTGAGACACACGCTCGTGTCTCTACCCGTATGGACAAAAATTGACTATTTTACATGCCATATTTCTCACCCAATTTGGCATCCACCTACACTCAACATTGCGCATATAAGCAAACCATAATAAGGTACCAAAACCATGCATTTTCTAACCTTATACAAATGGTATGATCACATACAACCAATATGCCCTTAGGCACCTCAAATGACATTTCATACACGTGCAAATATGAATACAATTTGATCATTTTCTCAACAAAGGCTTGACCAAAATTATACCATAATATGCCACTTGATTTACTCATTAAAACATATCAAAAAGTACCATATATGGCATACAAAACTAGCTCCAAATGGTCATATAATATACATGTAACTTGTGCACTGAAAACATCATATAAACCATTCAAACAAGTACCATTTCACAACAATTCAAGGCTTACACAAAATGCGTACTCAAACCATCATTTTATCTTCCATCATTCTACCATATAAAGCAACTTATATACACATCAAAATATATCATTTCACCAAAACAAAGCCAAAATGAAAACCAACCAAATGGTAAGTTACACATCCAAAACACATAGGCTAACATTACCCAAAATAACCTATTGGAAACACAAAAATATACACACTTTTTCATGCCCTTTTTAACTCAAATTCATATAGTTTCGGTAAAATTATTGTCGAAAAATATATAAATATTATAAAATAATTATTTTGTACTTAAATTATTAACCTAATTAATTTTAATTAATTTTATAATAAATTTTGACTAATTTTGATTATTTTCGATAGATTTGCACAAAGGGCGAAAATTGGCTCGGCAAACACTGCTAGAAGTTCAAAATCGAGAAGCAATTTGAAGTATGAAGGCGAATTAATTTTCAGCCTAAGGCAGTCCAATTATGTGTATTAATTCATGATATAATTAATTTTAATTTATATCCAAATTAATTTGGATTAAATAAATTATTATTAATTAATTATGAAAAAGTGGTCCAGTTGAGCCGAACCGAGTGAACCGAACTGACCAAGAAGTGGACAGCCCAAAACCGTCCATATGCTGACCCAAATTAGCTTATTGGCTGATTATTTAGCTTGCAAAGAGGCCTTTTAAGTCTTGTTCAAGTTGCAAACAAACCCCTCCACAATTGGTGGTTTTATAGATTTGCCCCAAGCCTAAATTAGCAAAGTCGAAACTATCAACCTTGCCACATCTGTGGCCGGCCAAGGGAGGGCTTTTTGGCTTATAATTTTAGCTATTTTTAGCAGCCCTCTTCAGCTATAAAAACCCCCTTTGTCTGGTCATTTGAAACACATCTCAAACATTCACATCTTTTTTCTCTTCTCTCCACTTTCCCTCTTCTTTTCCATTCCAAATTCCCTTCCTCCCTTGCCGATTTCTCCCTTGGAAAAGGGGCATTCATCAGCCATTTGGAGCAGCAATTAAGTGTTCATAGCAACTGTGGTTGACGAGGACAACGGATAAGGAAGAACGGAGCAAACTAGTCAAGCCACGAAAAAACACCGAATTTGATTCTTGTTCCCTATCTATTTAATTTTTGTTGTTGTTATGATGAACATATCTATGAATATTTATGTTGTTGGAATGGTTAAGTTAATCAATTTAGCTTGAACTTAATTCGTGTTAGGTTGATTGCGTTTTGTTTGCTAAAATTGTTAAAATTGTGTTTATGTTGTTATAGGCCTCGATAAGGTGCTTGATTAAGTAAAACCATGACTAAGTTATTCTTGCATTAAAATTTTGAGGTAGCTAATGAATTAATTATTTAAACGGATTGAAATTGTAATTAATGGACACAGTACTTAATCAGTGCATATTTAATCATCTAAGGTAGCTGAGGGTTAAATTAGCAATGGTATCCACCGATACATTTGCCTTTCATAACTTGCAAGATTATTGTGATTAAACTGTTTCAAGGTAAGGATACTTTGTTACCTCACGTAGTCTTTTATGTGCTTATTAGATTTAATTAATCGTTTGAATTGACATAGGGATATGTACAAGAGATTATTTCGATTTAATAAGTATGTATGTGCAATAACATATTTGTCTATTAAAGATTTGTTTAATCAGTTGAATTGACATAGGGATATAGTCAAGAGATGAATGGATTTTGGTAGGTGAGTATGTTCATAAGTTAGAAAATTACCGAGTTGCCGTGAATTTATTCGTAACAATACACAGAGTAAGCATTTAAGCTTAGTAAGTTTGTATAACATAGAATTTAACTTACCATTTAAGCACATAATAGGTAAGTAAACAATACATATCCCAACACAACTTGGCCAAGTGCCTAGACACATATTCACCAACATGTTAGCCATGTAAAATCACATATACACCAATTCATGAATGTGCTCAATACATGTATCAATCATTTCATTTAACTATATATCATGTAATAACCTTACCATGTATTTCATGTATATACCCGTAATAGTTCGTATGAACTCATATCATCTCGTAATAGAACATTGCCCATTGAACCATTTAGAATACCGTTGGATACTCGGGATAGCTAACACATAGTGTCCTAAACTGTAATCCATCAATTCATGTACATGTATTCTCATACGAGCTATGAATCTATATGCTCTCATGAGCTATAAATTGGTAAGCTCATACGAGTTGAGAATCGGTAAGCTCATACGAGCTGTGGTGTGTCCATAACACATGCAGGACCACAACCAAATCAGTAACCGTAATGACATGTCATTTGTATCCTACGAATTCCTAAGGTTCAAACGTGACTCGGTAATCGTCGTATGTTTTTGGATATGCGATTCAGTATTAATACATGGAAATTATACAAATCAAATGCATATAATTCAATTACAATATATAAATACTCAATTTAGTTACACGAACTTACCTCGACAAGTATATGTAGATACGAAGGCGATTAACTTGAGACTTTTCCTTTGCCCAAATCTAACTCCGTACGAGGTCTACATTGATCTATACTGATACATTTAATTCAATTTAATATATTTCTTATTCAAATTAGTCCAAAACATATTTTTGGCAAAATTATCAGTTTTCCCCTATACATTTAGTGTTTTGCAATTTAGTCCTTAGTTTACAAAAATGGAAATTTACACAATTTCATTGCAATCCACTATGGCTGAATATCAAGTAGGTCATTAGCATGCACTATTCTCCAATTATTTCACAATTTCACCATGTAATATTTCTTATTTTTCAATTTAGTCCCTATTTGACAATTTCACTAAAAAATCCTTTACAAAAGTTATTTATCTAACAACAAACATTCATTTTCTATCATCAAACTTCAAAACTCAAGCATGTTCATCAATGGTAAGACCCTAATAGTTTAGTAGTTTCACAAATTAGTCTTCGGGCTAGCTAGATTAGGCTACAACAATCCAAAAAACATAGAAATCATTAAAAATGGGACAGAATACATACCTAATTGAACAAAAAGAGTTTGTTAAACCTAGGCCTCCAAAAATGGCTTCTTCTCTTGCAAATTGAAAATGGAAGATGATGATAATTTGGTTTAATTTTAATTAACCCTTTATTTACTAATTTACATATTTAACCTTTTAATACTTTGAAAATTACACAAAATGCCAAGCCATTATAATCCACTATCACTATTATGGTCTAATTACCATATAAGGAACTCCACTTTAAAGTCCTATAGCTATTTAATGCCTTTAGTTATTAGAACTCAACTTTTTCACTTTACATGATTTAGTCCTTTTATCTAATTAAGCAAATAAACGGTAAAATTTCTTAACGAAATTTTTATACAGAAGCACTATTATGTTGTATACTATAAAATAATATTAAAATATATTTTTCAATTTCAGATTTGTGGTTTCAAAACCACTATTCTGATTTCACTGAAAACGAGCTGTTACAAAAACTTAGAACAATTTGATTTTTTTCATCTATTTTTTTCTATATAACTCTGATGTAGACATTGCGATATTTCATGGAACATTAAATAAAAATAGCAGAGAAGCAAAATCCGTGTCATTTCAAATGCTATTGATAGAATCATCATACTTTCAATGGTAGTACAACCTAACCTGTTTTAAAAAGTACCATAATTTGCAATGCAATAAATTTGATATCCGTGATTTCCTTATAGGTTTTTTGAGCCTTTTTTCTTAATTTATTTAGATATCTTTCCTTTTGAGCTTTTAATTTTACTGAATAAAGTTATCGATTTTTTATACTTTTCAACATATAATTCAATTAAAATGCACCCTAATATCATGATTTTTTTTTTCATTTGATGACATATTTGATATAATAAATCTACGATCAATAACACAAGATTTATACTGCATTCAAGAAACATATTTACCTACCTAATTTTTGCACATGGAAAATCCTAAACTAGATAACCCTATTTTATGTGAAGTTCTTTAATTTTAGATGTTCAATTTTTCGCACAGCAAGGTTTTGCAAATGGAAAATCCTAAACTAGATAAACTTATTCAATGTGAGGTTGTTTAATTTTAGGTGTTCAGTTTTCACCCAACAACTTGTTATTACTACAATTCGTAGTAACACTAAGAGTTGAATTCTTAAATCTTAGAACAATTTAATTTTTTTTCATCTCTTCTTCCCTATATAACCCTGATGCAGACATTACGATATTTCATGCATCATAAAATAAAACCAAGAGAGAACCAAAATTTGAGTCATTTTAGATGCTACTGATAGCATCATCATACTTTCAACGGTAGAACAGCCTAACCTGTTCTAAAATTTACCATAATTTACAATGCAATAAATTTGATATCTATTATTTCCTTATAGGTTTTGGGAGCCCTTTTTCTTGATTTATTTGCATCTAATTTCTTCATTTTTTTTGCCTATATATATGAATTCCATCCAAGAAAAACCTCATTCCCAACCATCTGAAAGGCTAGTAAAGCATTCCTTTTAAGTTTTTTGTTGGTTTCTTTTGTCTTTTGATCTTTTTTTGTAATGGCAAGCTCAGGCAAGAAAACTAGGAGATAAACAAAAATTGAGGTTAAAATCATTGAAAATGAGGATGATAGGCTCATCTCATTTCCAAAACGATGTATAGGAATTTATAGGAAAATCTTTGAGCTCTCCACCTTATGTGGTGGTGAGATTCTTTTTATTATTTTCTCACCAACTGGTAAGCTGTATTCATTTGGTCATCCTTGTATTGAAACTATCGCTAAACAAATTTTGAACCCAAAGCAACCTTTTAATGAAACCACTCATGCTCCTTCTGAGGCTTACCGTTAGGTAAGTATCAACTTGCTTGTCCAAGATTTCAATGACGTCCACCAAGAAATCTCCATTTTTTTTATACATCTAGCTAGTCATGGACCTCTTTGAAATCTTGGACAAGCAAGTTGATTCTTACCTTATGATAACCCTCAACAGGAGCATGAGTGGCTTCTTTAGGAGGTTGGTTTGGGTTCCAAAATCATTTAGCGACAGATTCAACAGAAGGATGACGAAATGAATAAGGCTTACTAGTTGGTGAGAAAATAATAAAAAGAATCTCATCACCAAATAAAGTGGAGAGCTCAGAGGTTTTCCTATAAATTATTGTACAGCATTTTGAAAATGAGATGAGCCTATCATCCTCATTTTCAATTATCTTAATCTCAATTTTTCTTCTTCCCTAGTTTTCTTGCCTAAGCTTGCCATTACAAAAAATATGAAAAGATAAAAGAAACCAGCAAAAAAGTTAAAAAGGAATGCTTACTAGCCTTTCAGATGGTTTGGAATGAAATTCTTCTTGGATTGAATTCATATATATAGGCAAAAAAAATCTCTAGAAATTAAACACAAATAAATCAAGAAAAAGGGCTCCAAAAACCTACAAGAAAATAATGGATATCATATTTATTGCATTGCAAATTATGGTAAATTTTAGAATAGCTTAAGCTGTACTACCATTGAGAGTATGATGATGTTGTCAATAGCATCTAGAATTACTCAGATTTTGCTTCTCTACTGATTTTATTTTATGATCCATGAAATATCGCAATGTCTGTATTAGAGTTATATTGAGAAGAATAAATGAAGAAAATCATATTACTCTAAGTTTTAAGAATTTAACTATTAGTGTTAGTGGAATTGTAGTAATAATAGGTTGTTGAATAAAAATTGAGCACCTAAAATTAAACAACTTCATCTTGACGATGTTTATCTAGTTACTGATTTTCCATGTGCGAAAACTTGATGTAAAATAGGATGCAATAATTTTATTAAACAAATTCAGAAGCTTGAGCTCAAATGTTAGCAAAACAGGATGCAATAATTGTAACAACCCATTTTTGGTCAAATCAGAATAGTGGTTTTGGGACCACAAATCCGAGGTCAAGAAATTATTTTAATATTATTTTAAGTGTATGTGTGAAAGTTTCGATAAGTAATTTTATTGTTTGAATGCTTAATTCGGTAAAAAGGACTAAATTGCATAAAGAATAAAACTTGAGTTCTAATAGCTAAAGGTGTCTAATAGCTATAAAACCTTAAAGTAGAGGTCCTTATGTGGTAAATAAACCATTTTTAATATTAGTCGACAAAGATGGACATGCATAAATGAATTTTGATGAATTAAGTTAAAGGTTAATTTAGTAATTTGGTTTATTCAAGGTTATAATAATAAAACAAATTAGGTATCATCTTCCACTAATATTTTAGCAACCGAAATTGAGGAATAATGGCAGCCATGGGGGTTTGAAGATTCGACAACCTTGACCTCTTTGATTAGGTATGCAATTTTAATCCGTTTTTGATGATTTCTATGTTTTTGATATCGTTGCAACTAGTACTAGCTAGCCCAGGGGCTATTTTACAAAACTGTTAAAGATTTTAAAAGTTTCCATTAATGAATATGTATAAGTTTGATGTTTGATGATATATTATGAATATTTATTATGAATTGTACAAGTTTTGTTAAGTGATTTTTTGAGAAAAATGTAAAATATGGATTAAATTGACAAATATGTAAATTGTGTGGTTAAAAATGTGAAATAATGAGAATTATGGGCTGATATGGATATAGTGATAGTATGATTAAAATTACATGAATTTGCATTTAAAGAGCTAAGGACTAAATTGTAAAAATGGGAAACATTAGGGGAAAATGTGTAAAAGTGCTTTAAAGTGTATTTTGAATTAACTTGAAAAGAGAGATTATTAAATAAGTCAATTTTGAATATGATTAGACCAAGAAAGGAGAAATACGGGCTTAGAACGGGGAAAGAACAAAGTTACAGAATAATTGACTCGATTCGCTGTTTTAGCAACTGAGGTAAGTTCGTATATTATAAGTTTTAATATAAATGTATTTCATATGCTTTGATATTGTATAATTATGAATACGAGACTATAGATATGATCGATAGTGATTCGACGATGATTCGACAATGATTCGATGGTATTTGGCATTCAAAATCCCGGTTGAACCTTAGGAATAGTTTAGAATACTAGTGACATGTTATTAGGGATTACAGTGAGTTGACTTCGGGCCATGATATAGCACTGTGTGTGGGAAAATTGATTTGGCTTCAGGCCATGCATATCGGTTGATTTGGCTTTGGGCCATGCATATTGGCTGATTTGGCTTCGGGCCATGATGTTAGTACTTCGGATAAGTTACCTTGATTTGGCATTGGGCTATGGTATAGGTACTTATCGTGGGAGACCCTCGAGTATCTGACTTCTATTCCAAACGGTTCAACGGGTAAACGAAAGATGTGATTGAGTATGAGAATGATATGAGATGGTACAGGTGCGTACATAACATATATAAGTTTTGATTCGAAGAAACTTGTGAAGAAGGTGATTAATATAATAATTGTCTATATGAAAGATCTATTAGCTAATATATGCAAAATATTAGTATATATTCAAATTATTGAATTATAATCTTGAGATTGAATTGAGTTTATTTTATACGAGCTTACTAAGATTTATAGCTTACTTTGTGTATTTTCCCGTGTTTTGTAGTGATATTGAAGCTAGCTTAGATTCGGGGATCGTCGAAGATCGCTTCACACTATCCACTTATATTTTGGTATCTATGAATTTTGGTAATTTTGAGTATATGGCATGTATAGGGATTTTTATCATGTTGGTTATGTTTTGGTTATGATTTTGGCCATTTGATTTGGCTTGTAAATGTATATGTCTTGGTTTGTATCTACTAGCCATGAGAGTTGGCTTAAATTAAGTAAACTTGCTTGGAATATGCATATGTGCTTATAGTTATTGTTTTTGTAAATTGAGGTTAGTTATGTGTTTATATGTACATATATGGTTGATATTGAGTTCATGAATGGATATGTGAATGACCATATTATGAAGTTTGTAGAATTGGTATCATGCTTGTGGATTTGTACAGAATGAGGTATACTACGTAAAGGTTTGACTCGATGATTAGTATATGTATTTTAGTATGTTTTGGTTGAGTAAAACTTGAGTTATAAGCATGTTGGTTGCTAGTATTTGGAATTGGTATGAATTAGCCTTGTTAGTGACTAAATTGGATGTTTATTTATACTATGGATTGGTGCCATTTTGGTTGTTTAGTGAGCATAAATGTGGGTGGCAAATTGGCCTGGTAAATAACTTATTTTTGTCCACACAGGCAGAGACACAGGCGTGTATCTCGACCATGTACGACACACGGTCATGTCACACGGCCGTGTGTCCCCTGGTGTTGAAATTAAAATGAAGTCAGTATGCTCCACAAAGTCTCATACACGGGCGTGTGACTGGCCATGTGGTACAAGTCAGTATACCCTACGAGATTGGCACGGCCTGGCACACGGGCGTGTGTGGCCACTTTGAAGGGCACACGGGCTTGATACATAGGTGTGTGGTTGGCCGTGTGACCCAAGTCAGTATGTACCCCTTGTTTTCACATGGTCAGTGACATGGGTGTGTTTAATGGCCGTGTGTCTATCCATACAGGCGTGTGTCCCCTGTTTGAAGCAAAAATTTTTCTAAGTTTCCCAAACTTGTTCTAAATTATCGGTTTAGTCCCAAACCATTTCTAAAGCATGTTTTAGGCCTCGTAGGCTATTATAAGGGACAAATTGATTGAGATTGAATAAGAATTGTATGAATTGATCGAATGTTTGAGAAAAGTATGGTTATATGTGTTATAAGTCCGGTAATGCTCCGTAACCCTATTTTGGCGTTGAATACAGGTGAGGGGTGTTACAATAATTTTATTAATCATCGATTTATTGAAAGTAGATTGTTGATACATCATCATAATTGAAATCGAAATAGTCCTAGGCCCTAAATAGTCGAGGTTCTAGAATGCTACAACAGAGACCATAGACCGTATGTTGGCTGGTTGCATGAATAGGTTCATGTATGCCTTGAGGATTCCCAAGATTGACAAGCCTAACAAACATAAAAAATAAAAAAATAAAAAAATAAAATATTTAATATTTAACTTCATGGACATTGAGGTACAAAACTACTGTTGATTGGGGCCATATCATAGAAGGAACAAAAACAGACATCCTCTTCCATTGGAGCATGCATTGAGAAAATATCTACAATCTTCTTGTCCTTTGTGACAGAGAGCATGTTGATAAACTTTCTGAAACTTTCTTCTCATTAGTAGAGCTCCCTCGAGTTAAGCTGATCAATGGGAGTTTTCCACCAATGATGAGTTTCTCTTCCATATGATTGTCGGGCCAAAGAAATATCCATTGTTACAGTTGTGTGACCCAAATTCCTGTTAAATAAAATAAGAGGTTGCTTGCAATTCAAGTTAAACAAATTTACTTTCTCTTTAGAAGCTTTGGAATGTATCAGTATAATATATTTAGCATGTACTAGCATATTTTAGTTGACCTACAAATTTATCCTATAAATAGCTCTTTTACAACCATAGAAAAACACCCATTAAATATTAGAACTCAAAACACATTTGGAGTATTTTCTATTTAGGTTTTGAGGGTTCTTTGTTTTCAGCTTTCGGGGTTTAGTTTTTATGTCCATCTTTTTTACTTTTCATTCTTTTGGCATTATAGTAAAATTATCTTTACCGGTGGTTTTTTATCCTCTTTGGAGGGGTTTTTCCACGTTAAATTTCTGTGTTCAATTTCTTAATTTCTTCCACGATTTTATACTTGTTTGTTGCTTAATCGGGTCGATTCCCAACATCCATTTGCTTTTCTTTTGATGCATCTAGTTAGTCATGGACCTCATTGAAATCTTGGATAAGCAAGTTGATTCTTACCTTATGGAGATCTCAGAGATTTTCTGATAAATTCTCGTACACCGTATTGAAAATGAGATGAGCCTATCATCCTCATTTTCAATGATCTCAATCTCAAATTTTCTTTTTCATTCAGTTTTCTTGCCCAAGCTTGCAATTACAAAAAAGGTCAAAAGACAAAAGAAACAAAAATAGTTAAAAAGAAAAGCTTTGCTAGCCTTTAAGATGGTTTGGAATGAAGTTCTTGGATGGAATTCATATATATAGGCAAAAAAACCAAGAAATTTGATGAAAATAAATCAAGAAAAAGTGCTCCAAAAACCTATAATGAAATAATGGATATGAAGTCTATTACATTGCAAATTACAGTAAATTTTATAACAGGCTAGGCTATACTACCATTGAGAGTATGATGATGTTGTCAATAGTATTTGAAATGACTCAGATTTTTCTTTTCTACTGGTTTTATTTTACGATGAATGAAATACCGCAATGTCTGCTTTAGAGTTAAATAGAGAAGAATAGATGAAAAAATGAAATTATTCTAAGTTTTAAGAATTCAAATCTTAATGTTACTACAAATTTTAGTAATAACAAGTTGTTGAATGAAAATTGAACACCTAAACTTAAACAACTTCACATTGAATAGGGTTATCTAGCTTAGTCCTTTCCATGTGAAAAAACTTGATGTGGAATTTTTTAGGAAGAGAGCGAACATATTCCAATGTGATATATTATTCTCCTTATGTTGCATGAAAACTTTTAAGAGTATCCTGAAAATGAAGAGTGTATCAATACTATAAGCAAATTCACAAGCTTGAGCTCAAATGTTAGCGAAACAGAATGCAAAGATTTTATTAATCATTAGTGTAACACCCCTAACTCGTATTTGTCACTGGAATAGGGTTACAAAGTATTACAGTATACCCATAACGTAAAAACATACATTTCATACATTAATATAAACATAGCATAAATCATTCATTTACATGCATATTTTCCCTTGACTGAGCGCTCAAGGCCCTAAAAATACGATAGAAACAATTTGAGACCAAATTGAAAACATTTGGAAAGTTTAAGGAAAAGTTAGAAAATTTTAACTGCAGGGTCACACGGTCGTGTAACTTTGGAAATAAGGATACACAGCCATGTCCAAACCCATGTCTGTGCCAGTGTAACTCTCTGAGTTGGGTCACACGGCCAAGCCATACGACAGTGTGCTAGGCCGTGTAACTATCGAAAGAGCCACACACACTCATGTACCAGGCAGTGTGTTAGGCCGTGTAATAGCCTGACTTGCATGCCTTTAAACCTACAGAGGACACAAGGCCGTGTCACCTGGCCATGTGTCACACACGGCTGAGTTACACACCCGTGTCTTAGGCTGTGTGGACAAGAAATTGGCAAAAATCAAGCTTTCTATCACCAAATCAAGCATGTACCTAAAAGCATTTTGTACACATGATCAAGGCCTCATAACATGACCCAAATCAACATGAAATGACCCATTTCACTAGTCTAAAATAATTCAACCAATATACCACATAAGGCACCTAAAAAAACAAACATACAAGCTTACCTAAACATATGCATTACCATATTTAAAACATACACATCTAGTTCGATATCATCTTAAAACATACCATAATTGAGACCATAAGTAACTTAACATAAACATACCATTTTAAAGTCCTAAAAACAACCAACCAATGTGCCCTTCATAGACACCACAATTATATCCAACATCAACAACTAAATCATGTCAACATTAATCCATTTCTAGCATAGCAACTTATTTCAATTATAAACCAAAACAAACCACAAGAGTTCATTTTCATACCATTCTAATTATACCAAAAAGATACCTATTTGCAATATTGATAAAACACCTAATAAGTTAGTTTAGTGTATTGTCATATTGTACCATAACAACCTATATAGCCACATATACATGCCACTACCCTAAAAGAACAAGAACTACCAACATCAAAGGATAGTGTAAGTCGAAAGTTTGATCCGTCCAAATGTCATCAACAATGATCTACAAAGCAATCCAAAAAAAATGAATAAGATTATAGAGCTCAATTAGGATATAGTATATCATTTAACCTAACCATAATTGAATACAAATCATATTTTACTTGATTAAAAGTTATCGAAGTATAAACAGGGGTACCGAAGTACAAGCAAGAGCATGTATGTGTAATTCAGGGGTACTGAAGTACAAACAAGGGCTTGTATCCAAAATTTAGGGGTACCAAAGTACAAATAGGGCCACGTATATGCAATTTAGAGGTACTGAAGTACAAATAGGGGCTTGTATCTAAAATTTAGGGGTACCAAACTACAAACAGGGGCATGTATGTGTAATTTAGGGGTATCAAAGTATGAACAGGGGCACGTTTGAGCAATTCATAGAATAATTAACTATAAGCATTTAATTACATAGCTATAACGTTGAAATAAAAAAAGAAATTCAATTACATATTGAAATAATATGAACTTACTGTGACGACTAGAGCGTAGAAATACGATCGAGCTAATCTGTGATTTTCGCCTTTCCTTGATTTAGATCTGGTTGAGATTTATCTTGATCTAAAAAAAAATTATATTCATTTAAGTGATTTAATCAATCTCAAATATTCAATTCAATCCATAATTAACATTTATGTATATTTACCCTTTGGCCCCAAACATTTTAACTTTTCACAATTTAGCCCTTAAGCTTATAAATTGAAATTTAAGGATTTTAATCCTCATCTCATGCTAGAAAAATTCACTAGGGACCTATATTAATTCATACAAACCATCATTTCACAATTTGACCATGAAATTTTATCATTTTTATAAATAAGTCCCTAAATGTTATTTTGATCAAAAAATCACTTTACAAAACTTGTTTATTTATCAAGAAGGACACATAATCTACCATCAAACGTTAAGAATCATGCAAAAATATTCATGAAAAAAACCCTAAACCATTAACAATTTTACAGATTGATCCCCCAGCTAGCTAGGTTAAGCTACAATGATCTATAAAACATAAAAATCATAAAAAAATAGAACAAAATTACACTTACATGCAATAGGTAAGGTGGGTTGAATATTAACCCCTCTCTAATGGTGATTCCTGGTTAGGAGTTTAAATGAAGAAGATGATACATTCTTTTTCTTTACTTTTGTTTTATGATTTAATTACCCATTTACTATTTTTCCCTTTAAAAACATTAATAATTTCATTGAAACCTTCCCATAATCATCCACTAACAATATAAATGGTCTAATTATCGTCTAAGTCTGCTTAAATTAAAGTTCTATAGCCATTAGATACATTTAACTAATAGAACTCTATTTTTGAACCTTTTACGATTTAGTCCTTTTCACATAATTAAGCATGCTAACTTCAAAATTTCTTAATGAAATTTTTATAAGACCTTACTAGCATTCCACAGACATTAAATGTAAGACCCCTTACCCATGTCCAATGCCAAAACAGGGTACGAGGCATTACCGGACTTAATCTGTAACACCTCTAACCCGTACCCGTCGCCGGAAGGATTAAGAAGTATTACAGAACAAGCAAGAAATCTCCTTTAACACTATAGAATAATTACCTAAGTTCACTTATAACAAAAACATTTACAACATTAATTGAATATCGATCACACATACATATTAACTATATGAAATACGTATAATATCTTAACAAGCCATTTTCGCATGGCTATACAAATATACAATACCAAAAGATACTTAATTACTAACAAAGGTCAGTCCTATACATGCCTTTAACAAGTTCAGTTACAAAAGTACCAAAAGGACTTAGATAGTGTGGATGACTTTGATTTCAGAACTCCCGAGGACGATAGCTAACGAACAGGATCTATAAAACAAATAATCAAGACAACCAAGTAAGCATATTAATGCTTAGTAAGTCTTAAGTAAATCAACAGATACAAACTTGACATGTATATTAATATTATGAAATACGAAACTCAAGATCAACTTTACACCCCTTACCGATAACACATAAGTACACATATATATATAAGCCAACACCAAAAATTTACCACTTGAGTTTCGATCATCAATATAGTTTATATAATCAATTTAGTCATAAACTTTCATGTCAAAATTAAACATCGCCTGAAATGGTTCTTTTCATATTCATAGATTCGGAAATCACCTATATATATCTATTCATACACATGCATATTTGATTCATTGATGAAATTATTTAAATTAGAGATTGATTCACTTAGGCGCATTAAATTCATACCTTATCTTCATATTGTACAATACATAACTAATGGCAATTACCCCGAACACTTAATTCATCACTTTACCCGACTTACTGACGTTAGGCCTACTAGGTTAAAACCTGAGCCAAATCACTAGCACAAAGTCTTCGGGACCTTAAGCCCGGTCACAATTTCTGTACATGGCCTGCGGACCTGAAGTCCGGTTATAATTCCCGCACTTAGCCTGCGGACCTGAAGTCCGGTTATAATTCCCGCACTTAGCCTGCGGACACGGAGTCCGGATATAATTCCAAAGATATAGCTGCGGACACGAAGTCCGGATATAATTCCAACACATAGCCTGCGGACACGAAGTCCGGATATCAAATGCCAGCACAAAGCCTACGGACTATAAGTCCGGTTATATTCCTTTCATGAACAACATACATACTTATTTACAATGAATCCAATTCACACAGCATTTTAAAATTTACTCATTCGAATAGTGATACACCATGCACCAATTTAATAATTGTTTTGCTATAAGTTTGAAGCACGATTTATTCGTCAAACGACTACATCAAAGAAACAAGTAAGCATAGTATGGTTACTATTCAATTCCCATATCAAGATGCACTAAATGTAACCATCCGAACCTACATACTAATCTCTTATAATAACATCATTAATCATATTCTATAGGAAGATACTTAAAACTTACCTCGAGTAGGTTTGAATAGTTACTGATTCGGCTACTCATTCTTTCTCCTTTCCTTTACCCGATTTAGTTCCTCCTTGCTCTTGAGCTTTAAATTAAATAAATGAATTTGTTTAATTACTTACGCATCATTAATTCTTTAATAGTCATCTATGACAAACATATAATTTCGATGCATAATATGTTTAATAAAATGTGCCTTAACTCGGTATCATGTTTATCATATACACAAACTTAACTATATATAATATATATATATAAGTATAACCGAATGTTTTTATGTCACAAGGTACTCACATAAGGCTCATATATTTATATACCTATGTGTGACTAACACAATTTAATCAATACTCATTTCATACATCACCACATATACCCATATATATTTATAACATGCTTTGACACTTCATGTACTACATTCATTTAACCACTCAATTTAGTTTCCATATAAAAGTTCTATCTCATGATCAAAGTAGCAAATTGTACATAGATTTCACCCATGCTAAACAATGACTAAATATACATCTCAAAAAAAAATACTTACTTAATACGTATCTCACATGACAAAAGTATATACATATATGCATATATAACCTTAATGGCCGAATGTGCATCTCCACAATTCCTATGATTTAACCATTTATCCCTTTTTGCCGAATGTTCATTAAACATCTAGTTTACATACAAAAACATAATCTCTTAAGGCTTATTATATCTTTAAGTACACATCATAACTATATAGCCGAGTATATACACATAATTTGCTCATCAAACCAATACTTAATCCTATTTTCCCTTAATCCAAATGTATTCGGTAATGACCACAACCATTTTCAATTTATCCTATTACCCCTAATGGCCGAATACACATACACATATATGTATAGAGAAACTCGAATAACACAAAAAAAAAATCATCTTTCCAAAATGCATATATATACATATACATACGGCAACTTCTATTCTTAGCTTCCAACAATGAAATCAACTTATTCAACTAGGCTACCTTAACATATCAAACATCCTTCAAAATTCATCATTTAAACAAATTTATCTACTTGCCAAATGGTTATATATACTCAAGACTTCATAAATCTTAACTATGGGCTAACTAAACCATACTCTTATCAACTTAGTCTCATAATCAATTAAAAAAAATATCACAATGCATACCTTTAAATGGGAATAGCCATGGCCGAATGCCTTGGTTTCTTTTTCAATCTTTTCTTTCTCAATTTCGGCAATGAAGAAGAAAGATGAGCATTCTTTTATTATATTTTTTTTCTTTACCTTATTTTACTAATTATTATTTTATTTCAAACAATGCAGATTCTTATTATAATATTTAATTAAACACATTTTACCCAACAACAATCATTATGGCCAGCCACTATGTATAAAAAGGGTTATTTGACATGCAAAACCATTGTTTCCAATACATGCTTTAATAAATCCTTATGGATTAACCTATCACATTTCTGTCACACATAAGTCCTATTAACTAGATTCACATGCAATCGACTAAATCGAAACTTAAAACTTTCACACATTCATATTCATATATCAACATATCTCGGTATTTGAATAATGCTGCTCCGGTTGACATCATCGACTGACGGGATGAGCTTAAATGCAACTTACCCAATGCTTAATTCTTCCGGTAGTCACGTGAATCCGGATCTCTACTCCAATATATAAATTGCGTAACAATGCGAAATATACAAATTGTTGTCAGTGAATAATAATAACGCGGTCAGCACGGAATAAAAAGCATGAGGACTTTAATCTATCAACAACCTGCACGTCTTTCTTGATGAGTCCGATACAAAATCCATCGACTCGATCCTTCCTCGGGTATCATGATCGGGCAATCAGACGCGCGGCGCCGCACCTGCTGATATATTACACTTGACAAAAATCAATATCGTGCTGCTTCGCCACCATCGACTGCTGTCAGTACAACACATCTACATCGATGAATAGATACGTGCGCCCAATGACCTTTGTAGCAATCATCGAAATAGTTATTTGGTTGAACCACATGAACAATCGCCATCATCAATTTGTTCCAACTCCATATTCAACACATCAAATTCGCTATGGTCAATTTCGCACTTCGAGCCGCACTTGATGAATCAATGTTTACTTTAGTCGCTTATAACATGCTGCTGATAGCAGACAAGTGTACATTCATCACATCACAAATAGTTTATTTACTTACTTAACAATTTAGTCAAACCATTATCTCCGGATAATCAACAATGACTCATAATCTTAACTGTTGACATGAATCAAGCAAGTCGCACTCTGTTATGATCTCTTGAGTCATCAAATATTGAGACTTTTTGTCACATAACTTCTTCAACAAATTTGATAATTTAGCCTGGCCTAGGATCATGAGCAGTTTTCCTCGCGCCTATGTCGATCGCCTACAACCTGGCATCAAACAGCCAGCAGAGGGATCCATCGCACATCGAGGATAACATCTTTACTCCTTTATACCGCCACTAATCAACTTCACATCGGCCAAGTTTAATTGATCGACAAATTATCTCCGAACTCATTCAAATCTAACATCTCTGAGAGTATTGGAAGTGGTATCATGAGACCTTAAAAATGTGTACGACGTCCAGCCTTCAATTACATTCAGTGTCATTTTCCATTCTGAGTATATATAATAACTTGACCTTTCAAACTGTTCCACTTGACCACATAACTTTACGACGGGTTCAATTATCAACATGATAAGCCTCCCAAATGCACAATCTAAATCTTGCGACATATTATGCTCTCTCGAATAAAACCAAATGTCGCCGATAACAAAACTTAGTCAAAGTGCAGATTCATTAAATGATCTCACTAGATTAAGCGCTCAGACGATCAGACTCATAATGTAATGATGTTGTTCTACGGCTGTATATACTATCTCTTCGATAATCAAGAATCGTCTATCTTCGAATCAAGGAAGTCCTTCTTGATCAAACAAATCACGATACAAAAGCAAGATATTTATTCTATAAATTACTATCACCACTGATTTATAATCAATACATTCTAGTTGTTTCGCGTCTTTTTTCCTAGCGATACAGAGAGAAGAAAAACCCACGAAGCCAAACCTCTCATTCTGCCATCCTGCTTAGCGTTTCAATCTTAAATTGGTTCTGCGGTTATGCTGCGGTAATGCAGAACTATCAATAGGTGTCCCAGGTTAATACAAACTTACTCTACGCTCAAGTGTGTCCACTCTAAAATATCCGGATATTCACAAACACCTGAATAGTCTGGGTTCTCTACGATGATTCGATACGATTATGCCAGAATCAATGCCAATATACACCTCTACCCACTTCATTTACAGGCATATCGTGGCAGAGATATTTATCTTCAAATGAGTTCAGCAGGATCAACTGAATGATTCATTATTGCCGCCTCAAATCAATGGTCTTTACTTTATTTACATCATCAGGATGAGCATCGACGGTATAACATCAAATTCATCACCGCTGATCAAAGTCCAGCTGCGAGTAACCTCTCCGGACACTGGACATTTACACTTGTCAAAAAAAAGGACTTAGATAGTGTGGATGACTTTGATTTCGAACTCCAGGGCGATAGCTAACGAACAGGATCTATAAAACAAATAATCAAGACAACCAAGTAAGCATATTAATGCTTAGTAAGTCTTAAGTAAATCAACAGATACAAACTTGACATGTATATTAATATTATGAAATACGAAACTCAAGATCAACTTTACACCCCTTACCGATAACACATAAGTACACATATATATATAAGCCAACACCAAAAATTTACCACCAGAGTTTCGATCATCAATATAGTTTATATAATCAATTTAGTCATAAACTTTCATGTCAAAATTAAACATCGCCTGAAATGGTTCTTTTCATATTCATTGATTCGGAAATCACCTATATATATCTATTCACACACATGCATATTTGATTCATTGATGAAATTATTTAAATTAGAGATTGATTCACTTAGGCGCATCAAATTCATACCTTATCTTCATATTGTACAATACATAACTAATGGCAATTACCCCCAACACTTAATTCATCACTTTACCCGACTTACTAACGTTAGGCCTACTAGGTTAAAACCCGAGCCAAATCACTAGCACAAAGTCTTCGGGACCTTAAGCCTGGTCACAATTTCTGCACATGGCCTGCGGACCTGAAGTCCGGTTATAATTCCTAAGACTTAGCTGCGCGACACAAGTCCGGTTATAATTCCCGCACTTAGCCTGCAGACACGGAGTCCGGATATAATTCCAGCACATAGCCTGCGGACACGAAGTCCGGATATAATTCCAGCACATAGCCTGCGGACACGAAGTCCGGATATCTAATGCCAGCACAAAGCCTACGGACTATAAGTCCGGTTATATTCCTTTCATGAACAACCTACATACTTATTTACAATGCATCCAATTCACACAGCATTTCAAAATTTACTCATTCGAATAGTGATACACCATGCACCAATTTAATAATTGTTTTGCTATAAGTTTGAAGCATGATTTATTCGTCAAACGACTACATCAAAGAAACAAGTAAGCATAGTACGGTTACTATTCAATTCCCATATCAAGATGCACTAAATGTAACCATCCGAACTTACATACTAATCTCTTATAATAACATCATTAATCATATTCTATAGGAAGATACTTAAAACTTACCTCGAGTAGGTTTGAATAGTTACGATTCGGCTACTCGACTACTTTCTCCTTTCCTTTACCCGATTTAGTTCCTCCTTGCTCTTGAGCTTTAAATTAAATAAATGAATTTGTTTAATTACTTACGCATCATTAATTCTTTAATAGTCATCTATGACAAACATATAATTTCGATGCATAATATGTTTAATAAAATGTGCCTTAACTCGGTATCATGTTTATCATATACACAAACTTAACT
The DNA here is from genome assembly GCA_025698475.1 of Gossypium anomalum. NCBI lineage: Eukaryota > Viridiplantae > Streptophyta > Magnoliopsida > Malvales > Malvaceae > Gossypium > Gossypium anomalum. Next base: position 59,481,997 of record CM046965.1, read on the forward strand.
ATATATAATATATATATAAGTATAACCGAATGTTTTTATGTCACAAGGTACTCACATAAGGCTCATATATTTATATACCTATGTGTGACTAACACAATTTAATCAATACTCATTTCATACATCACCACATATACCCATATATATTTATTACATGCTTTGACACTTCATGTACTACATTCGGCCCTAACCACTCAATTTAGTTTCCATATAAAAGTTCTATCTCATGATCAAAGTAGCAAATTGTACATAGATTTCACCCATGCTAAACAATGACTAAATATACATCTCAAAAAAAAATACTTACTTAATACGTATCTCACATGACAAAAGTATATACATATATGCATATATAACCTTAATGGCCGAATGTGCATCTCCACAATTCCTATGATTTAACCATTTATCCCTTTTTGCTGAATGTTCATTAAACATCTAGTTTACATACAAAAACATAATCTCTTAAGGCTTATTATATCTTTAAGTACACATCATAACTATATAGCCGAGTATATACACATAATTTGCTCATCAAACCGATACTTAATCCTATTTTCCCTTAATCCAAATGTATTCGGTAATAACCACAACCATTTTCAATTTATCCTATTACCCCTAATGGCCGAATACACATACACATATATGTATAGAGAAACTCGAATAACACAAAAAAAAAAATCATCTTTCCAAAATGCATATATATATACATATACATACGGCAACTTCTATTCTTACCTTCCAACAATGAAATCAACTTATTCAACTAGGCTACCTTAACATATCAAACATCCTTCAAAATTCATCAATTAAACAAATTTATCTACTTGCCAAATGGTTATATATACTCAAGACTTCATAAATCTTAACTATGGGCTAACTAAACCATACTCTTATCAACTTAGTCTCATAATCAATTAAAAAAAATATCACAATGCATACCTTTAAATGGGAATAGCCATGGCCGAATACCTTGGTTTCTTTTTCAATCTTTTCCTTCTCAATTTCGGCAATGAAGAAGAAAGATGAGCATTCTTTTATTATACATATATTTTTTTCTTTACCTTATTTTACTAATTATTATTTTATTTCAAACAATGCAAATTCTTATTATAATATTTAATTAAACACATTTTACCCAACAACAATCATTATGGCCGGCCACTATGTATAAAAAGGGTTATTTGACATGCAAAACCATTGTTTCCAATACATGCTTTAATAAATCCTTATGGATTAACCTATCACATTTCAAAAGTGTCACACATAAGTCCTATTAACTAGATTCACATGCAATCGGCTAAATCGAAACTTAAAACTTTCACACATTCATATTCACATATAATAAACATAAAATATGACGACTAAATATTTTTATGACTAGGTTTTATGGTCCCGAGACCACTTCCCGACTAGGGTCAAATTAGGGTTGTCACATAATCGTTCACAACATACAAAAACTGGGCTATAAAATTTCTTTTAGATCAAAACTTTTAATACACATGCATAACGCCTCATACACAAGCCTATGAAGCCCTAAAAATGCATTAGAAGTAATTAGGGACTAAACTGAGAACTTTGAAAACTTTCAGGAAAACTTAAAAATTTTCCCATGAAACAGGGTCACACGCCCCTGTGGACATAGGGACACGCCCGTATGCCTTTGGTACGCCCGTGTCCTTAGGCCATGTAACTCTCTGTTTATGACATCAGCATGCACATTGAACCACAAGGCCGGGCCACACGCCCATGTCTTCAGGTTGTGTTCCTCACACAGTTGAGACACATGGCCGTGTCTCAGCCCGTGTGGCCAATACTTAGGCTATTTTCCAAGCCTTCATGTTACCCATAATCTCTTACAGCCTTATGCACATCAACATCGCAAATCATGGCATCATTTTAGTGATTAAACACTCTTTATTAAGACATATTGTTAACATTAACATGTCCTCTTACAAGTAATGCATCTACTCATGCAATACTAAGTCTAGATTCCTTATTTCACATTCATAAGACTTGTCATTTTGATGACCACTTTTACCATTATACTATGGTTACCAACTAATCCATCAAGCACTCATGTTCAATCATTATCATGTTGTGTTTATAACGTGCAATTACTACATGGCTATGACTACCTCAATTGGTCATAGAGCATACATCCAACACACATGTCATATTACTAACCATGCATGGTAAACAAACATAATCGCATTATAAACATTAGACATGACATGAATAGCTAGGCTTACAAGCCATAATCAATATGAGCCACATCTCATGGCCATATACATATAACTCAATATAAGCCAACACATTTGGCCAAAGCAAAATAATACATGTCAATCAACTAGATCTCTATACATGCCACTCACTTGAAATTTCTATTATATACTTCATTATTCCAAAGGTAGTGACTTGATAGTGTGATGCTGCCTCCGACAATCTCCAACCCCGAGCTAACCTGAGAACACTAAAGGAAAGCAAAGGAAGGGAGTAAGCTTTCTAGCTTAGTAAGACCGTATGAAAATAATAAGCAATTTATCAACTTGCTTCTTATGGTAATACAACCCTATTTGAATTTTTACTCATGTTCCAGTCAAGTTGTTTTCTTGAGTCACAGTCACTAATTTATTTATATCTGGAGCTACGGAACTCCAAATTAAGTTCTTCTAATTTTTCCTGAAAGTAGACTCACATATCTTATTACCATAAACTTTTTGGAATTTTTGGTTTAGCAAATTAGTACATTTTATTCCTTAAATTTACCCTTTTTTCGCTGTTTGATAGTTCTGACCCTTCTTCACTAAAAATTAATTATCTCATAATACGGAACTTAGATGATTTTCCTATCTATTTCTCTTGAAAATAGACTCACTAAGAATTCTAAAAATATACATTATAACCCATAACTATTTTTTTACAATTTTCAATGATTTTCTCAAATCAAAATAGGGGATTTCGAAGTCATTCTGACTCTGTCTCACAACAATTTAAATCTTTCATAATATGAAACTCTTTTGCTTACACCGTTCCTTCTATGTGAAACTAGGCTCATTAGGATTTAATTTCATATTCTATTCAGCCTCTAACTCAATTTCCACAATTTTTGACGGATTTTCAAAGCTGGACTATGGCTGCTATCTAAAACTGTTTTATTGTAAGTTAATGACACTAAGTTTATCACACCATATTAATTCATTTTCACCACATTGGTAAGGTTACATATTCATACATCATAAGTATAGACCTATAATCACAAGGTCATCACAAAATCATTCTCATAAGCATGCATTACAAATTTACATCTTCACTAAATGTGTATCATAAACTGAAATCATTTCTCATAAGCTTGGCATACATACCTGTGTTACTCAACATGCTCATATTCATTCCTTACTAATCATGTAACATGAATTGAATTCACATCTCATCAATTTCATGTAAGTACCTGTACCACTCACAATATGGTCATAACCTTTCTCATTTAGCTTAAATCGTAACTCTCATCAATGAACCATTTAGAAAGCTATCGGATATTCACTAAGCCTCAAACATAGGGTATAATGCCGATGCCATGTCCCAGACATGGTCTTACACTGGCTCATTCATCAAGTCGATGCCATGTCCTAGACATGGTCTTACACTGACTATCAAAATCAAAGTCGACGCCATGTCCCAGACATGGTCTTACACTAGCTCTCACATATCCGTGCTGATGCCATGTCCTAGACATGGTCTTACACTGACACATCTCGTAGTCGATGCATGTCCCAGACATGTCTTATACTAGCTTACATCTCGAGGCCGATAGATGTCCCAGACATGTCTTACACAAGTTCTCTTCTCAATGCCGATGCCATGTCCCAGACATGGTCTTACACTGGCTCTCATAATGTGGCTGATGCATGTCCCAGACATGTCTTACACTGGCGCAAAAAATAACCCGAATATCATGGCATGAATATTCGAATTGTTTCTTAAAGTTCAAATGAGAACTCTTCTATCTCAATATTCATCAAATATAATCATTTCCACAACCAATCATTTCATGCTATATCAATTTAAACACATATAATAACAATGTAGTCATATTATTTACATGCAACTTACTCGTTTCCATGGAATATCATATTCCATCAAATCTCCAAGCATTTAATCAACATATAAATGTTATTTACATTTGACATCACCTTCTCATATACAATATAATCAACCTAAACTTTAATACAATCATGGCAAGCTAGATTTTCAAGTATAATAATAATGGCATAAATATCATGCTCATTTAATCACACGGACTTACCTCAAATGCAAGTTTGGCTAATTATTCCCTTTTTGTCCTTAACCATGTACTTTCTCGATTTTAAGCCTAAATCTCAATTTTTCTTGATCTAACATGATGAAATTCACTCATTTAATCACTAAATAAAATTGGACAATCAAAATTCACATTTTTGGCAAAATGACCATTTTGCCCCTAGACTTTCACAAAATGATAATTTTACCCCTAGGCCCGGAAATTAATTTTTATCGAATTTCCTTATTAGCCAAGCCTAACCGACCATTTATTACTCTTATGAAAACCCCAAATTTTCACTATTTCACACAATTACAACCTATTTTATAACTTTTACAAAATGCCCCTTTTAGGTGTTTTCCATGAAAATCATTTTACAAAAGTTGTTTATTACACAACCAAGACAAATTTTCTTCCATAAAAATTCAGAAAACAACATAAATCCTTTCATGGAAAATCCCTAGACTATCAACCATTTCACAAAATAGTCCCCTCATTAGCTAGATTAAGCTACAAGGGTTCCAAAAATACAAAAATCATAAAAAATGACCATCAAAATCACTTACTTGCAAAGAATATAAGTGGTTGATTGTAGCACCCCTATAACCCGTATCCGTCGCCGGAATGGGTTATGAAGTATTACCAACCCAAATACGACATTTGTACAATCACATAGATATATGAACATTAACTTTTATATGCATTCAAAAACTTTATACAACATTCAAAAGATGCCATATTCGCATGGCCCATATATAACATCTCAAAAATACTATTCACTTAAGTTTATTTTATACATGCCATACTAGCTTCAAAACATAGTAATACCAAAATGATAGATAGTGTGACGAGTTGCTGACGATCCCTTTCCGAGCAGGTGACTGGAGTCAACAATCTATAAAACAAAGAAACGTAACAAACGAAGTAAGCTTCCAAAAGCTTAGTAAGTTTTAAGCAATGCAACAAATAAACTCAATTATACATTGATTATTCAATTTCTCAAGAGGCTATTTTCTAGATATACTACCTCTTGGCTGAATATACACAAGCACATAATACACATGTAGCATTCTTATCTCACTTAATCTAAATTCATATAACATACATAAATCAATTACTTTCACATACTTTTACACCTTGACCGAATAAATCATGATCATAGATATAGTTCTAACATTTATTCACATATATTATATATATATATATCACATTATACACTTATGATTCAATTCAAATTAAACTCACATTTAAGTACGTAATACGTACCTGGCCAACTTAACGTATTGAATGTATTCATTTGTCATTCTAACACGAGGTATCTTAGTTTTAGACTTTTATCAAATCATCGGCTTTCAGCTTGCTAGGTTTAAAACCCGAATTCAATCACCTGCATTTCGCCTGCAAGGCTCGAAGCCCGATATCATTTCACCGGTATTATAGCCTACTAGGTTCAAAACCCAAATTTAGTTCACTGGTCTTTAGCCTGCTAGGCTCGTAGCCCGATATCATTTCACCGGCATTATAGCCTTCTAGGCTCAAAGGCCCAAATAGTATCTGTACAATATTCAAATCAACAAGTTTCATATAACACAATCACACCAAATTAGGTACCAGCATCATTCGAACATATTATCCCACATTTTATTCACTTTTATTTCATTTCATCACTCACATTTATCATTTGATAGTTTACACGTAATATCTTACTCATATTCATCTAACACTATCATTTGATCATAGAAGCATATCACATTTTACTTCCTTTATAAATGCCATTCGGCTATATAGATATATGACAAGTAATAATTAATTCTCATAATCTGTCCTGTCATTATCGAATATTATATATATTTAACTACTTAAAACTTACCTCGAATATATTCGAACAGTCTCGGATCGGCTATTCAAATACTTTTTCTTTTCCCCTGTCCAACCTTGGTTCTCTATGCTCTTGAGCTAATTCAAACAAAATTTAACTTATTAAAGTCCCATCATGCTAGCTTATGGCCGAATATGACAAGAAAATTAATAGGCCATATAGCTACTTTTAGTTCAAATACAAAATGGTCATACAAAATTTTAATCACATAAAACAATTTAATACAATTAATTTAACATTTTCTCATGTACACCTTTAGTACATATACAAAGTTTATATTGATTTATACATACACCATTAACCTAGTATCAATTAACTAAGTACTTTAAAAATTTTCTTTAACTAAGTAACTTATCCGGAAATAATAAGGGCAAATTTAACAAGCTTAACTAACTAACTTATTCGGAATTATTAAGAGAAAATTTAACAAGCTTAACTAAGTAACTTATCCGGAATTATTAAGAGCAAATTTAACAAGCATAACTAAGTAACTTATCCGGAATTATTAAGAGAAATTTTAACAAGCTTAACTAAGTAACTTATTCGGAAATATTAAGAGCAAATTTAACAAGCTTAACTAAGTAACTTATCCGGAATTATTAGGAGCAAATTTAACAAGCTTAACTAAGTAACTTATCCGGAATTATTAAGAGCAAACTTAACAAGCTTAACTAAGTAACTTATCCGGAAATATTAAGAGCAAATTTAACATCACTTCATCATAATATTTCATCATGGTCGAATGCTCCTTTTAAACCATTTAAAACATCCAACACTAAACTTTCTTTGCATTACACTCTAATAGCCGAATACCATCTATCTATCTAACCACAACTATCCTTATTCATCAAACTCAACTCTTCTATCACCTTCAAAAACACCCAAACAACTCATAGCCGAATGTATCACTTCAAACCAATAACAAAAATTAAGTCATGGGCTATGAAAGGAGCATAGCAATTAACTCAATTTCACATAAATTATCAAGAAATAAAATCAAACATACCTCAAATTAGAAACACCAAGGCTGAATATCCAAGAACCTTTTGTTTTACTTGTTCTTTAAATTTCGGCAAAATGAAAGAAAGAATGGATGAAAACTTTGTTTTTCTCACCTATTTACTTTTAATAATTTATAAATTTCCTCTTATAAAATCATTAAATATTATAATACTAATTCGGAATGCATATAATATTCATTAGGTTATTATTTTACAATACAAAATACATATTTTTCTTATCATCTAACATCATTACCGTCCACTAATTTAATAGTGGTCCATTTGACATGCAAGTCCTCCTTGTAATAAACCATGCATTATTCGGCCCTCTAAATTCTACCTATCACATTTTTAAGTTTTATCACACAAGTCCATTTTAGCAAATTCCACATTCAAATGACAGTTAAGACACGATACATTCACACATACACTTTCACATATAATAAGCATAGAATATAACATTTAATTATTATCGTGACTCGATTTTGTGGCCCCGAAACCACTTCTTGACTAGGGTCAAATTAGGGCTGTCACATTGATATTTTGAGTTTTCCAAGCCCCCTCCTTGCTGCCATTTTTGGTGGAAGAAGAAAAAAAAGATGAAAGGATGACAATTTTTTTTTTGTTTTATTTCTAGTCAAAGTTAAGCTACTAACTTCACCAAACTTTGACCTTTCAACTCCTATTTGTCTCTATGGTCGGCCAAGCTTATAAAATGGGTCTATCACATAAAATATCACTAAAAATAATTTCTCCGGCCTCAAAATAGTGGTTTCGAAACCACTATTTTGACTAGGCCCAAAATCGGGCTGTTACAATTCTCTCCTCTTTAGGGATTTTCGTCCCCAAAAATCTTACCAGGAAAATGGTTTGGTTTCTCACATAAACTTCTCTTTCTCACAATCATTGCTAAAGAACTTTTACTCTTTTGTACCTTTAATACTTATCTCATTAACTTCTGATATTCGAATCATGAGCAATTCTTCGTTATACGAATCTTTCACCAAACCTTAACCTCTATCAGTGAGTTCATGCACTCAAAAGTCCGATCCATACTATCATGCTACATATACACTCTTACTTGAATCTTTTCGAATTCAAAAAGTGAAACTAGTCAGTTCATCTTGGTCTTATGCTCTCTATAATTTCACACAGTCTAGTTGTTTACCAATTCAACTCTCAATTGCTTATAAATTTCAAAGCCTCCTTTAGCTTTCCCAAGAAATCATGATATAAAACCCGAATCTCAATCCGATTAGTGGAGACTAGAATTCCAAGAAATCCAAAAATCATAAAGACATAAAATTCCATGAATTTGATGAGCGAAAATTCAGTATATACCGGCATGATTTACATATCTCATCAAACATGTAACAATAAGTCTCATAACATTTTTCTCTTTCAGAGACAGGAATAATCTAGACATGAAATCCATATCAACTTTTTCTCATCTCCATTCTAGTGCTAACATAGGCAGAAATAATTCTGATAACACTTGATATACATCCTTAAACTTTTCAACATTTCTAGAATTCATGCACAAAAATCAACAATGTCGATTCCAAATTCGATCACTAATACACTATTCCCGAGGGTTTCCTTGCAAAATTTCTGTATAAGTTTTGGATTTTTCTGTCCAAGTACCCGTAGCTGCAATTTGCTTTCTCAAAGATCATACGATTGCATTATCCCAAATAATACAGATATCTCAATTGAAGGCATTAATTTCAATTAACTTACTTGAGAAAAGAGATCTATCATACCAATTGAAATTTGAAATTTCACCACTTAGGCCCTTGCCGATGTCAAATCCTTATACGTAAATTAGAGAAATCCAAATACTAAAATCACCGCATTACCATGACCAAATTAGGAGCATAGTTACACTTGACATGATTATTGCTAGCTAAAGAACACACTTTGAACATGAGCCATAATTGACAGATCATGGAACAAAGATAACAAGAAAACCAAGTAAAGAAATCTAGGATAGAGAAATCCCAAGATAAGGGACTATATCGGAAGACCGAAAACAACCTCTTAAGAAAGTATGAAAGACTTCGATAATTCCTCAGAGGGAAAAAGTCTAGAAGAAAGTATCATTTAATCCCACTGGAATCAAATACGATAATTTAGAGAAACAAAATCATAGTATCATGTGCATTTTCTCATAAGTTCCCATCAGACTGAATATAACAGAATACCAGAGAGAAGTAGAACAAAACAGATTATAAACTAGTCAGTCCGGTAATGTCTTCGTCTGACATTAAGACTAGATAACATTCTCATAATAAGAATTTCATCAGAAGATAGGTAGCCACTATAATACTTCCGAGAACAATGATCTCTTAAAATATATCAAGAGAGACAGTCATCATCTACTCACTATGATTTCCTTACTCAAACATTTCATGTTTCAAATATTATTCCTCTAACTATTTCTATCATCACAAATCCCATATTATTACACTTTCTCAATCTTGTACCTGAGTGATTCGATTTACCAAAGTACATTTCTTCTCTAACTGTGACAGTGCATAATTCACATAATCTTTATGTCAACCTAATACTTTTCTAGCTCTGCCTTACTTATCAACTCATTCTCAATCTCTAATCGTGTTAATAGATATTTCTCCATTGAACTCTTTGGTTTCATACTTGTGAGTTTATTCAGTGCTAATCTCATGAAATTCCATTACAATACACCACTCTGGTAAGGGGGGTGAGGTCGTAGGGCCACTGACTCAACTCTCATATACATTCACATGTAACACAACTTTCATCATCATAGCAACATCATCAAAAATCATATCATTCATTTCAGATAGACTGACATTCATATTTGTTTTATGCCTGTAACATTCCTTACCCATATCTGATGCCGAGATAGGGTTTGTGTAACACCCCTATCCCGTAACCATAGCTAGAATAGGTAAGGGGCATTATTGGACGGACAAAACATTACAGATCAGTACAGAATCATAGATATCATATAACATTTATACATAGGCATTCATCCATAATACATCCTTTAAGATGATTTACGAGACCTAAAACATACATTTAAGAAAGGTCGAGACTAAACCGAACACATTCAAAATTTTCAGAACTTATCTAAATCTTTCAAAACTATTAAAGTCACATGCCCGTGTGGCTAGGCCGTGTGACTCACATGGGCACCAGACAAGCCCATGTGATCCACAGGTGCTAAAAAGAGTTCCTATACTGACTTTTTCAAATGGCCAACATGTAACACCCTTCGCCCGTATCCCTTTCTGGAACAGGGTTCGAGGTGCTACCAGATTTAAACTCAACCATTTATATAAAACCAGGCCGTAAAAATTTTTTTTGATCAATTTTAAACTTTTTATATACGCGTATATTATCCTATAATCGGGATTACAAGGCCCCAAAACATTCATGAGGCATTATTAAATATTTACCAATATCTTAGTTTTGTATCATTTACTTACTCAACAATGAATCACAATTCAAATTCTAAATATACATGCTATAAACCACATCACAGGAGATAATAACATACAAGCATATGAATAATCAAACTACCTTAATAACAAGCCAAAGTCTTTGGCTTAATCATAATATTACATATTCAATTTTACAACCCTATACAGGCCATAGACTCGAAACACTAAGATTTACTTACGCCGATAGCATAGACTCGACAATGTGATAATATCTCTGACGGCCTCCAACCCGAGCTAACCTGGAAACCCTAGGGAATATGTGAAAGAAGAGGGGAGTAAGCTTTACGCTTAGTAAGTTCATAAGAAATCAATAAACAACTCATTAACAAGTTTTATCAATGTTTACAACATAATCACAAATTCACTACAAGTTGTCTTCCTGAGTAACAGTCACTAAATTATTTATAACTGGAGCTACGAAACTCCAAATCAATTTCCGTTAATTTTCCCTGAAAATAGACTCATATATCTTCTATCTATCAAATTTTCAAAATTTTTGGTTTGGCCAATCAATACCAGATTTTTCTTAAATTTTCCCATGTTTCACTGTTTCACTGTTTGACTAATCTGACCACTCTTCACTACGAATCACAGAATTCAAAATATGTTCTCGTTGATTTCATTTGAAACTAGACTCATTAAGGAGTCTAATCATATAAATTTTATCTTATAGCCATTTTTGTACAAATTATAATGATTTTATAAAAACAGAATAGGGAACCCAGAAGTCATTTGACTCTGTCCCACGCCACTTCAAATACCTCATTATCAGCAATTCCTTTGCTTACACGATTTCTTTTATAAGAAACCAGGCTCATTATGCTTTAATTACATAATTTATTCAGCTTCTAACTCAACTCTCACAATTTATGGTGATTTTCCAAAATCACGTTCTTTGCTTTATCCCAAGCGGTTTATTACAAATTTACTCTTTCACACATTCTTTGCATTCATATTATTTAAACATGTTATCACCAATCAATTTCATCACACATCTATAATTTCACTTAAGCATAATCTCAATACAATACATCATGCTCAACGATTCACACACAACTATTCAAATTAGCAATTATAAGATGGTTCCGCACATAGCCCACCCTTATCGATAATTTACGATGGTTTTACACATACTCACATATATGGCATAGGTATTTAAATACTTCAGTGTCAACTTTAATTTAACCGAATTCAACCATTGTACCATTTCATAACCACAGTTACTTTCATCATTCATATCTAAATGGTATTTCACATAATTCACATAACCTTTCACCATGACCGAATACACACATACACATATGACATCTTCACCTATGCTTCTCATTTCACATTCATGATTCAATTCCAATCAATCTAACATGTATAAGTATATATCACATACCTGGCCAACTTAATATATTGAACGAATTCAATTGTCAATTTAACAGAAGGTCTCATAGTCTTAGACTTTTATCAAATCACCAGCATTTAGCCTGCTAGGTTTTAAACCCGAATTCATCACCGACACGAAGCCTGCTAGACTTTAAGTCTGAACTCATTCACCGGCATTTCGCCTGCTAGGCTTGAAGCCCGATATCATTTCACCGGCATTATAGCCTGCTAGGCCCGAAGCCCGATATTATCTCTCCGGCATTATAGCCTGCTAGACCCGAAGCCCGATAATATTATTCACCAGCTTAAAGCTTGCTAGGCCGAGGCCCGAATATCACATTTCGATAAACAATTCACCTGTTCTTTCATCTTTCATAACTTATACTTCAATTACATATAACTGAAACACATATCTATGGACAAAGATTTTCATCCTTTCAACCGCATAAGGTTTAATTTCCACATTGGAACACATATCTTAGTACATCATTTAATAGTATCAAAGTCGACTAGATATGCTTGTCACATACGGCTCTTAACTTTAATTTAATATTTATTCAACACAAAGTACATATGTATATGTATATATATATATACAATCAAACATCTTCTTAATTATGATTATTCAACTCTTAAGCATATAACATGATCAAACACAAACACTTAAGAACTTACCTTGGATTTTATCGAATAACTACGGATTGACTAATCGACTAGTTTAGCTTTCCCTTTATCCAAAATTGGCTCTCTATGCTCTTGAGCTAATTCAAACAAAATTTAACTTATTAAAGTCCCAACATGCTAGCTTATGGCCGAATATGACAAGAAATTTTTATAGGCCATTTAGCTACTTTTAGCTCAAATACAAAATGGTCATACACATTTTTAATCACCTTAAGCAATTTAATACCATTTATTTAACATTCAAACATTTTATACCAAAATTTCTTCCAAGGCCGAATTCATCAACAACCTTTGGTACTTATACAAAGTTTATATTTTAATTTATACACACACCATTAACCTTGTATCAATTAACTAAGTACTTTAAAAATTTTCTTTAACCTTGTAACTTGTCCGGAAACAATAAGGGCAAATTTAACACTTAACTACGTAACTTATCCGGAAACAATAGGGGAAAATTTAACACTTAACTATGTAACTTATTCGAAAATAATAAGGGCAAATTTAACACTTAACTATGTAACTTATCCGGAAATAATAAGGGCAAATTTAACACTTAACTATGTAACTTATCCGAAAATAATAAGGGCAAATTTAACACTTAACTATGTAACTTATCCGGAAATAATAAGGGCAAATTTAACAAGCTTTATTTTCAACTTATAATATTATACTCAAAATTCAAAGCATTTAACATCACTTCATCAATTCGTTTTTCCACTTAATTACATCATTTCAAAGCTCAATCTAATATGAACATGCTTAATCTAAATAAAAACAAATTTCTTTTCCCAAAAGGATATATATATACGGCAACTTCAACTTCATCCTCTCAACAATGAATTCAACTTAATCATTCATTAACATTACACTCATTTGACCATCATATAAGCAAATTTAACATCTAAACAACACCTTCCAAAAGCTATCAAATTATCACAATTTAACAAATTGCCGAATGCACATATGTTCAATAATTCATGAATTTAAACCATAGGTTATCTATACAATGCACTTATCCATTTAATTTCATAAACAATTACATAAAAAACACATTAACATACCTTTGATTTATGAAATAACCATGGCCGAATGCCTTGGCTTCTTCTTCTAATTTTCTTTCACTAGTTACGGCAATGGGGAAAAGAAAGATGAACATGCATTATTTTTTATTTTTTTATCATTATTTTCTTAATTATTTATTCTTTATGACATAAAATAAAGCCATTAATTATTATAATGCTAAAATAAAATGTATATATTATCTATCAACCATCATTATGGCCGGCCACTATATTAAAAGTGGTCCATTTGACATGCAAGTCCCCCATGTCTATAATTCATGCATTATTTGGCCACTTTAAAATTCACCTATCATATTTTCAAGTCTTATCACATGAGTCCTTTCTTATAAATTAACACCTAATTGATAAAATCAAGGCACGAAATATTCACACATACTAATTCCGCATACAATAAGCACAGAATATAACATCTAATTATGTTTGTGACTCGATTTTGTGGTCCCAAAACCACTTTTCGACTAGGGTCAAATTAGGGCCGTCACACAACAGACACGGCCGTGTGCCATGGTCGTGTGGTATTTAGCTAGCTACTGAGTTAAGCCCACGGCCATAAGGCACTCCCGTGTTCCCTGACCGTGTGGCAAAATGCAGGCTTGGTTTACGCCTATTTGCCACCCCTTTTGGGTCCAATCTTACAAACAATAATATACAACATTCATACCAAAATTTTCAATCAATTCCATGCTTAAAGATGACCAATTCACATTAGAACATAGCACATTACCAACATACACCAAAACTATGCACAAACTTATCATTTGCTAGCCAATTGACATGGCATAACATATATACATATTAAGCTTACATTCCTAAACCTCTAGCCTATACATGCCATACTTATAAATATATACACTTCCAAAAGTACCAAAATGAATATGACAGTGTGGTGAAAATCCTCGACTATCCTGAGCCTTCAATAGCTACGATAATTGTAAAACAGACAGAAATCACAGAGAGTAAGCTACAAAGAGCTTAGTAAGCCAAATACAATTGATCTAACTACTAAAGCATATATATATATACAAAGTAACAATAAGAATTCATAGCCATTTCTCAGAATAGTTCATAAACTTAACCAAGCTCATTTGCTTGTATACTTGTCATATTCATTTCCATAATTCCGAACCTACTTCGTATTCACTATTCTGTAGAAACAGAGTCTTTCAAATTCAGAAAAAACGTACCTGTATAGATTATACATTTCATATATTCATTCTCATATCTCGTACTTTATCATCAAACAGTTCAGAAACAATACAGATACTCGTAACCAGGTACAATGCCGACGTCCCAGACGTGGTGTTACATGTAATTTAGTATCGATGCCTCTATCCCAAAAAGGGTCTTATACGAAATCAGATATGATGCCGATGTCCCAGACATGGTCTTACACATAAATCTCAAATCGAGGCCTGTGTCTCGAACACGGTCTTACACGATAACTCAGATCAATACCAACATTCTTTAAAAGGCATACAGAGCTTTTCATATACTAGCATATTGTCAGAGTTTACTTGAAATCTATTCATAGGCTCTCAAGGCCGTCCAATACAGATTACAGTTTATAGGTGCAGAATTTATTCAATTTAACATGTAATTGTACTTTGACTTACCTCGTGCAAATTTCGAATGGAACTAGTCGACTATTGAACTATTTTGGACTTCCCCTGATCTAAGTCTGATTTTCTTTGTTCTTGATCTATTTCAATCCAAATTCAACCATTCAATCATTTATTTCATTCAAAATTAATCCATGAACAAATATTTAAGGCACTTTGCATTTTATCCCTTATAATTTAGACTTTGACAATTTAGTCCATTTTTCACAAAATCACAAACATGAAAAATTCACAAAGACTATAGTTTAGCCAAATATACATATCTTCCATACAAGCCCAAATAACATTTTTAATTCACAATTTAGTCAATCTAAATCCCATTTTCACAAATTAGCCCAAATAGCCCTAGTTTATCAAGATTCAAAGACAAAACTTATAAATTATCGACCAAGCCTTCATAATTCATCCAAGAACATCACAAAACTCATGATATCAACAATGGCATTTCATGAAATCTTTAACAAAAATAAAAATTCAGACATGGGCTTTGAAGAACACGAAGCAACGGTCACAGAAACGTAGAAATTATCAAAAACGGACAAAAATCCATACCTTAATCAAGGATTAAGCTAGCCGAAACCTAAAAACTCCATAAATGGCTTTCTTCTTCATTACATTCGGCTAAAGATGATAAAAGATGGACTAAATTTCATTTTGGTTTTAATTATTAACCTTTAATAATTATTTTACTATTATACCCTTACTAAAATAATCTTTAAAACATATAAGCCAAAGTCATAATTGTCCACTAGCCTTTCAAATGATTTAATTATCATTTGAGGGATCCCAGTTTAAAAGCCATAGCAAATAAACACTTTTATCAAATAGAATGTAACTTTTACGTTCTACGCGATTAAGTCCTTTTTGCAAAATCGAGCACAAAAACTGACAAATTAAATTCAAAAACTTTGCAGATATAAAATTCACATATCATAGACACTGAAAATAATATTAAAATATTTTTCTAACTCAGATTTGTGGTCCTGAAGGCACTATTCCGACTAGGGTCTAAACCGGACTGTTACAATTCTCCCCCCTTAGGGATTTTCATCCCCGAAAATCTTTCCGTTAAACAGATTCAGATATTGTTGTTTCATTGTATCTTCGAGCTCCCACGTAGCCTCTTCTACTCTGTGTCTGTGCCACAGCACTTTGACGAATGAAATTCTCTTATTACGCAACTCTTTAATCTCACGAGACAGAATACGAATTGGCTTTTCTTCATACATCATATCGAAATGGACTTCAATATCAGACGGAGAAATTACATGTAAAGGATCAGATCTGTATCGTCGAAGCATCGATACGTGAAATACATTATGAATCTTTTCTAACTCATATGGTAGCCTTAATCGTAAGCAACCGGCCTAACTCGCTCAATGATTTCATACGGTCTGATGAACCTTGGACTCAACTTCCCCTTTTTACCAAATCGGAACAGTTTCTTCCACGGAGATACTTTCAAAAACACTTTATAACGAATCTCATATTCAATATCCTTTCGTTTTAAATCTGCATAAGACTTCTAACGATCAGAGGCAACTTTTAGACTATCTCAGATTACTTTCACTTTCTGTTATGTTTCTTTTATCAGATATATGACGTAAATCTTATTCTTACTGAGATCAGACCAGTATAATGGAGTTCTACACTTTCTACCGTATAAGGCTTTATACGGTGCCATTTTAATGCTCGATTGAAAATTATTATTATAAGCGAATTCAATCAAAGGTAGGTATTGTTCCCACGTACCTTCGAACTAAAGAATGCAACATCTCAACATATCCTCGAGTATCTAAATAATCTGCTCAGATTGACCATCCATTTGCGGATGAAAGGCAGTTCTAAAATGTAATTTAGTTTCCAGAGTATCTTGCAATTTCTTTCAGAATCGCGATGTAAATCTCGGGTCTCTATCTGACAAAATCAACAATGGTACACCATGCAGTCTCACAATATCAGAAATATAAAGCTCAGCTAACTTATTAAGTGAGAAATCAGATCCTACTGGAATAAAATGAGCTGATTTCGTCAATCTGTCAACTACAACCCAGATCGAATCTTTCTTTCTCGGAGACAGGGGCAAACCCAAAACAAAATCCATGGTCACTTGATCCCATTTCCACTCTGGAATCATAATCGGTTGTAGTAACCCAGATGGCACTTGATGTTAAGCTTTAACTTGCTGACAGATTAAACATTTAGAGACAAATTCAGAGATATCTCTTTTCATTCCGGACCACCAATAATGTTGCTTTAGATCATTATACATTTTCGTACTACCCGGATGTACAGATAAACGACTACTGTGAGCTTCACTCAAAATCATTTGAATTAACTCTGGATTTCTCAGAACACAAATTCTATTTCTGAATCTCAAACAATCCTCTTTATCAACCTGGAATTCTGAACCAGTCTCTACATCGCACTGGTTTCGTTTAGCCAAGATCTTATTATCAATCTTCTGAGCTTCGATAATCCGCTGTAAAAACAAGGGTTTTGCTTTTAATTCAGCTAAAAATGAATCATCATCAAACAGATTCAAATGAACATTCATCATACGCAACGCAAACAACGATTTTCGACTTAAGGCATCAGCAACAACATTTGCTTTTCCCAGATGATAATCAATCACAAGTTTGTAGTCTTTCAGCAATTCTAACGATCTTCTCTGTCGTAGATTCAAATCTATTTGTGTCATTAAATACTTCAGACTTTTATGATTAGAAAACACGTGACATTTCTCACTGAACAGATAGTGACGCCATATCTTCAAAGCAAACACAATAGCAGCTAGCTCGAGGTCGTGAGTCAGATAGTTCTTTTCGTGTGGCTTTAATTGTCTCGAGGCATAAGCTATAACCTTTCCTTCTTGCATTAATACACACCCGAGTCCATTCAATGAAGCATCACTGTAAACAATGAACTCTTTACCTGATTCAAGTTGCACAAGCATGGGAGCTTCAGTTAACAGAGCTTTTAACCGATCAAAACTTTTATGACACTTCTCAGACCATTCAAATTTCACATCTTTTTGAAGTAACTTTGTCAACGGAGTTGCTATCACAGAGAAATCTTTTACAAATCGTCTGTAGTAACCAGCGAATCCCAGAAAACTATGGACTTCAGAGACATTCCTCGAAGGCTTCCAATCCAAAATAGCTGAAATTTTGCTCGGATCAACTCGAATACTGGAAGCTGATACAATATGGCCCAGAAAACCAACTTCTCGCAACTAGAATTCACATTTACTGAACTTTGCATACAACTGTTTATCTCAGAGAGTCTGTAACACTGTTCTCAAATGCTTGGCATGTTCAAATTCATCACTGAATAAATCAATATGTCATCAATGAATACCATAATAAATTGATCTAAATACGGTCTGAAAATACTTTTTATTAAATCCATAAAGATAGCAGGTGCATTCATTAATCCAAAAGGCATAACTAGAAATTCATAATGCCCGTATCTCGTTCTAAAAGTAGTTTTTGGAATGTCAGAGTCCTTTACTCGCAACTAGTAGTAACCCGATCTCAGATCTATCTTTGAAAACACGGTAGCACCTTTCAACTGATCGAATAAGTCATCAATCCTGGGCAAAGGATATTTGTTCTTTATAGTCACTGACGATAGTCAATACACATTCTCATTGTGCCATCTTTCCTTTTCACAAACAGAACAGGAGCACCCCAAGGCGAGAAACTCAGTCTAGCAAATCCTCTATCGGTCAATTCTCGCAACTGATAGTTTAGTTCTTTTAGTTCAGTCGAAGCCATTCTGTACGGAGCTATTGATATCGGATTAGTACTAGGTACCAATTTAATGCCAAGCTCGACTTCTCAAATCGAAGGCAAACCAGGTAGTTCTTCAGGAAACACATCAGAAAATTCACAGACAACAGGCACTGATTCAATTTTCTTATCATCTATTTTTGAGTTTAACACATAAGCTAAGTAGGCTCCACAGCTTTTCTTCACATATTTCTGTGCTTTCATTGAAGATATCACAGCTGGTAGTCCATTCAGATCACTAGACTCAATTCGAATTATCTCATCATTCTTACACCTTAAATCAATGACTTTTCGTTTACAATTCACAATAGCATCGTGCAAAGATAACCAGTCCATTCCCAGAATTATGTCAAATTTGTCAAAAGGCAAAAGCATCAGATTAGTAGGAAAACAGATATCTCGAATCAATAACGGGCAATTCTTGCAGACTTTATCAACCAAGACACTTTTACCTAAGGGGTTCGATAATCTAATTATGAATTCAGTAGACTCTACAGGAAAAGTCTTACTATGCACTAAATTCATACAAATATAAGAATACGCTGATCCAGGGTCTATCAATGCAATCACAGAAGTATCATAAAGAGTGAAAGTACCAGTAATCACGTCTGGTAACGAAGCTTCCTCACGAGCTCGGATAGCATAGGCTCTAGCAGGTGCTCTGGCCTCAGATCTAACGACAGTATCCCCAGTAACTCTTTGACCACTACTTGCATTTCTAGTATTTCTGGAAGGTCTACCTCTAGCTGAGGTGTTACTCGGTATTAGATTCTGTACATTCTCTTGTTCAGTAGGTTCAGAACAATCTCTTACAAAATGATCCAGGGATCCACATTGGAAATAGACTCGGTCATTCGATCTACAATTTCCCAGATGTCTTTTACCACAATGCTTACATTCAGGTTTCTCAGATCAGACATTCCCAACACTTGCAACAGAAGTAGCAGGAGCTCTAGAATTCGAATACGATTTAGCTCGATCTCGGTTCGAATATCTTACATCAGTCTTTGAACAGTTTCAATCATCTCAGAATTTTTTTGACTCAGATTGAAATGCTCTACCCAAAGATCTCTTTCTAATATCTCTAACTTCGGAATCAGCTTTTCTTTTCTCTTTAGTTAATTATTCAGCTTTACAAGCTTGCTCAACGAGCACTACCATTTCTTTAATCTCCAAAATCCCCACTAACAGACAGATATCTTCGTTTAGTCCATCTTTAAACCTTTTGCACATTATTGCTTCATTCGATACACATTCCCGAGCATACTAGCTCAATCTCACAAATTCATGTTCGTATTAAGTAATAGACATGCGGCCTTGCTTAAGCTCGAGAAACTCTTTACGTTTCTGATCAATGAATCTTTGGCTAATGTATTTCTTCCTAAACTCAGCTTGAAAGAAATCCCAAGTAACTCGATCACTCGAAACTACAGATATTAAAGTTTTCTACCAATGATATGCTGTATCTCTCAGAAGTGAAACAGCACATTTAACACGTTCCTCTAGATTCAGAGACATTTCATCAAACACTCGTATTGTATTTTCTAACCAGAATTTGGCTTTTTCAGTATCATCATTCGTTGTAGCTTAGAATTCTTTAGCCCCATACATTTTAATCTTATCAACTAGTGGTCTACTTAGCTGAACCGGACTCACCGAGGGCATAACAAGAATTTGAGAAGATTAACCGGGGGTGGAGATTGTTGTACAGCCGAATTGGTTCTAATATACTGAGTGAACCAATCATTCATCATCTGATAGAAGGCTTGCCTAGCCTCACTATCATGGCTACTCGTAGCCGGTCGAGAATTATCTTACACCGTCCCTTGTGCGGGAGCAGGCGTATTACTTTCAACATCGTCAGCTACAGCTCTATTGGGATCCATTGCTATAAAAAGCACATTTCAATGTCAGGATTCATCACACTATCACAGTTTTAGACATATGGCATGTATAGCTAGACTCACACACGCTATGGTAGTCTTAGAACCGACTAAACCATAGCTCTGATACTAATAAAATGTAACACCCCTATCCTGTAACCATTGCCGGAATAGGTAAGGGGCATTACCGGACGGACAAAACATTACAGATCAATACAGAATCACAGCTATCATATAACATTTATACATAGGCATTCATCCATAATTCATCCTTTAAAATGATCTACGAGACCTAAAACATACATTTAAGAAAGGTCGGGACTAAACCAAACACATTCAAAATTTTCAGAACTTATCCAAATCTTTCAAAACTGTTCAAGTCACACGCCCGTGTGCCTAGGCCTTGTAACTCACATGGGCACCAGACATGCCCATGTGATCCACCCGTGCTAAAAAGAGTTCCTATCCTGACTTTTTCACACGGCCAACAGGCAAGGCCGTGTGGTATTTAGCTAGCTACTGACTTAAGCCCATGGCCATAAGGCACGCCCGTGTTCCTTGACCGTCTGGCAAAATGCAGGCTTGGTTTAAGCCAATTTGCCACCCCTTTTGGGTCCAATCCTACAAGCAATAATATACAACATTCATACCAAAATTTTCAATCAATTTCATGCTTAAGATGACCAATTCACATTATAACATAGCACATTACCAACATACACCAAAACTATGCACAAACTTATCATTTGCTAGCCAATTGACATGGCATAACATGTATACATATCAAGCTTACGTTCCTAAACCTTTTAGCCTATACATGCCATACTTATAAATATATACACTTCCAAAACTACCAAAATGAATTTGACAGTGTGGTGACAATCCTCGACTATCTCGAGCCTTCAGTAGCTACGATAACTGTAAAACAGATAGAAATCACACAAAGTAAGCTACAAAGAGCTTAGTAAGCCAAATACAATTAATCTAACTACTAAAGCATATATATATATACAAAGTAACAATAAGAATTCATAGCCATTTCTCAGAATAGTTCATAAACTTAACCAATCTCATTTGCTTGTATACTTGTCATATTCATTTCTATAATTCTGAACCTGCTTCGTATTCACTATTTTGTAGAAACAGAGCCTTTCATATTCAAAAATTAAGTACGATACAAACGTAGCTATATAGATTATACATTTCATATATCCATTCTCATATCTCGTACTTTATCATCAAACAGTTTAGAAACAATACAGATACTCGTAACCGGGTACAATGTCGATGTCTCAGACGTAGTCTTACATGTAATTCAGTATCGATGCTTCTGTCTTAGACAAGGTCTTATACGAAATCAAATATCATGCCGATGTCCCAGACATGGTCTTACACGTAAATCTCAAATCGAGGCCTGTGTTCCAAACACGATCTTACACGATAACTCAGATCAATACCAACATTCTTTTAAAGGCATATAGAGCTTTTCATATACTAGCATATTATCGAAGTTTACTTGAAATCTATTCATCAGGATCTCAAGGCCGTCCAGTACAGATTATAGTTTATATGTGCAGAATTTATTCAATTTAACATGTAATTGTACTTTGACTTACCTCGTACAGATTTCGGATGGAACTAGTCGACTATTCAACTATTTTGGACTTCCCTCGATCTACGTCCAATTTTATTTGTTCTTGATATATTTCAATCCAAATTCAACCAGTCAATCATTTATTTCATTCAAAATTAATCCATGAACAAATATTTAAGGCACTTTGCATTTTAGCCCTTATAATTTCAGACTTTGACAATTTAGTCCATTTTTCACAAAATCACAAATGTGAAAAATTCACCAAGACTATAGTTTAGCCAAACATACATAGCTTCCATACAATCCCAAATAAGATTTTTAATTCACAATTTAGTCCCTCTGAATCCCATTTCCACAAATTAGCCCAAATACCCTATTTCATCAAGATTCAAAGACAAAACTTATAAATTATCTACCAAGCCTTCATAATTCATCCAAGAACATCATAAAACTCATGATATCAACAATGGCATTTCATGAAATCTTTAACAAAAATAGAAATTCAGACATGGGCTTTGAAGAACACGAAGCAACGATCACAGAAACGTAAAAATTATCAAAAACGGACAAAAATCCATACCTTAATCAAAGATTAAGCTAGCCGAAACCTAAAAACTCCATAAATGGCTTTCTTCTTCATTACATTCTAAAAACTCCATAAATGGCTTTCTTCTTCATTACATTCGGCTAAAGATGATAAAAGATGGACTAAATTTCATTTTGGTTTTATTTATTAACCTTTAATAATTATTTTACTATTATACCCTTACTAAAATAATCTTTAAAACATATAAGCCAAAGTCATAATTGTCCACTAGCCTTTCAAATGATTTAATTATCATTTGAGGGCTTCCACTTTAAAATCCATAGCAAATAAACACTTTTATTAAATAGAATGCAACTTTTACGTTCTACGCAATTAAGTCCTTTTTGCAGAAACGAGCACAGAAACAGGCAAATTAAATTACAAAAACTTCGCAGATATAAAATTCACATATCCCAGGCACTGAAAATAATATTAAAATATTTTTCTGAATCAGATTTGTGTTCCCAAAACCACTATTCCGACTAGGGTCTAAATCGGACTGTTACAGTACGAAGCGTTACTGGACTTAAACATTCACAAACATGCAAAACCGGACCATAAAATTTCATTTAAATTAAAAACATTCAATCCCATGCATACACGAGCTACCGAGGATTTAAACATGCATTAACGGCGGTTTAAGACTAAATCGAGAACTTTAGAAAGTTTTGGGGAAACTTAGAAAAATTTTCCTGAAATAGGGTCACACACCTGTGTGTACACAGGGACACGCCCGTGTCCTCAGGCCGTGTAACTCTTTGTTCATGACGTCAGTAAAATAAATTGAACCAGACAGCCAAGCCACACGCCCGTGTGCTAGACCGTTTCCTCCATACGGTTGAGACACATGGTCGTGTCTCTGCCCGTGTGACTAGTACTTAGGCTATTTTCCAAGCCTTTAGTTACCATTAATCTCTCACATCTTTGCACACATCAAAGATATACATCATGGCATCATTTTAATGATTTAACATACTTCACTAAGGTATATTCTTAACTTTAGCACGCTATCATTCACTTATTACATGTACTTATATAATATCAAACCTAGACACAACAATTCTATATTCATTGACCTTGTCATTCCATGACCACTTTTACCAAACTTTCATAACCATCAATTTATCAAGTAGCTTCAATCAACAGCAAATATTCATGTTCAAACATTATCAGCTTATTTCCATATTATACATTTACCATGTGGCTATGACCATTTCGATCGGTCAAGAAGCACCCATCATGCATATATGTCATAATACCAACCATATATATCCCACAAGCATAAACACATCATCGCATCACAAGCATTAGAACTTATCATGGATAATTAGGCTTACAAGCCACAATCATAATAAGTCACATCTCATGGCTATATACAATTAATCAATATAAGACAATACATTTGGCTAATCATAACAACATCTATCATAAAACTAAGTCCCTAGACATGCCACTCACTTGAAGACATTAAGATTCATCAATACTCCAAAGGACGTAGCTTGATAGTGTGAGGTTGCCTCAGACGATCTCTAACCCCGAGCTAGCCTGTCAACACTAAAGATTTATTGATATAAATACTAGCCCATAATAATTTTTTTACAATTTTTAATGATTTTCCAAATTTGAGACAGGGGAGTCACTCTGACTCTATCTCACAAAAGTTCAAATATCTAATAATATTAAACTCTTTTGCTTACGTTGTTTCTTCTATGTGAAAAAGGTTTAATCTCATATCTTATTCAGTCTCTAATTCAATTTCCACAATTTTTGGTGATATTTCAAAGTTACACAACTGCTGCTGTCCAAAACTGTTTTATTACAAAATTCACTCTTACAAAATTTCAGTTACTCCATTCCATCTTACCGAAAGTTCGCTCAAATATCGAGCACATTGCTCATAAATTTCCACAAGCATATACCTTCAGTTATCCATCACATGGTCATGTTCACATGTATCTTCACTTAGTCGATTTCCCATTGAACTCATCGGAATAATAACAAATACACGGTTGCCTACACATATTACCACCCTTGTAACTGAAACTATCCGGTATGCATAGTAGCCTGCACTTAGTACTACACATGCGACCAACAATCCTATACACGTAGTAGCCTGCACTTAGTACTACACATGTGACCTAACCATCTGATACACATAATAGCCTGCACTTAATACTACACACGTGATCAAAGTTGTCGGGTATGCATAGTAGCCTGCACTTAGTACTACAATGCGACCTAACTATCGGGTACACGTAGTAGCATGCACTTAGTACTACACATGTGACCTAAAACCATCTTAAACATATAGTAGCCTGCACATAGTACTACACATGTGTTCTCACAAATGGATCATTTTTATCATTTCTATTCCGAAGGTTCAACCGGGAAATTCCTCACTTTTCAACATTTAGCAAATTAATTCATATTCTATTTCGATTCATAATTTACATCAAATGATCATTCTATAGGCATCCCCATCTCATATAATAATGAAATACAATAACATAAAAAGAATCGATATATTATTTACATACAAACTTACCTCGAATGCGAGCACGGCTATATATTCCGATTTAGTCCATAATCTCATTCATTTCCAATTTATGCCCGAATCTCATTTTCCTTGATCTATAATATCACATTTAGCTTCCTAATTAGTCACATTATTCATATGGGTCCAAAAATCATATTTCTTTTATAAATTTGCATTTTGACCCCTAAACTTTCACATATTTGCACTTTTTCCCCAAGGCTCACAAAATGATTTTTGTCCAATTTCCTTGCATTTTAAGCCTAGTCGAATCATTTTCATAACTATATCAGCCCCTAATTTCCACTAAATCACACTTTATGACAAATTTTGTAACTTTTGCAAAACGGTCCTTTTTGACAATTGCACCGAAAATCACTCAGTAAAAGTCGTTTATTACACACCGAGCATTGATTTTCTACCATTACACATCAAAACAAAAGCATGTCATCCATGAGCAAATTTTTAAACACAAACCCTAGCTCAAAATATGGGTAGAAATGAGTAAATCTTGTTAGGAGGATTTCAAAAACGTAAAAATCATTAAAAACGGGGCTAGAACAGACTTACAATCGAGCTTGGAAGCTTGAAAAACCCTAGCTATGTCTTCTCTATGCAAGTTTCAGCCATTGGGTAGCATATGGACAAAAATTGGCTTTTAATTTTGTTTTTAATTCATTTTAATTACTAGATTACCAAAATGCCCCTAATTAAAAAATATTCCATTTCACCCATTTCATGTCCATTTTTATCCAACAAATTATCCAATGGTCTAATTACCATTTTAGGGCCTCCAATTTAAAATTTCATAACAATTAGACACCTCTATCATGTAGAACTAAACTTTTGCACATTTTACAATTTAGTCCTCTTAACCAAATTAAGTGCCCAAATGTCAAAATTTTCGAACGAAATTTTCATGAAACCATCTCGTGAAATTGTAGACCATAAAAATATAAAAAAAAATTTAATATGTCGAATTTGTGGTCCCAAAAACATTGTTCTGACTAGGCCCTAATTCAAGATGTTACAACTCTCCCCCCTTTTGGGATTTTCGTCCCCAAAAATCTTACCAGAAGAGTTGTTCGGTCTTCACATAAACTCCACTATCTCATAATCATTGCTGAAGAACTTTTACTCAGGCTATGTTTAATACTTAGCTCTTTAATTTCTCATACTAAAGTAATGAACAATTCTGTGTTATACGACACATCAATCAAATCTTGACTTCTATCAGAGAACTCATGTATACAAGGGTCGAACCCATACCGTCATAGAATATGTATATATACATCATACTTGAACCCTCTCAGATTCAAATGGCATAGCCAGCCCGATTATCATGGTCTTAAGTTCTCTATCATTTTATGCAACCCGACAGTTTACTAGTTCGATCTCTGGTCATCATTAAAATTCATAACCTTAATTAGCTTTTTCAATAATTCACGATATAAATCCCGAATCTCAATCCAATTAACAAAAACTAGAATTTTAAGAAATTCAACAATCTCAAAGATACTAAATCCCATAAGTCTGATGAGCTAAAATTCAGTACTTACTGACATGATTTGCAGATTCATCAATTACTTAACAACAAGTCATATGACATCTTTGTCTTTCAAAGATAGGAATAATTCTGATATGAAATCTATAGAAATCTCATTCTCAGAGATCATACCATAACTATCTTATCATCCTTTAACAATTCAAGTTAGCTACACTATCTCAACTTAAGTTTTTCTATGACAACAGATACTTTAAGCTATCACACTGCCCTTCTTGTCTTAAAACACATCACTAAAAATCGAGAAGTCTTTGCTCAATGCAGACTAAATCAGTTCAAAGGCTTCGTTTAACAATATTCTCGTATATTCAAATCATTACCAACATATAGTAGACCATTCAACTTTCACAAGATGAAAACTTTATCATTCAAAGCAACTATAAATCGTATCAAAGTCTTCTAAGATATATACACTTGCACTCAGACTATCTATCTTTTACCTGGAAAGATAAAATCCTATTCTTAGACTTGGGAAAAATTTCGGATATAAATATCCCATTAAATCTTTCAAACAATAACCTATACAAACTGAACAACCAAGTCAGTCTTAATTATTACTTGATAAAGTTTCAGGAAATCCTTCCTTTCAGTTGACAAAACGATTTAACATGTAATCATGCAAAATTCACTCATCATACTAATCAAAATTCATTTCAATTGCATTAGCTCGAGGTAGTATAAATGTTCCCAATCGAAGGCATTAACTTGATTAACTTTCTTGAGAAAAGAAATTCATCATACAAGTTGATACTAGTAATTTCACCACTTATGCCTTTGCCAATGTCAAATCCTTCACAATGGTTTAGAGAAATCCGGATACTAGAATTACCAAATTACTATGATCAAGCCAAAAGCATAGTCACACTTGACATGATTATCACAACTGAAGAACACATTACGGATATGAGCCATGATTGATAAATTCCAGAATATAGATAACAAGAAAACCAGGATTAAGAAGTCCAGAAGAATACATCATTCAAGGCCACTGGAATTAAATGCAACATGGATAATGTACCTTGCCATATATATATATCGAACAGAGCATCCATTAGAAGGAATAGAATCATGACATCAGGTACATTATCTCATAAAATCTCAATAGACGGAACGTAATAGAATGCCAGAGGAAAAATAGAGCAATACAAATTATATACTAGTCAAACTATCAATACTTTTGTTTTATTCCAAGATTAGAAAACATTTCCGTATGATAACAATTTATCTGAAAATAGATAGCCCCAGTAATACTTCCGAGAGTAAATGAACTCATAGAGTACCTCAAGAGAGATAGTCATAATCAGCTTACTATAATTACCACATTCAGATATCTTACATTTCAAGATTTATTCCTCCAACTATTTCTGTTATTACAAATCCCACATTATGATTTTCATTAAAGAAAATCGGTTCTGAAGAAATTCCAGTTAATACGTTTCTTGACATCGCATTTTACTAGCTTTGTCTTTACTTACCAATCCAATTAATCTCTAATCATAGTTATAATCATTCTACAGCTGAACTCTTTGGTCTCATACTATTGAGCTTATTCAACACTAATCTTATAAAATCATTTACAAAACAGCACTCTGGTAAGGGGGTGGGTCATAAGGTCCCTAACTCGTCTCTCATACACATATAAATATAACACTATTTCATCATCATAGTAACATTTTCACAAACATATCATCCACTTCTGGAAAATTATTGTTCAGTTCGTATGACACAAACTTTTCAGTTATCTTATTTAAACAAGTATATTTATGCATGCATTCTATAGATTTTGAATAACTTTACTTATCCCATCCATTCAATCAAACAAGTCATGCACGTAACATCTTATGAGGTCTAAACAAACATGGATAAGTATGTCACAATCAAAACTTTTATCTTGCACATCATCCTATACGTATCATTACCATCATATAACTCAATTCAATTAATTTTAGCACATTTACTTAAACTATACGAGTTTACCCATTTTAATTATCCAAACAAGTATACACGAACATTTGTTCCATCAATAAGGTTGGTGAGTTACCCAAATACATACATTCGCTAGAGCAAATTGATCATATATATCATAGAACTATCAACTAAACATAGATAAGCTTACCATCATGTATTCCTTTATCTCATTTAAAGATATCATTGCAATTCATCAACATTCAATGTTCAATCGGGACAATGACATTTTATCCATATCATGTTATTATGAACCTTTTATTCACACCTTCGTGAATTTCTATTTGCCACATTCACTTAATCAAGTAAATCAAGTGCACAACATCATATGAATATCAAACAAGCATAGATACTCATCACAACATGAACTTTCTTCTCACATCATGTACATATCATGAACTTTTATTCATATTTTCTTGAGTTTAGGCTCATCATAACTGTACTTTACCCAAATGTCTTAGTTCACATCGAAAATGGTTGGTATAGCTCGGTTGGAGAGTACCTTTGTCCAAAAAGGATGGTTCTCATTCGCGTCAAGAGACATCACACTATCACGGATTTGTGGCATGAATAGTTAGACTCCCATACATGCTAGCTTAGTCCGAGAATTGACTAAACCATAGCTCTTATACCACTAAATGTAACACCCCTTACCCGTATCCGACGCCGGGACAAGATTCGAAGCGTTACCGAACTTAAATATTCACAAACATGCAAAATCGAGCCATAAAATTTCATTTAAATTAAAAACATTCAATCACATGCATAATGTCCCTTACACGAGCTACCGAGACTAAATCGAAAACTTTAAAATGTTTTGGGGGAAATTAGAAAAATTTTCCTGAAACAGGGTCACACTCCCGTGTGTCTCCAACACGCCTATGTCCTTAGGCCGTGTAACTCTCTGTTTATGACATAAGTAAAACAAATTGAACCACATGGCCAAGCCACACGCTCGTGTGCTAGGCTGTGTCCTCTACCCAGTTGAGACACATGGCCATGTCTCTGCACGTGTGACTAGTACTTAGGCTATTTTCCAAGCCTTTTGTTACCATTAATCTCTCACATCTTTACACACATCAAAGATATACATCATGGCATCATTTTAATGATTTAACATACTTCACTAAGGTATATTCTTAACTTTAACATGCTATCATCACTTATTACATGTACTCATATAATATCAAACCTAGACACAACAATTCTATATTCATTGACCTTGTCATTTCATGACCACTTTTACCAAACTTTCATAACTATCAATTTATCAAGTAGCTTCAATCAACATCAAGTATTCATGTTCAAACATTATCAATTTATTTCCATATTATACATTTACCACGTGGCTATGACCATTTCGATCGGTCAAGAAGTACCCATCATGCATATATGTCATAATACCAATCATACAAATCCCACAAGCATAAACACATCATCGCATCACAAGCATTAGAACTTATCATGGATAATTAGACTTACAAGCCACAATCATAATAAGTCACATCTCATGACTATATACAATGAATCAATATAAGCCAATACATATGGCTAATCATAACATCATCTATCATAAAACTAAGTCCCTATACATGCCACTCACTTGAAGACATTAAGATTCAGCAATACTCCAAAGGAGGTAGCTTGATAGTGTGAGGTTGCCTCCAACGATCTCTAACCCCGAGCTAACCTATCAACACTAAAGAAATGGAAAGGAGGGAGTAAGATTAAAGCCTAGTAAGTCCATATGTAAATAATAAGCAAATTATCAACATGATTCCATGGAAATATAATTATAATTATACTTTTACTTATTTTCTGGTAATGTTGTTTTCTAGAGTCATAGTTACTAAATTATTTATATCTGGAGGTACGGAACTCCAAATTAAGATCTGTAAATTCTCCCTAAAACTAGACTCATATATCTTCTTACCATAAAATTTCTAGAATTTTTGGTCTAGAAAATAAGTACAGTTTCTTCTTTAAAGTTACTCCTATTCTACTGTTTGACAGCTTCGACCTTTCATTACTAAAAATTGATTATCTCATAGTACGAGTTTCGATTAGTGTTCCTATCTATTTTTTTTGAAAATAGATTCAATAAATATTTAGTCAAATAAATCCTAGCTCATAATCATTTTTTTACAATGTTTAGTGGTTTTCCAAATTTTAGACAGGGGAGCCCAAAATCACTCTGACTCTATCTTACAAAAGTTCAAATATCTCATAATATGAAATTATTTTGCTTACTCCGTTTCTTCTATGTGAAACTATATTCAATAATGTTTAATCTCATATCTTATTCAGTCTCTAATTCAATTTCCACAATTTTTGGTGATATTTCAAACTTACACAATTGCTGGTGTCCAAAACTGTTTTATTACAAAATTCACTCTTACAAAATTTCACTTACTCCATTCCATCTTACCAAAAGTTCACTCAACTATCGAGTATATTGCTCATAAATTTCCACAAACATATACCTGCACTTATTCATGACATGGTCATGTTCACATGTATTTTCACTTAGTCGATTTCCCGTTGAACTGATCGGAATAATAACAAATACATGGTTGCCTACAAATAGTACTACACATGCAACCAACAATCTGGTACACGTAGTAGCCTGCACTTAGTACTACACACGTGACCTAACCATCTGATACACGTAGTAGCTTGTACTTAGTACTACACATGTGATCGAAGTTGTCGGGTACTAATTGTAGCCTGCACTTAGTACTACACATGTGACCTAACTATCGGGTACACGTAGTAGCCTGAACTTAGTACTACACACGTGACTTAAAACCATCTTAAGCACATAGAAGCCTACACATGGTACTACACATGTGTTCTCACAATGGATCATTTTTATCATTTCTATTCTGAAGGTTCAACCGGGAGATTCCTCACTTTTCAACATTTAACAAATTAATTCATAGTCTATTTCGATTCGTAATTTACATCAAATGATCATTCTATAAGAAGCAACATCTCATATAATCACAAAATATAATAACATAAAAAGAATCGATATATTATTTACATACAAACTTACTTCGACTGCGAGCATGGCTACATATTTCGATTTACTCCATAATGTAATTCATTTCCAATCTATGCCCGAATCTCATTTTCCTTGTTCTATAATATCACATTTAGCTTGCTAATTACTCACATTATTCATATGGGTCCAAAAATCATATTTTTTTACAAATTTGCATTTTGACCCCTAAACTTTCACATATTTGCACTTTTTCCCCAAGGCTCGTAAAATGATTTCTGTCCAATTTCCTTGCATTTTAAGTCTAGCCAAATCATTATAATAACTATAGCAGCCCCTAATTTCCACTAAGTCACACTTTTATGACAAATTTTGTATCTTTTGCAAAAAGGTCCTTATTGACAATTTCACCGAAAACCACTTAGTAAAAGTCGTTTATTACACACTGTGCATTCATTTTATACCATTAGACATTAAAACACATGCATTTCATCCATGGTTAATTTTTTAAACACAAACCCTAGCTCAAAATATGGGTAGAAATGAGTAGATCTTGTTACGAGGATTTCAAAAACGTAAAAATAATTAAAAACGGGGCTAGAATGGACTTACAATCAAGCTTGGAAGCTTGAAAAACCTTAGCTATGTATTCTCCATGCAAGTTTTGTAACACCCCTATCCCGTAACCGTCGCCGGAATAGGTAAGCGGCATTACCGGACTTGTAACTCATGCCAGATCAGTAAAATTTTGAACATTTTCTTGAAGTAAAGATCATTCAATTGGATAATTGCTAAACACAACCAGGGATAAAATTTAAAAACTTATAAAAGTAAACATTCAAAGGATTTCATATTTGCATGGCTTATATACATTAACCAAAATATCCTCCCACCGCTAGTCTATTCTATACATGCCATAAGATAATCCAAAACATAGCAATACCAAACAGTGGATAGTGATAGAGTGACAAGTTGCTGACGATCCCCAAGCAAAAAGGCCAGAATAAACAATCTATAAAACAGAGAAACATAACAACAGAGTAAGCTTTTGTAAGCTTAGTAAGTCTTAAGCAATTTAAAACCAGTGAACTCAAATATAACCAATTTGTTTATTTGATTCACATATAACATTTCATTTCATATCTATAGTTATCCTCATCGAACAAATCAAAATGTATATCTCCCAATATCCTATAGTATTTCTCCATAACGGAATACTCACATATTCATATGGCATTTTCATATTTGCTTTTCACTTTACAATCATGATTTAATTCTGATGGGTCTAACATGTACAAGGATTTATCACATACCTGACCAACCAAATTAAAAGTCGATCTTACAATTCTCATATAACCTCTTTCTAGGTATACTACCCTTTTTGGCCGAATATACACAATTACGTAATACACAATAAGCAGATAAATTCTCACTTGATAGTGATCTCTTATAAACATAGGTACATTACATATTTTCACCTAACTTTTCACATTGACTAAATGCACAATAATCATAGTCTCAAAATACATACCTGACCAACTTAACGCATTGAACGTATTTATTACCAATTGTTACTGTGAAGTCGTATAATCTTATGCTTTACTCGAATCTTCAGCGAGACCTTTAGCTCGAATAATCCCCACACGTATTTATCGAGTCTTACCGGACAAAATCTCCACACGTAGTCATCGGGTCTTACCCGGACATAATCTCCACACGTAGTCATCGGGTCTTACCCGTAATATATTTCCAAGTTTCATGTACATTTAATCACATGTTACAATATTCACATCGACTGTCATATTTGTAATTCATTTGCCTCATCAAATATCTAATAATACACACCTTTCACATTAGGCCATTCGGCCACAATATATACACATCTCATACATATTTCACATTAGCCATTCGGATTTACCACATATATATCTCATACATATTTCATGTTAGCCATTCGGCTTTATCACATATATATATATATATATATATCTCATACATATTTAATGTTAGCCATTCAACTTTATCACACATATATATATTTATCTTGTACATTAATTTCAGCAATAGCTTATAAGCAACTCAAATAGTTTCATCAATGTTTACAACAAAATCACATATTCACTACAAGCTGTTTTCCTAAGCAACAGTCATTTAATTATTTGTAACTGGAGCTACAAAACTCCAAATGAAGTGCTGTTAATTTTCCCTGAAAACAGACTCATATATCTTCTATCCATAAAATTTTAAGAATTTTTGGTTTGACCAATCAATACCAGAATTTTTCTTAAAATTTCCCCTATTTCACTGTTTGACTATACTGACCACTCTCCACTACGAATCAACTTTCTCATTGTACAGAATTCAAAATATGTTCTTGTTTATTTCATTTGAAACTAGACTCATTAAGGAGTCTAAGCATATAAATTTTATCTTATAAAATTTTTTTGAGATTTATAATAATTTTCTAAAAAAAAAAAAGGGGATTTCGGAGTCATTCTGACACTGTCTCACATAACTTTAAATATCTCTTTATAGGAAATTCCTTTGCTTACATGGTTTCTTTTATAAGAAACTAGACTAATTAAGCTTTGATTACATATTTTATTCAGCCTATAATTCCACACCAACAATTTATGGTGATTTTCTAAAATCACGTTACTGCTGCTGTCCTAAGCAAATTATTACAATTTGCTCTTAAATTTCCAAGTCCAAACACTTATGAACTTACCATTTGAGTTTAAAACATATCATGGCCACATCATATATTATTAAATTAACTCATTATGTCCTATTATGATTGAATTTACTCAACGTTTAATCACTTAAAACTTACCTCGGAAGTGGTCGACGACTAGATATCCACGGCTATTCGTTTACTCTCTCTTTTCCCCTATCCGACTTTGATCCTCTTTGCTCTTAAGCTTAAGTAAAACAATAGATTTGCTTAAGTACTTAACTAATATTATTCACTTAACAATCACATTTGGCAATCACATATCATTTAATCTATATCTAAAACAATAGATTTCAATATGTATCATATTTAATAAAACATGCCATGACTCGATTTCATGCTTATTTAATTTATATCTAATTTACATTCACAAGCAAAGAGTCACTTAATTTATCATGCTTTCTTATACATGAATTTAATCATATTGCCGAATGTCCTTATGTGTACATGGTACATACATAAGGCATATATATATATATATATATATATATATACACCTATATATTACCATTACAATTTAAACATTTAATCATAATCGGCAAGCTTTATTTCAACTATTTAAGGTGCAAACCAATTATGTTATTCATTAACATTTCGTCATATTAAATCTTTGATTAACCAATTTAACACATACCAAAATCCAATTATACATCTAACCTTTATCTCAATACCAAACTGAGTTATAAGATTATACATTACACTAAGCATATCATTAAACATACCTATTCAATTTAGCTAATTTCAAAGCCGATTAATCACCTTACCCCACATTACTCAATGCCGAATATTAACCCAACATCACAAGCATAATACTTACCTTAATACACATTTTATCCCATTGCCGAATACATATATATATCATCAAATAAATATTTATTCACATAACAACAATTCATTCACATCTCTATAAATGATCATAATCGGACATTATAAACAAATCAACTAGTTTAGCATTCAAATTCTTCTTAAATTCAAAAATAAATGCATGGGCTAACTTCAAAATCTATTTAACAACTCAACTTTACCAAAATTATCAAGAAATTAAGCCAAACATACCTCCAATTGCTAATATAATTGCCATATGTCTAAGGGCCCCCTTTTGTTCTTCTTTGATCCTAAGAATCGGCTATTAAGAGAAAGAATGGATAAAACTTTGTTTTCATCCCTTTTTTTTTTTTCCATTATAAAAAATTTATTTCATATTTTATAAGTCTTTATTTAATTCTTTAACAAAATGTATATAATATCATTTATTAGCCATCATTACAACAAATAAAATACATATTTTCTCACCTAAAACCATCATGGTCGGCCATTATCATGAAAAATGGGGACTTTGACATGCAAGTCCCCATATTTAATCCATGCAACAATTTGGCCATTTTAAAAATTATCCAACACATTTTCAATGTTTCTCACATAAGCCCTTTTGATTAAATTCGCATTCAATTGCAAAATCAAATCATCAAAATTTCACACATTAATTGTAACGTAAAATAGCCATGAAATTTAACAATCAATTATTTGTGTGACTCGGTTTTGTGGTCTCGAAACCACTTCCCGACTAGGGTCAAATTAGGGATGTCACAAGTTTCGGCATGAGGTAGAAGATGGAGAAAATTGGCTTTCAATTTTGTTTTTAATTCATTTTAATTACTAGATTACCAAAATGCCCCTAACTTAAAAATATTCTATTTCACCCATTTCATGTCCATTTTTTTCCAACAAATTATCCAATGGTCCAACTACCATTTAAGGGACTCCAATTTAAAATTTCATAACAATTAGACACCTCTAACATGTAGAACTCAACTTTTGCACATTTTATAATTTAGTCCTTTTGACCAAATTGAGTGCCCAAACGTCAAAATTTTAGAACGAAATTTTCACGAAATCATCCCATGAAATTTTAGACCATAAAAGTATAATAAAAACAAATTTTAATGTGTCAGATTTGTTGTCCCGAAACCACTGTTTCGACTAGGCCCTAATTCGGGATGTTACAACACCAACTTTCAAGTTATCTCATTTAAACAAGTATACTCATACATGCACTCTATGAATTCTGAGTAACTTTACTTATCCATTCATTTAATTAAACCAGTCATCTACATAACATCATACGAGAGCAAACAAACATGGATAAGTATATTCCAATCTATACTTTCATTTCGCACATCATCGTATGCATATCATTACAAACATGTAAATCAATTCAAGCAATTTAACACTTATACTTAGACTATGTGAATTTGCCAACCATATTAATTCAAATAAGTATACATGAACAATCTTTCTACCTGTATTTTTAGTAAATTATCTAAACACATGTATTCACTCGAACAAATCAATCATGTACACCATGGTATTATCAATCAATCATAAGTAAGCTCATTATACCATGTACACATTCTATTTCATGTTTCTCATATCACAAATATGTACATATACGTTTCATGAATTCTTGTTCGTACTTTTTCGAGTTTCAACTCTTAATAGCTGCACTTTAGTGAATACCTTAGCATTATTATCTACACGATCGGGTGTAGCTCGGTTGGAGAGTACCTTGCCCACACAAGATAGTTTTCATTCGCGTCAGGAGACATCACACTATCACAAACTTCTGGCATGTATGGCTAGACTCTTACACGTGCTAGGTTAGTCTAAAAATTGACTAAACCATAGCTCTGATACCACTAAATATAACACCCCTTACCCGTGTCCGACGTTAGAACAGGGTACAAGGCATTACCGGACTTAATCATTCACAACATGCAAAAACTGGGCTATAAAATTTCTTTTAGATCAAAACTTTTCATACATATACATAATGCCTCATACATGGGCCTACGAAGCCCTAAACATGCATTGGAAGTAATTAGGGACTAAATCAAGAACTTTGAAAAGTTTCAGGAAAACTTAGAAAATTTTCCCATGAAACAGGTTACATGCCCGTGTGGACATAGGGACATGCCCGTGTGCCTTTGGCATGCCAGTGTCCTCAGGCCATGTAACTCTCTGTTTATGACGTTAGCATGCACATCGAACCATACAGTCGGGCCACACACCCGTGTCTGCAGGCCGTGTTCCTCACTCGGTTGAGACACACGGCCGTGTCTCAGCTCGTGTGGCCAACACATAGGCTATTTTTCAATCCTTCATGTTACCCATAATCTCTTATAGCCTTATGCACATCAAAATCGCAAATCATGGCATCATTTTAGTGATTAAACACTCTTTATTAAGACATATTCTTAACATTAACATGTCCTCTTATAAACAATGCATCTACTCATGCAATACCAAGTCTAGATTCCTTATTTCACATTCATAAGACTTGTCATTTTGATGACCACTTTTACCATTATACTATGGTTACCAACTTATCCATCAAGCACTCATGTTCAATCATTATCACATTGTGTTTATAATGTGCAATTACTACATGGCTATGACCACCTCAATTGGTCATACAGCATACATCCAACACATGTCATATTACTAACCATGCATGGCAAACAAACATAAT
This sequence comes from Gossypium anomalum, assembly GCA_025698475.1. Lineage (NCBI taxonomy): Eukaryota > Viridiplantae > Streptophyta > Magnoliopsida > Malvales > Malvaceae > Gossypium > Gossypium anomalum. The sequence goes on from CM046965.1 coordinate 59,520,607, forward strand.
CACATTATAAACATTAGACATGACATGAATAGCTAGGCTTACAAGCCATAATCAATATGAGCCACATCTCATGGCCATATACATATAACTCAATATAAGCCAACATATTTGGCCAAAGAAAAATAATACATGTCAATCACCTAGATCCTTATACATGCGACTCACTTGAAATTTCTAATATATACTTCATTATTCTAAAGGTAGCGACTTGATAGTGTGATGCTGTCTCCGACTATCTCTAACCCCGAGCTAACCTAAAAACACTAAAGCTAACCTTTACACGGGCGTGGCACACGGCCGTGTCCCTGTTAAACCTAAGTCAAATTCTATTCAGAAAAGGCTAATTTTAGGCTATTTTGGGCATTCCAAAGTCTATTTAAACACCCTAGAAAAAGATTAAAGGGAGAGACGCAAGTAGAAGGCAGAAGATACTCAAGGACAGCCATCAAAATCAGCTCAGAAGCAGGATTTGCTTCAAGACTGAAGATCTCCATTCAATTTTCTTAGAAGTTCTTTGGGTTTCTTTATGTTTTGTTGTCTTCCCAATTTTGAGATGTTTTCCATTATTATGAACTAAACTCCCTAAATACCTAAGGGAGATGAAACCTAAGAAGGATTTTATTACTATTTGAATTATATGATAAATATTTGTTCTTATTCTTAATTGTGAGTTTTAATACTTGCTTTAATATACTAGGATATTAATTTAAGTTTTGATGTGCTTATTCAGTGGAGCAAAAGTCCATGTTTAAGAGTAGATCTCCATAATTAAGCGGAGTTGCATGCAATCCTAGAGATAGGACGACATAAATCTGCCGAATTAGAGTAAAATCTAATAAGGGAATCTATAAATCGAGTTAATGCGACCATAGGGGTTTTAATTAGAAAGAGATTTCAATTAATCAACCTAGAGTCAGTTGTTTTTAGTCTTGAGAGAGATATTAACATAAATCAGGGATTTCTACGGAGTAAGTCAAGTGAATAAATTGTCTAATTCAAAAGTAATAAGTGAAGTCTAGGTGAATTCTTCCTTGGGTATTGTCTTCTTCATCGGTTTTCCAAAAGTATTTTCCAACTTTAATCTCTGTCGGAATTTTAGTTAATTAAATAATTAGTCTTAGTTTAAAACCTCCCTTAATTCTTGGCTAGATAATAAAAAGATAATTATTACTAGTACTCTTAGTCCTTGTGGTTACGATATTTCTGATCTCACCATAACTATACTACTGTTCGAGAGGGGCGCTTGCCTTAGTCAAATTTTTAGGTAGTTTAGCGGCCATCAAGTTTTTGGCGCCTTTGCCGGGGACTAAGATATTAGAAACATTTGATTTTTATTACTTTAGCCCTTTTTTACTTTTATTGCAATTTACTTTTTGTTTAATTTCTCTTTTCTAAATTTTCTTTTGTTTGCTTCTGGCAGGTGTCTCTAGTTTATGACTAGGAGGAACCCGTCAAGACCTTTGCTTTTTTATAGTGAGATCGAGAGCATAGCTCGCAGAAACCGAAGAGAAATAAGGTAAAGCCTACAATACATAGAGGAAGAGTAAGACGATGATATCCATACTACAACCGAGGAGATGGCTTATAATCAGAATAATCTGCTACCTCCTGTGGTTGCTGCAAATCCAGAAAATCAGAATCTTGCTCCTTGTACTATGTATGATTATGCTAAACCTAATTTAATAGGAACAGAATCGAGTATTGTTAGGCCTGCTGTTGCTGTAAATAATTTTGAACTGAAACCTAACACGATTCAAATGATACAACAGTTTGTTCAATTTGATGGTTTGCAGGACGAGGATCCAAACACTCATTTAGTGAATTTTTTGGAATTCTGCGACACCTTTAAGATCAATGGCATTTTTTAAGATGCCATTCGCCTTAAGTTGTTTCCCTTTTCATTGAGGAATAAGGCTAAACAATGGTTGAACTTGTTACCACGAGGGTCAATCACCACTTGGGAACAAATGACCAAAAAAATTTTACTTAAATATTTTCCGCCAGCTAAAACAGCTAAATTGAGGAATGATATCCCTTTTTTTGTGCAGATGGATTTACAAACTCTTCATGATGCGTGGGAGAGATACAAAGATTTATTAAGAAAATGCCTTCACCATGGATTACCTCTATGGCTGCAGGTTCAGACTTTTTACAATGGTGTGAACCCCTCAACAAGGTAACTTACCGACGCAGTCGCCGGTGGAACTTTAAACAACAAAACACCTAAAGAGGCTTTCAAATTTTTTGAAGATATGACACTGAATAACTATCAGTGGCAAGTCATGAGAATGAAGCCAACAAAAGCAGCTAGTGTTTTCAACCTCGACGCGGTCACTATGCTATCTAACTAGGTAGAACTTTTAAATAAAAAGATCGATGGTCTGTATGGTTCTACCCAGGTACATCTAGTGTTGAGGTGTGATTCAAATGGAGGAGTGCACAACATAGATTATCCATCTGTTAACCCTAGCACCGATGAGGAACAAGTCCACTATATGGGTAATAATTCTAGACTTCAAAATAATCCATATAGTAATACTTACAATGTAGGTTGGAGGAACCATCTCAATTTCTCTTGCGGCGGTCAAGGAAATCAATGACCACAACCCCCTCTAGGTTTTCAACCACCTCACCAGCAAGAGAAGAAGTCAAACCTTGAAGAGATGCTGACGAAGTTTATTTTGGTGTCTGAAACTCGCTTTGAAAACACTGAAACAATACTTAAAAATCAGCAAGGGTCGATTCAAGGGCTCAAAACTCAAATAGGACAGCTTGCTAAGCTGATTTCTGAATGACCACAAGGTAACTTGCCAAGTAACATCGAAACTAACCCAAGAGAATAGCTCTATGTGATCACTGTTCAAGATGAAGAAGGGTTAGTTGAACCTGAACCAGAACCAAGGCAAGGACTTATGGTAAGTAAAGGCAAGGATGAGGTGAACCACAAGTAAAGGTAAGGATGAGGTGAACCACAATGAGCAAAAATTGGTAATTAAAGATTATACACCACGTGTTCCATATCCAAATGTGACAACGAAAGACCACACAAATGAACAATTCGATAAATTCCTTAAATTATTAAAAAAATTACATATTAACTTACTGTTTATTGAAGCTCTTTCGCAGATGCCAAACACAGTTAAATTTTTAAAGGAGCTCTTGGCTAAGAAGCAAAAGTTAGATGATGTGTCGCATATGGAATTAAACGCAGTTTGCTCAGTCATTCTACAGAATAAGCTACCCAACAAGTTGAAAGATCTAAGGAGTTTTACGATTCCTTATTTAATTGGTAGTTTAAATGTTAACAATGCTTTGGCTGATTTAGGGGCGAGCATATGCCCTATAAAATGTTTAAACAGCTAGGTTTTGGGAAACCCAAACAAACTAGGATGAGCATTTAATTGGCAGATAAAACAGTTCGCTTTCCTAGGGGTATTATTGAAGACGTGCTTGTCAAAATTGATAAATTTATATTCCCAATTGATTTTGTTGTTCTAGACATGAAAGAGGATAGTGATGTGCCTTTGATTTTAAGACGACCTTTTTTAGCAACTGCTAAGACTGTAATTGATGTTGGCACAAGAGAACTAATACTTCGTGTAGGAGATGACAGGATTACTCTCCAAGCTCATGATTCAATTAAATTATCTAGTAAGCAAGATGACTATACAAGTTTTGTTGATATGAATAACATTATGGCTCAAACTTCTTTTCAAAAAACCCTTAGGAAGAACGTGATGGAGACACATACTAGTCCATGTGACAAAAACAGAACGAGTCATGAGGAACGAAGACTACAAATCGATAAACTTGATAAATGGCGAACACATGTTAAGGAGAAACCAAAAGTACACAATAAATCAAAGTGATGGCATGATGAGCGTAAGGATGAAACAAAGCAATTTAAGGTTGGGGATAAAGTATTGTTAGATGAAAAGGACCCCCGAATTGCTACTTCAGAGCTTAATACAAACGGAGCGACTCTTTTCATGGTACTGAATGTTTTCCTATACGGTACAGTCAAGGTAAATTATTCTCAATTCGGCACTCTTAAGGTAAATATTACTCGACTTAGACCTTATGTGGATAATAGAATTGATAATGAGAAAGAGGAGTCTCGACTCCGTGATTCGCCGTGACAATACGAATGAGAGGTAAATCAAGCTTAGACTCTAAATAAGCACGTCTCGAGAGGCAACCCGAGCAATAACACCATTAACCTATTCATTTTTATCTATTTTTCGTGTTTTTATACAGGAACAGTGACCCACACAGCCTAGACACATAAGCGTGTCCTTGGCCGTGTGGAAATAGGGCTAAAAATCCCCAAGTATTGAACCACACAGCCTGGGATAGAGCCACACGAGCATGACTCAGGCCGTGTGAAAACTAGAGCTAAATTTTTGAATTTTAAACAAGTCAGAGAGTTACACGGGTAAGGCACACGACCGTGTGTTCGTACACACGAGAGTGGGAGAAGCGAAGGACGTGGCACACGGCCGTGCGATACGACCGTGTGAACCACATGGCCTGGACACACAGACGTGTCCCAGGCCGTGTGACGAATAGGCATTCAATTTTTGCGTTTAACACAGGCTAAACCTGAGTCACACGCTCGTGTGACACGACCGTGTGGCCCAACACGGGGCCTTAACACGACTGTGCCCCTATTTTAACCCCCCAAACCCATTTTTTTTCCTTTCCTTTTTTTGTCTTCTTCTTCCTCGCACCGCCGCCGCAACTCCCTCTACCTCACGAGGTCCCACACCCACCACCACCATCGAGTCACCGACCTCCTGCTGCCACTTTGACAGATATATCCGAGTGACTCACTCGCTTTGAGCAATAGTGTTTTGAGCGGTTTGACAACATCGATTCCACTCTTCGATAGATTTGCCAACACCTCCACATCTCTCTTTCGGCACCGTCGACCCACGAGGCATTTGATGATGAGGACCTTTGAGTCCTTTTATTTTATTATTATTAGTATTATTATTTTTTTTATTTTTTCCTTTATTTATTTTTGAAGACTTATGTTTTATATTTTGAACTATATTTATCTTTATGATTATTATCGAATACTCCCTTAATTCTCTTCCACAGTTGTGTTTATTTTCTTACTAGTAACTTAGAATCATGCCTTTCATTAGCCTTATCTACAATTCTAGCCTTCGCTATTCCAAGGATTTCATCCAAAAATTCAGGGCAGTTCTGCTTCTCTCCCTCTCTTATGATATTATGCCTATATTGTTATTATCTACCTTTGTACATTGAGGACAATGTACATCTTAAGTGTGGGGAGGTTATTTATAAGATTACCAGAAAATCCCTAAATTTTTATCTCGTTCTCAAATAATTTTCCCATATTATTATTAGAGTGAATTCTGATTGATTTATAATTTTTATTGATATGTTTTGTATTAAATTATAGGTAATTATGCATTGATTGTTTAAACTTTAAGACATTAGAGAATCAAGCATGATACGTTGACTTTTGAGAATTAAAATTGCTAGGTTGTTTCCCTGAATTGTGGTATTATCTTGAAGTTTTGAGTTTACAGAATTGACATCAAATACCCATAATTTTAGTGAGATTTTGAGCCTTTTAGAGCATATATCTGTAACATCCCGAAATAGGGCCTAAACGGAATAGTGGTTACGAAACCACGAATCTGAAATAGAAAAGTTTAGTTCGATTAAATTTTATGATTTACCGAGTGATTAGATGCATGTGTTAGAGTACCAATCAGAAATTTCAGTGATTGCATGTCCGATTTGCATATTAGGGCCTAATTGCAAAAGTTGATAAATATGAGTTCTAAATGTTAAAGGATTAAATTGAAGTGCATAATTGAAGTAGAGGTCCTTAAATGGTAATTAAATCATTATATTTTCATGGACAAAAAAAAAGATATACATAGGTAGAAATAACAAAAAAATTTTTAATGAAGGGTATTTTAGTCATATGATAATTAAAAGATTAAAAAAGGGAAAAAGATGGCAAAATATGCTCATCTTCTTCCTTAAGGCGATATCAAGGGGTTCTCCATAGCTAAGGTTTGTTTCAAGCTTCCAAGCTCCATAATCAAGAAGAACGAAATACGGAGGTAGACCGGGGAAAGAAAAAGATAGAGGACTAAATCGATATAGTTGATTGTATTTTGTTTCGAGGTAAGTTTGCGGTAAATAAATACAATTTTCTATTATTTTATGTTACTATTGTTAATTTTCCAGCATGTGTATATTTATTTCATGAAATTATTCAAAGAAGACTCCAACATGAATTGAAGGATAAGTAATTTCAAATAGTCCCGGTTGAACCTTAGGAATGTGTAGGATACGAATGTCATGAGATTAGGGTTTAAGGATACCATGTAAGCCCGTGCCAAGGCATGACCATTGGTAAGGTTCTAAGGCAAGGATACCATGTCAAGACATGGCATTAATAAGTTACTATAAGGCAAAGGTCCCATGTAAGACCATGCCAAAGCATGGCATTGGTGAGTTCATAAGGCAAGGATACCACGTAAGACCATGACAAGTCATGGCAATGGTAAGGTACCTGTGTATCCTTAGTATTCCAAGTGGTTCAAAGGGGGAAATTTAAAGAGAACATCAAGATAAGGTAAGGTAAGACAAGTTATACATCAAAAGGTAAGATACGCTAATGATAGAAGAACAAAGGTAAGTATATAATGCTCATGTATGTTTCATAAGGAAAAAGATAAGTAAAATAATTCTTATGAAAGTTGTTATTTATCTGCTTGCAAACTTACTAAGCTTAATGCTTACCCCTTTATTTTCCTTCTCTTTTATAGTTTTAACAAGCTATCTTGGCGATCATAAAGCACGTCGGATATCCGAACACACTATCATCAAGAATTATTTTGGTATAGCTAGACGCTTCATTTTGAGTATGGCATGTATAGCATAGCAATCATTTTGAGTGTATAATATTATGATATGGCTTATGGATGGTATGAAAATGCTTGATGATGGTTAGCTATTGGATTGGCCAATCAAAGACATGTTTGGTTTTATGTATGCCTAAATGCTAGTTATTCCATGGAAATCATGAAAAAGGGTGAATTTAGCTTTAAAACAGTATTGATCAGTAGCAATGACATGGATTTGAAAAATCACTAAAAATAGTAGAAATGGACTTGGATAGTGAATGAGAAATATAATTAAATATTATTGTGTCTATTTTCATATGGAGGAATCAAAATAGGTAAATAAGTTGTATTTTATGAGATACTTTAGTTTTAGTGAAACAGGGTCAGAGTGATTTCTGAATCCCCTAGTCTAACTTTATAAATTTACCATAAATTGTAAAAAAACAATTATAAGTCATACTATATATTTATAGATTCCTTATTGAGTCTATATTTATGAGAAATAAACGACATAATCATTGGATTTCTGTATAGGAATAAATTTGATTTGTAGTGCATAGATGTCAGATTAGTGAAACCCTAAAATAGGGGAGAATTTAACTAATAAACTGTAGTAATTGGCAGACCAAAAATTCTATAAAAAATTTAGTAAGTCGATATATGAGTATAGTTTCAGGGACAATTTATGGATTTTGATTTCGAGTTTCGTAACTTGAGATATCATTTTTTTAGTAACTTTAACGCAGACGGACAGCTTATTTAGGGAAATAAAATAAATTGTTTGAACTTGATTAAGTTGTAAGGTAAGTTTAGTAACGCCTCATGCTCGATTCCGGTGACGGTCTCGGGTAAGGGGGTGTTACAATATCTTTCTTGCTCACTTATTTTATTGGTTATGAGTGTGTCAATATTGAATTGTTATTCTAGAACTTGCTTCGATTATACATGTCCAGACCACACTTTTGATTTGATATACTGAGATGATAAAGGCACCTAGGTTTTAACCCATTTACCCTACAAAAAGCCTACCTTCATAATTAACCCTTAGTGAACCCCTTTGAGCTTAACAAACCATTTCTTAATTTACCCTAAATTCTATCCCTGATATCATACTTTTTGATTCGTTGAGAATTTTTCGTATTTTATTAATTCCCTTTTTGTCGAGATTTGATTTGGTTAATTGCCTAATTATTTTCTTTCATTTTAGTTGTATAATTCTCTCTCATTATTCGTTCATTTAAAAAAAATGAAAAAATAATATATTATATATATTTACATTTATGTTGATTATTATTAGTTCTTTGTTTGATCTTAAGTACTTAATTCCACATATTGAGAAGAAGCTCATGTTTATCTTTAATAAATTCGATTGATGTAATTATTTAGTGCTAGTTTATTTTTCTAGTTAGGTAATTTATCAACTTGATCTCGATTCTAACCTTCTTTTTTAGTCTTTATCCACACCTTTAACCCAAGCCCCGTTACAACCCTTTAAAGAACTTCTGATTTGTGTATAATCTCATTTATAGTGGTGGAGATTTGATTTTCATGCAAGCCTATGGTAATAACTTTTCATGTTTGACTATTGAGTGCTTAATCATGGAACCTTAAACACTTTGAGTGATTTGAGTGAATCTTTAGTGAGGATGTCAACCCTTGTCAATTTGGAATTAAAGGTAATTACTTAGATAAAGGGGGATACCTATGATTTTATGATTAAAATGCTCAACTTGGATTGTTCGAAACTTTAATGTTCTTTTAGCTAAGATCTCAATGTATGATTAGTTGGGCATTACTTCGAAACATTATTGATGAGAATTAAAAGTTGAGAAGAATTTATTCTAATTGTAAGTTGAGGATTTTGCTTGAGGACAAGCAAATGCTTAAGTGTGGGGATATTTGATAAACCATAATATATACATATTTTTACCCCATGCTTGGCATATTTATGGATGATTTTTCCTTGGTTTCATTGAATTCGATTCTCCTAATCCTTTAAATTCATGTTTTATATTTAAGTGAGCATAGGAAGGTGAAAAAAGTAAGAAACGGGCCAAAAACGGACCAAAGGGGCCCAATTCAGTGTTTCACACGGCCTAGGCACTTTGATTGTCACTCGCGATAAGTTTTAAAATTTATAATTGATCGTACTTGAACTAACTATTACACGATGAAAGCAATCGCACCTATTGAGCAGTAGTATAGTTTTAGTAAGACCGGATGTCAAACCCAAAGGAACTAAAAGTACTAGTATTAACTTTCTTTTTATTATCTAGCCTAAGAATAATGAGGGTTGTTTTATCTAACTAATTAAAGAATGCACAGAAAATAAATTAGGGAAATACTTTTGGGAAAACTGATTGATTTAGACAACACCCAAGGAAGAATCCACCCAGACTTCTCTTGTTAATTGACTCAACTGATTTATTTATTCACTTAACTTGATCCACGAAAATCCCTAAGTTATGTTATTATCCCTATTTAAGACTAATAACGTCTAACCCTAGGTTGATTAATTGAAATCTCTTTCTAATTAAAACCCCTAGTTTAATGACTCTAATCCGGCAGATTTTTGTCGTCCTATCTCTAGGTTTGCATGCAACTCTGCTTAATTATGAATGATCTACTATTAGATAGGGACTATTCATCCTCCGAATAAGCACATCAATACTTGAATCAATATCCTGGAATATTCAAACAAGAGTTAAAGTCACAATTAAGAACAAATCAAGTATTTATCATACAGTTCAGAAAATATTAATAAGATCCATCTTAGGTTTCATCCCCCTTAGGTATTTAGGGGATTTAGTTCATAACTATAAAAGAGAACATCTCGAAAGACTAATAACAAAACATAAAGAAAACCCAAAAACCCCTGAAGGAAATTGAAGGGAGATTTTCAGTCTTGGAGGTGAATCCGGCTTCCGAGATGGATCAATCAGCTTTCTTCGAGTAATTCCTTGCTTCCTACTCTCTGTGTCTTTTAATCATCCTCTAGGGTATTTAAATCGGCTTTAGAATACTTTCCAACCCTCCAAATTGCCCTTTTCCGAATAGAACTCATGTTGGGCTCGACAGGAACACGCTCATGTGACACGCCTGTGTGCGATTACTTCAGGCCATGGTCAAGGTTGCTAGAATAGCACGGGCATGTTGAGGTCGTTTTAAGCCGTGTTCAAGCCTTCTAGAATGGCACAGGCGTGCGTGCTACCAGTGTGAGGAAGTCCAGGCCGTGTTGATTTCCCACGTCAACCCATTTTCTCTATTTTTGGCCCATTTCTCGTTCTTTTTACTTTTCTATGCTCACCTAAGTATAAGATATGAAATTAAAGGATTAGGAGCATCAAATTAACCAAATATAAGGAGAAATCATTCATAATTGTGTTAAGCATGGGAAAATAATAGGTATAAATTATGGTTTATCACATTTCCACACGGGTAAACCACATGCCTGTGTGAGGCACACGGGCAGGCTACACGCCCGTGTGTCATGGCCGTGTCAACTACAAACCAACTTAGAATTACACACGCTTGGGCACCTTCACACGAGCATGGCACACGACCGTGTCCCTGTTAAACCAAAGTCAAATTCTATTTAGAAAAGGTTAATTTTGGGATATTTTGGAATTTCAAAGTTTATTTAAATACCCTAGAAGAAGATTAAAGGGAGAGACACAGAGTAGAAGGCAGAAGATACTCAAGGACAGCCATCGGAATCAGCTCGGAAGCAAGATCTACTTCAAGACTAAAGATCTCCATTCAATTTCCTTAGAAGTTCTTTGGGTTTCTTTATGTTTTGTTGTTTTCCCAATTTTGAGATGTTTTCCATTATTATGAACTAAACTCCCTAAATACCTAAGAGAGATGAAACCTAAGACAGATTTTATTACTATTTGAATTATATGATAAATACTTGTTCTTATTCTTAATTGTGAGTTTTAATACTTGCTTTAATATTCTAGGATATTAATTCAGGTTTTAATGTGCTTATTCAGTGGAGCAAAAGTCCATGTTTAAGAGTAGATCTCCATAATTAAGTGGAGTTGCATGCAATCCTAGAGATAGGATGACATAAATCTGCCGGATTAGAGTTAAATCTAATAAAGGGATCCATAGATCAAGTCAATGCGGCAATAGGGGTTTTAATTAGAAAGAGATTTCAATTAATCAACCTAGGGTTAGACGTTATTAGTCTTGAATAGGGATAATAACATAACTTAGGGATTTCTACAGAGTAAGTCAAGTGAATAAATCGTACAATTCAGAAGTAATAAGTGAAGTCTAGGTGAATTCTTCCTTGGGTATTGTCTTCTTCATCGGTTTTCCAAAAGTATTTTTCAGCTTTAAACTCTGTCGTAATCTTAGTTAATTAAATAATTAGTCTTAGTTTAAAACCCTCCTTAATTCTCTGGCTAGATAATAAAAAGATAATAATTACTAGTACTCTTGGTCCTTGTGGATACGATATTTCCGGTCTCACCATAACAACACTACTGTTCGATAGGTGCTCTTGCCTTAGTCGAATTTTTAGTTAGTTTAGCAACCATCACTTACACTGACTATCGAAATCGGGGCCGACGCCATGTCCTAGGCATGGTCTTACACTAGCTCTCAGATATCCGTGCTGATGCCATGTCCCAAACATGGTCTTACACTAACACATCTCGTACCCAATGCATGTCCCAGACATGTCTTACACTAGCTTACATCTCGAGGCCGATGCATGTCCCAGACATGTCTTACACTAGCTTTCGTCTTAATGTCGATGCCATGTCCCACACATGGTCTTACATTGGCTCTCATAATGTGGCCAATGCATGTCCCAGACATGTCTTACACTGGCACACAAGTAACCCGAATGTGATGGCATGAATATTCGAATTGTTTCTTAAGGTTTAAACGGGAATTCTACTATCTCAATATTCATCAAACATAATCATTTCCACAACCAAGCGATTCATGCTATATTAATTTAAACACATATAATAACAATGTAGTCGTATTATTTACATGCAACTTACTCGTTTCCATGGAATATCATATTCCATCAAATCTCCAAGCATTTAATCAACACATAAATGTTATTTACATTTGACATCACCTTCTCATATACAATATCATTAACCTAAACTTTAATACAATCATGGCAAGCTATATTTTCAAGTATAATAATAATGGCATAAATATCATGCTCATTTAATCACATGGACTTACCTCAAATGCAATTTCGGCTAATTATTCTCTTTTTGTCCTTAACCACATACTTTCTTGATTTTAAGCCTGAATCTTGATTTTTCTTGATCTAACATGATGAAATTCACTCATTTAATGACTAAATAAATTTGGACAATCAAAATTCACATTTTTGGCAAAATGACCATTTTGCCCCTCGACTTTCACAAAATGACCATTTTACCCTTAGGCCCGGAATCATTTTTTATCCAATTTCCTTATTATCCAAGCCTAACCGACCATTTATTACTCGTATGACAACCCTAAATTTTCACTATTTCACACAATTACAACCTATTTTATAACTTTTACAAAATGCCCTTTTTAGGTGTTTTCCATGAAAATCACTTTATGAAAGTTGTTTATTACACAACCAAGACTTATTTTATTCCATAAAAGTTTAGAAAACAAAATAAATCCTTTCATGGAAAATCCGTAGGCTATCAACCATTTCACAAAATAGTCCCCCCATTAGCTAGATTAAGCTACAAGGGTTCCAAAAATACAAAAATCATAAAAAATGACCATGAAAATCACTTATTGCAAAGAATATAAGTGGCCGATATTTTAATCTTTCAAATCCCCCTCATTGCTACCATTTTCGGTGGAAGAAGAAAAGAAAGATGAAAGGATGACAACTTTTTCTTTTTGTTTTATTTCTAGTCAAAATTAAGCTACTAACTTCACCTAATTTTGACTTTTCAACTCCTATTTGTCTCTATGGCCGGCCAAGCTTATAAAATGGGTCTATTTTCACTTTAAACACCCCCAGTTATGGTTCTCTAGCAATATAACATAATTAGCTAGCAAATCACAACTTTTTCCCTTTATGCAATTTAGTCCTTTTTCGAAATTAAGCTCACGAACGCTAAAATTAATTCACCAAAATTTTCATGTACTCATATAATTAGGGTATAACACATAAAATATCATTAAAAATAATTTCTTTGGCCCCAGAATAGTGGTTCTGAAACCACTATTCTGACTAGGCCCAAAATCGAGTTGTTACATTAAAATAAAATAATAATAACTTACTCGTCGGATGTGTGGTCCCAAAACCATTGTTCCAATTTCATTGAAAATGGGCTGTTACAACTCTCCCCCCTAAAGGAATTTTCATCCCCGAAAATCTTACCAGAAAAGTGGTTCAGGTATTGCATCTTCATAGCTTCTTCTAGTTCTTAAATAGCTTCTTCTATGCCATGACATTGCCAGAGAATTTTCACTTTATTTCTCAATTCTTTAACCTCTCCAGCTAGAATTTTGATTGGTTCTTCACTATAAGTCATATCTAGCTGTATCTGAACATCTACGGGTGAAATTACGTGTGAAAGATCTAATCAATACCGTCGTAACATCGATATGTACAATACATTGTGCATCTTTTCTATCATTAATGACAAAGCTAATCTGTAAGCTATTGGCCTAATCCTCTCAATGATTTTGTACAGCCCAATAAATTGCGAACTAAGATTTCCTTTACGGCCAAATCGAAAAACATTCTTCCAGGGCTATACTTTCAAAAATCCTTTGCTGTCGATATGGAATTTGATGTCTTTTCTTTTCAAGTCTATTTAGGATTTTTGTCAATCTGAAGCTGCTTTCAGACTATCACTTATCACTTTAACATGTTCTTTAGTTTCTCATATTAAATCAACTCTGAATAACATTTTCTCACTAAGCTCAATCTAGTATAACAGAGTTCGACACTTCTGACCATACAAAGCTTCATACGGTGCCATTTTAATGCTTGATTGATGATTGTTGTTATATGCAAATTCAACTAACGGTAGGAATCTCTTGTAATACCCTTCACTTGTATCCATCACCAGAATAAGGTTACGGAGCATTACCGGACTTATTATACAATCGAACATACACTTCTCATACAATAATCAAGTTCAAATACAAGTCATTCATAATCATTCATCAAGTCCCTAATACGAGCCTACGAGGCCCAAAACATGCTTTAGAAGTGGTTCGAGACTAAACTGATATCTCAGGAAATTTTTGGAAAACTTAGAAAATTTTACAAAATACAGGGGACACACACCCGTGTGGCCTGGCCGTGTGCCTCACACGACCAAAGACACGCTCGTGTCATAGGCCGTGTGGACATTCAAAATGGGATCACCTAGCCATGTCCTTGTTCGTGTCTGACCCCGTGTAACTTTCTGACTTAGGTCACATGGCCAACCACACGCTCGTGTGACCAGCCCGTGTGCCCTTCGAAATGGCCTCACATGCCCATGTACCAGGCCATGTGCTAGGCCATGCCAAACCTGTAGGGTATACTGACTTATGCCACACAAACAAGTCACACGCCTGTGTGCTGGGCCGTGTTGTAACACCCCTCACCCGTATTCAACACTGGAATAGGGTTACGGAGCATTACCAGACTTACAAACACATTTACACATACATTTCACATACAATTAGTTAATTCAAATACAATTCATTGAAAACCAATCATTTTGTCCCTAATATGAGCCTACGAGGCCCTAAACATGCATTAGAAGTGGTTCGGGACTAAACCGATAACTTTGGAAACTTTTTGAACACTTGGAAATTTTTTTCAAAAACAGGGGACACATGGCCGTGTGGCCCTACAGTGTGTCTTGTACGACCAACAGACACGCCCGTGTCACAGGCTATGTGGACATTTGAAATTGGAGCACATGGTCGTGTCCCAGCCCGTGTTTGACCCCGTGCAACTCCCTGACTTGGGTCACACAGCCAGCACACACGCCCGTGTGGCTAGCCCGTGTGCCCTAAAAATGGCCATACAAGCCCGTGTGCTAGGCCGTGTGCTAGGCCATGCCAAACATGTAGGGTATACTGACTTGTGCCACACGGCCAAGTTATAAGCCTGTGTGTCAGACCATGTGGAGCATACTTACTTGATTTTAATTTCAACACCAGGGGACACACGGCCGTGTACATAACCTGTATCACATAAGGCTGAGGCACACGCCTGTGTCTCTGTCTGTGTGGACAAAAATAGGCTATTCGCCAAGCCATTTTGCCACCCCGTCTTATGCACTCCTATACCAAATTCAATGGCATCAAAACATAACATCAATAGACATTTAACAACAACTCCACCCGAGAATAATTCATACCATTTGCAACGTTAACCAATACAAAACATAAATACGACAATATGTCATCCAAATTCATACCAAACTCAAATGTGCATTAATGCCTAGGTTCAGTAGCATACCAATATTCATAATTCAACCATTTGCTATCCATACTACTAACTATCCACAAGCATCACATATTCAATATTCAAAACATCACAGAAGCCATATACATATATATGTATACATGATTCAAACATACCAAAATAAGCCAACTTATATGGCAATATATACAAATCAAAACATAAGCATTTACAAGCCAGTTTATATGGCTAAAATTATTATTATTACATAACCAAAATGACAATAATCCTATACATGCCATATGACCAAAACACAAACTTAAAAGTACCAAATTAATAGTTGGATAGTTTGACGAAGTCTCCTACGATCCCCAAATCCAAGCTAGCTTTAAATTCAGTATAAAACATGGAAAAATAAATAAAGTAAGCTTTATAGCTTAGTAAGCTCTTATGAAATAAAATCAACCTTATCATAAATATACAAATCATCAATTTGAACATATCAACATGTAATTCATTTAACTAACAAACCTTTCACATTTTCAATCAAATTATGTATATGAACTTCACAACTTCTTCGACTAAGCTTATACGGTTCATGCACATACCTGTACCATCTCGTATCAATCTCTTATACATCCACGTCTTTCATTTACTCTTGAATCATTCACAATACTATCAGATACATGGGAAACTCACACTCGAAGTGCCACATATATAGCCGAAGCTATCTCAATCTCATATCACATATACTACTCACACTAGAGCTATCAACAGGCCTGCTCACACAAGTTGTGGGTCAAGACGTAGCTACACCGTACTGCTCACACAAGCTTTCAAGTAACCACAACACATGCTGGTATACTCAGCCACTGGTAGGACGTACAAGACCAGCACCCGGGATCACATAATCACAACAATCCCCTAATGGCATGTCACTAGTATCCAAATCTATTCCTAAGGTTCAATCGGGATTTCTAATGCCGAATCATCGTCGAATCATTGTCAAACATGTCTGACGTCTCGTAATCACAATTTATGCAATATCAAAGCATTTAAATCATAAATATAACAATGCTTACTACATATGAACTTCCCTCGGATGCTAAAACAGCGAAACGAGTTAACTATTCTGTAACTTTATTCTTTCCCCGATCTAAGTTAGTATTTCACCTTTCCTGATCTAAATATAATCAAAATTAACTTATTTAATCATCTCTCTATTCAATTTAGTCCAAAATTCACTTTAAGGTATTTTTACACAATTGCCCCTAATGTTTCACATCTTTTACAATTTAGTCCTTATGTCATAAAAACACAAATTTATGAAATTTAACCACAACCCATGCTAGCCGAATTATAATTAGGTCCCTAGCAGCCTATATTTTCCATTTATTTCACATTTTAACCACGAAGTTTCCACATTTCACAATTTAATCCCTAATTTGTATTTTTACTAAAAATCACTTAACAAAATTTATATAACTACAATCAAACATTCATAATCTATCATTAAACATCAAAATATTCATGTATTCATCAATGACAACATTCAAAATCTTCAACAGTTTTGCAAAGTAGTCCCTGGGCTAGCTAGATCTAGTTGCAACAATCTCAAAAACACAGAAATAAATAAAAACGAAACAAAAATAGACTTCCAATTGGACTAGCAAATGGTCGAAAGCTTCAAGCCCTAAGATGGTGCTCTTTGCTCTTAATTTTTGGCAATTCAAGAAGATGCAAGTAATTAAAAATTTGTTTATTTTATTTAATTAACTTATATTTACCAATTACCATATTAACCTTAATAATAAACCAATTAATTTACATGATAATATGTCCATATATTTCCACTCAACTAAGTAATGGTCTAATTACAACATAAGGACTCTTACTTTAAGGTTCTATAGCTATTTAACACCTTTAGCTAATAAAACACAAGTTTTACACTTTACGCGATTTAGTCCTTTTCATCAAATTAACTAATCAAAGAATAAAATTTCTAAATGAAACTTTCACACAATCATATTTTCATGCTGTAGACATTAAAATAATAAATTAATAATTTTGACTTCAGATTTGTGGTCCCGAAACCATTGTTCCAATTTGACTAAAAAAGGGTTGTTACACGTATAGAGCATACTAACTTGATTTCTAAATACACACCAGGGGACACATGGTCGTGTCACCTGACCGTGTGTGACACACGGTTGAGACACATGCCCGTGTCTTTGCCTGTGTGGACAAAAATAGGCTATTTACCAAGCCATCTTTCTCACTCAAATTCGAATACACCTATACAATCCAAATGGCACATAACATGGCATAAATAAGCATTCAACCAATCACAACCAAGCATAATTCATACCATTTTCATACCAAAAACAATAAGGCACCAATGTAGCACAATATGCTATTCCATTCATGCCAATTTCACATTCTCAAATCACTTAAATGGTCACTGTCATTTATGCATCACTTTACCTAAATCACAAGCATACCAAATCTCAATTATCAACTATATGATACTCAAATTACCAATTCACAAATAACTATTCACCACAAGCATTTACATAGCAATTACCAAATGCATAACAAAGGCCATTTTCACAAATATATATACATCACCAAATATATCAAAATAAGCCAACTCTCATGGCTACACACAAAACCAAATACTTAGTATTTACAAGCCAACTCAAATGGCTAAATTCATTACCTAACTATATATCAAAATGACCAAAATTCCTATAGATGCCATATAACCAAATACAAGTTCAAAAGTACCAAAGTAGAAGCTTGATAGTGTCATGCAATCTTCGACAACTCCCAATCTGAGTTAGCTTTGAAATTCACTATAAAACACAGAAAAGTAAACATAGTAAGTTATAAAGCTTAGTAAGCTCGTATGCTAAATAAGTAAACTTACCAACCAACAATTCAATAACATAAACATATAATGCAATTCAAATTTGAAGCATAACTTAACACATGAATTCAATCCAAAGATTAAACATAATTTCTATCAACTTCTTCGATTCAATGATTGTATAGTTCACGTACATACCTGTACAAGCTCGTATCGGTCTCATACTCATCCATATCTTTGATATACCTGTTGAACCATTTCGAATACTATTGGATACTCAGGAATCTCACACCCTAAGTGCCAATACATAGCTGAAGCTATCTCAGTCTCATATCACATATAATGCTCACTCTTGTGCTATCAACGGGTCTGCTCACACAAGCTGACGGTCATGACGTAGCTACGCGGTGCTCTTCACACAAGCTGACGAGAATCCGCAACACATGCTGGATAACTCAGCCACAGGTAGGACGTACGGACCAGCACCCAAATCACATAACCCCTAATGACATGTCATTCGTATCCTAATCTATTCCTAAGGTTCAACCGGGATTTCACATTTTTCAAATCATCATCAAACATATCCGTAAGGTCGTATTAAAAAATAATTCAATAATAAAGCATTTAAAATGCAATTATATTAATGCTTATTAACATACGAACTTACCTCGAATGCAAAAACAACGAAATGAGTCAATTACTCTAACACTTTGTTTTTCCCCCGTTCTAAATCCAAACTTCGCTTTTCTTGATCTATATGCACTCAAATTTAGCTTATTTAATTATCATTCTATTCAATTTATCCCAAAATGCATATTATGGCAACTTTATACTATTACCCCTAATATTTCAACATTTTTACAATTTAGTCCTTATCTCATAAAAACACAAATTCATGCAATTAGGTCCCTACCCATGCTAGCCAAATTTCATATAGACCCATAGCAGCCCATATTTTTCATTTATTTCACAATTTAACCACAAAATTTCAACATTTTTCAATTTAATCCCTAATTGAAAATTTTACTAAAAATCACTTTACAAATGTTTTCTATATAACAACAAGCATACATTTTCTATCATCAAACATCAAAATACACCTATATTCATCAATGGAAAAGCCCGAAACCTTTAACAGTTTTGCAAGTTAGTCCTTGGGCTAGCTAGATTACGCTACAACGATCTCAAAAACATAGAAATCATTAAAAATAAGACAAAAATCGTACCTATTTGAGCAAAAATGCCTTGGCCGAATGTAAAGGAGAAAAATGGCTTCTCTTTGCCCTAGGTTCGGTTGAAAAAGATGATAATAGGTGAAAGTTTTGTTTTGTTTTCTTTATTTTAAGTTTAATTACTAAATGCAAAAATTAAACTTTATTATAAACCATTAAAAACACTTAAAAGATGTCCATCTTTGTCCACTAACATTAAAAATGGTCTAAGTACCACATAAGGACCTTTCATTTAAGGTTCTATAGCTATTAGACACCTTTAGCTAATAGAACTTAAGTTTTATACTTTACGCGATTTAGTCTTTTTAATCAAATTGAGCATTTAAACGATAAAATTTCTGAAAGAAGTTTTCACACAATCATACTATGATGCTGTAGATATTAAAATAATAATAAAATAAATATTTTAACCTCAGATTTGTGGTCCCAAAATAGCTATTCTGATTTGACTAAAAATGGGCTATTACAACTCTCCCACCTTAGGAATTTTCGTCCTAAAAAATCTTACCAGAAAATAGGTTAGGGTACTGTTTTCTCATAGCTTCCTCAGGTTCCTAGAAACACAAAAATTTATATACTTTTTCATACCCATTTTTTTCTTAAATTCAAGTAAATCCGGTTAAATTCTTGTCAAAAAAATAATTAAATATTATAAAATAATATGAACATGGTGAATTTAGTTAATTTTATACTTAATTTTGATTAATTTTGACTATTTTCGATAGATTCGAGCAAAGGGCTAAAATTGGCTCAGCTGACACTACTGAAAGCATAAAGCCGAGAAGCAATTTGAAGTATCAAGGCACATTAATTTCCAGCTGAAGACGGTCCAAAAATGTGTGTTAATTCATAATTTAATTAATTTTAATTTATTCCCCATTTAATTTGGGTTAAATAAATTATTTTTAATTAATTATGGTGAAAGGGTCCAGATTGAACCATGCCGGTCGAACCATATTGAGTGAATCAACCAGCCACTATTTTGGTAACCTGAGAACCGCCCATATACTGACCCAAATCAACATTTTTAGCTGATTACATGATCTTGCAAAACGGCCCTTGAAGAACTTTGAAAATGCATTCAAACCCCTCCTTTAATTGTGGCTTTATGAAATTCCCCCAAGCCTAAAATAGCAAAGTTGAAACTCTCAACTTTGCCATATGTGTGGCCGGCCAAGGGAGGTCTCTTAGGCTGATTCTTTTTGCTATTTTTAGCTGCAATATTCAGCTATAAAAGCTACCGCTTGCTGATCATTCAAACCATCCCTCAATTCCACAACATTCTCTCATTTTCTCTTCTCCTCTCACACTTTTTCTTCATTTTCTTTCCATCCCATTTCCCTTATTGTTCAAGTGCCGATTTCTTATCTTGGGAAAGAGGCTCTCATCAGCCATTTTGGAGTAGTGACTATGTGTTCATAAGCCACATTGATAGCCTAGGGCAACAAAGAACGACGAACGGAGCAACTAGTCAAGCCACGGAGAAACACCGAATTTGCTTCTTATTCCCTATCTCTTTAATTTTTGTTGTTGTTTTGACGAACATGTTTATGAACATTTATGCTATTGAAATGGTTATTTTAATCAATTTAGTTTAAACTTAAGTTTGTGTTGGGTTGATTATATTCTGCCTGCTTGAAATGTTAAAATGATGTTTATGTTGTTATAGGCCTCGGTAAATTGCTTGGTTAAGTAAAATCATGCCTAAGTTATTTTTTCATTATAATTGTTAAATAGCTAATGAATTAATTATTTAAACAGATTGAAATTATAATTAATTGACACAATACTTAATCAATTGCATGTTTATTCTTCTAAGGTAGTCAAGGTTAAATTAGCAATGTATCTGGCGATATTATTGCCTTGCATAACTTGCAAGATTATTGTGACTAAACTGTTTCAAGGTAGGGATGCCTTGTTACCTCACATAGTCTTTTATATGCTTATTAGATTTAATTAATCATTTGAATTGACAAAGGGATATGCAAGAAATTAGTTCAATTTAATGAGTATGTATGTGCAATAACATGTTTGCTTATTAGAATCTGTTTAGTCGATTGAATTGACATAGGGATATGTCAAGAGATGAATGGATTTTTGTATGTAAGTTTGTTCATAAGTTAGCAAATTACCGGGTTGTTGTGAATTTAGTCGTAACAATATAAACATGAGTTTAATAATTCTAAGTTAAAGAAATATAATTAATCCAACACAAGTATGTTACCTTGATTAAATTTTATTTGAAATCGTGCATTAGAACTCCTTTGTTTTATTTTAATTATTTACTTAGTTGTTCAATAGTTTTTGACCATATTTTAAAACCAAATTATTTTTACCTCACCAAAGTGTTTTACAATTAATTTCATAAATAATTCTTTTGATAGTCCCTTTGGGTACGATAACTCGACATTTACTTGCCACTTTATTACTTGTTGCAATTGTGTATAATTGCACATTTTTCCGTCGTTCCAAGTTTTTGGCGCTATTGCCGGGGACTGTTTTAAAAAAGCCATTATTTGTGAATTTGTTACTTTTACATTTTGGTTTACTTTTCTATTTAATTTTAAACTCACTTAATTTTACTGTGATTATTTCAGGTGTTTATGAGTATTGACCAGATTATTGACTTACTCCCTATAGACCCTGAGATAAAACAAACCTTTTGACAGCGAAGAAGACAAGCGAAACAAAGAAGGATTGAAGGAATGAATTTTGAGAATATGAATAAAGGAAATGGAGCAAACCTTGCTGAAAATCCTATCCTTATTGCTAACGATAGAGATAGAGCCTTAAGACAATATGCTGTGCCAGTATTTAACAATCTTAATCCGGGCATTAGGAGACCCGAAATCGAGGCACAAGAATTCGGGCTGAAGCCAGTTATGTTCCAGATGCTTCAGACTATGGGCCAATTTAGTGGAATGCCTACTGAAGATCCTCATCTTCACCTAAGACTATTTGTGGAGGTGAGCGATTCTTTCAAATTAGCTGAAGTACCCAAATATGTATTACGATTGAAGCTGTTCCCGTACTCACTAAGGGACAGAGCTCGAGCCTAGTTGAATTCATTGCCACCAAACTCAATTTCTGCATGGCAAGAGTTAGCCGAAAGATTCCTCATTAAGAATTTCCCGCCAAGCAAGAATGATAAGTTGAGGAACTAGATCACTGCCTTCCAAAAAATGGATGATGAGTCCTTGTATGAGGCATGGGAATGATACAAATAACTATTATAAAAATGCCCTCACATGGAATCCCACATCGCATCCAACTTGAGACATTTTATAATGGTTTCAATGCTCACACGAGGATGGTAGTGGGCGCTTCTGGTAACGATGCTCTCCTTTCTAAGTCTTATAATGAGCCTTACGAAATCATCGAGAGGATCACTAGTAACAACTATCAATTGCCAACCAATCGAGCAGCGTCAGGAAGACGAGTCGCTGGAATACATGAAGTGGACGCTCTCACTTTACTCGTATCTTAGGTATCTTCAATATCCTCAATGCTTAAAAATATTACCACTAATGGGTCTAATAGTTTTGTAGCCCAATCACCTCACCAATTTGAGAGTATAGCTTGTGTTTATTGTGGGGAAGGACATTTGTTCGAAGAATGTCCATCAAACCCCAAATTCATATACTACATGGGTAACCAGAACCAAAATCAAGGAAGGCAAGGACTGCAATCCAACTTCTATAACCTATCGTGGCGAAACCACCCAAATTTTTCCTGGAGTAACCAAAGGGCTGGAACCAGTAACAGCTACGCCCAACCTAGACTGACTCAGTCACCTAGTTTTTCCTAACAAGTTCAGAACCCAGTTCAAGCTGAACCATCTAATAGCTTGGAGAATCTGCTGATGGCATACATGGCGAAGAATGATGCCTTAATTCAAAGCCAAGTAGCTACATTGAAGCATCTGGAAAACCAAATGGCCAGCTTGCAACTAAAATTAGGAACCGACCACAAGGTGCTTTACCTAGTGACATGGAGAATCCAAGAAATCTGAGGAAGGAACATTGCAAAGCGTTAAAATTGAGTAGCGGAAAGACAGTAGAGCCCAACACTATCGAAGCTGAAAAGGAGCCAGCTGATGCTCAAGACTTAGAGGAAGTTCAATCGAGTGTTGAAATTCCAGTTTCATAAGAACCAAAATTTGCAAAACCCGACAAGGTTCCAGAACCAACTAATTCTGATCAACTAACAACTCAGTTAGATGCAGAATTGCAGTAGAAAATGAATCAACCAGTTCTAGTAAAGAAACCACCACGACCCTACCCTCAAAGACTTCAGAAATAGGAAATTCAATTCAAGAAATTCCTAGACGTACTCAAGTAACTTGACGTCAACATCCCGTTGGTTGAAGCACTTGAACAAATGCCAAACTACGTCAAATTCATGAAGGATATCTTGCCCAATAAATAAAGACTTGGAGAATTTGAGACGATAGCTCTGACGAAGGATTGCAGTGCTTATCTTCAAGACAAACTACCCCTAAAGTTGAAGGATCTTAGATGTTTTACCATACCTTGCAACATTGGAGCAATGTATTGTGGTAAGGCACTATGTGACTTGGGTGCAACTATAAACTTGATGCCTATGTCAATATTTAGAAAGTTGGGGATAGGTGAAGTTAAACTTACTACGATTACACTTCAACTAGCAGATCGTTCCTTAGCACATCCAGAAGGAAAAATAGAGGACATATTGGTACAAGTAGATAAATTTATCTTCCCTGCTGATTTTGTTATCCTAGACTTTGAAGCAGACAAAGAAGTGTTGATTATCCTAGGAAGACCGTTCTTAGCAACTGGAAGGACCCTTATTGATGTGCAGAAAGGTGACCTTACTATGCGTGTTCAGGATGATAAGGTAACATTTAACGTTTTTAAGTCTATGTGATTTCCTGACACAATTGATGATTGTTCTGCAGTATCCGATTTAGAGGATTTAATAGTAGAAAAGGAGCTCAACTATGTTGAGGATCCTTTGGAATGAATTTTGACGTCAAATCCTCCAAATGATGAAGAGGAGGATGAATACTTAGCTTTGTTAGAAGCTAATCAAATGGGATTTAATCCACAACCCCACTTTGAATCTTTGGAGTTAGAGAAAAGAGATTATGCCCAACCAAAAGCGTCAATCGAGAAGCCACCTAAATTAGAACTGAAGGTACTTCCTTCATATTTGAAATATGTTTATTTAGGTAACTCTTCTACTCTGCCTGTGATTGTTTCAGCAGAGTTAACTATTGAGCAAGAAGAGAAACTCATCTTGGTGTTGAAACAATTCAAGAAGACTATCGGATGGACCATAGCCGATATCCGCGGTATTAGTCCATCTGTATGCATGCACAAGATTATCCTAAAAGATGGAAAAAAGAGACAATTGATGGACAACGAAGACTGAACCCCATCATGAAGGACGTGGTGAAAAAGGAGATTATCAAGTGGTTAGATAAGAGTATCATTTATCCCATCTCAGACAGTTCGTGGGTAAGTCTGGTCTAGTGCGTGCCAAAGAAGGGAGGTATCACACTCATAGAGAATGAAAGTAACGAGTTGATACCAAGTAGAACAGGTATGGGATGGAGGATTTGCATCAATTACCAGAAGCTGAACAAGGCGACTAGGAAAGATCACTTTCCTTTACTGTTCTTGGACCAGATGCTGGATAGACTCGCGGGGCGAGACTATTACTATTTTCTCGATGGATACTCAGGGTATAATCAGATTACAGTAGCACCAAAAGATCAACACAAGACAATGTTCACTTGCCTGTACGGTACATTTGTATTTAGACGCATGCCATTTGGATTATGTAATGCACCTGCTACATTTCAAAGATGTATGATGTCTTTTTTTACTGACATGGTTGAGAAGTACTTGGAAGTTTTTATGGATGACTTTTCAGTATTCAGAGATACTTACGATGATTACTTAGGCAATCTAGCTAAGGTATTATGGCGATGCGAAGAAACGAACCTAGTCCTTAACTGGGAAAAGTGTCATTTTATGGTGCAAGAAAGAATTGTTATAGGGCATCGAATAACGAGATATGGGATTGAGGTAGATAAATCAAAGGTAGATGTTATCGAGAAACTCCCGCCTTTAACATCTGTAAAGGGTGTTAGGAGCTTTCTGAGCCATGCCAATTTTTATCTAAGATGTAACGCCCCAAAAATCTCAAAACTCAAAAATCTCGAAACCCAAAAATCCCAAAATCATGAATTTTTATTTTTGTGCTTAGCAATCCCGGTTAACTGTTAATTACGCATTGGTAGGTCTTGGTCAAGGTTTGAGTTTGAATTTAGGGGTAGAAGAAATTAAAGTTTAATAATTAAAAGGGCCTTGTTGGCAAGTAGTTGGGCTTTTAAATAAAGATAGGGGAAAATGGCATCAAAAAAACTTGTGGTGGAGTGGCTAAGTGATGCCACTTAGAGTGTAGGGAGGTGGCGTTAGTGCTAGCAATGAGATCTTAGGTTTGAATCCTAGCTTAGTATTTTTAGGAGTTTAATTTTGGCCTTCTAGAAGGTTGGAAGTGGCTTGAAGATGGACTCTAAGGGGAGTGTTCAGGAGAGAAAATTAAGGAAAGGATGAAGGGGTTATCAGGGAGAAAAATGAGGAGATGAGACGGGGGAAGTGATGGAGCCAAATGGGGAACTAAGGGCCAAGTAATTCGTCTATAAGGGCTATAAATAAGTGTCGAATGCAGGGTTGCCCAGCTAGTGCTGAATTTCCTTCAGCCTGTTACTGAAAACCCTTTTCCCTAAAAGCCGAAAACTCTTTTTTATTCCTTTTCTTTCTGCTGATTTCTCTAAAAGCCGAAAACCGTTGTTCTCCTTTTATTTTTCTTGTACTGATTTCTTTGTTTCACTTTTGGGTTTAGCCGATTCTTCTTCCTCTCTCCCTTGGTGCCAAATATGAAATTATTCCATTCAGATCTCTAGAGCCGAATACTCTTTGACTGAGCCTAGTGTAAGTGTTACTCTTCCAATCGGTTTTTCTTGCTAAGTATCGAATTTTGTCCCTTACTTTTTCTAATCGACTGTGGTAGGGAATTAGTATCGGATCTCGGATCTTAGCTCTTTGTCGAAATTGCTTTTTAGGTGTTCGTGATCTTGGTAAGTATTCCTCTCCCATTGGCTAAGGTGGTCGATTGTTCATAGTTAAGGTAAGGGGACTTGTGTTGGATACGAGTCACCTATTATTCTGTTTTAATAGTTAAGATTGGTACAGATCTAGGAGTTCGTTGTGGTTAGGGATTTAAAAAGGGGTTGTTATACTTATCGCGCAAGGTTTGGGGCTAAAGAGATTGCATCATGCTTGCTTACCAAGTGTGTACATACACTGCACACACACTATAAACCGGCAAAAGCCGAAATGCCGAAATGCCGAAATGCCGAAATGTCGAAAAGCCAAAAGTGTGGCTACGGTAGTCTTACGAGTGCGTGAATACTCGTAAGGGGGAGACCGATAGGTTGCCTGAGGCCCATGGGCGATTCCATGGACTTGGGTTGTGAATAGGCCAAGTGGGCCGGAATGGGCTAAATGGGCCTGATGGGCCCATAATAGGCAAAATTTGATAAGCGATGCTATGTGATAGGAAATTTGTATGTGAGCATGGATATAATGTGATTTGGGCCGAATGGGCCATATAAATGAGATTGGGTCGAATGGGCCATATGAACGTGAATTGGGCGTGATGGGCCATATGAACGTGAATTGGGCCTGATAGGCCATATGTATGAGATTGGGCCAAGTGGGCCATATGCATGTATGTAGGGGTTCTGGGCCTAGTATATAATAACCACATAAAACTTAATTAATAAATATTGTGACCGTGGACAAGTCATAGAGTTATGGTGTGGCAACGGGTATATGCATGTCTAAGATTATATCTAGGAAGAGCTTGGTACTTAAGCAGTCTTAATGACTCACCTCCTCTTCTCTGGAATCCTACCTAGTACATAGTGTTCGTTCATCTTAGCTCACGGGATTTGTTAACGGGCCAAGGTAAGTAAAAACCTGTAATAAAAGAAAATTACTAAAATGCCCTTAAGGGCAGAAATGACTAAAATACCCCTATGTGTTGAGTGTAAGATTTATGTTTGTTGTATGTATCCATATGTATTCATATGATACCTATTTTAGCTACATATGGGTTGGGAATTATGGAACGGAGGGAGTATATGAGGGTTGCTTGGTTGTTTGACAACCGTGGATCCACCAACGGCTTTTAAGCCCAATACATGATTGGCAGCTTGCTGCAACTTGGGTAGTTCCACAACCCAGCTACCATTGATGTGTATTGGTTGGGTGGGTCGATATTTATATCCCCACAGGTTGTGAAAAGGGGGACGGAGCAGAAGTGTACCGGTTGGATTATTGGGGTGGGTTGCACTGCACTGCATTGCATGTTTGATGTATGATGACTTTTGAATGCTTGTTTTCGTCAAGGGTTGTACACAATGAGTTTACGAAAACTCACCCCCTCTTTTATTTTATTTTCAGGTGATGCTCAGTAGAAGGTTCGATGTTTGGAGGGACTTTGGGTGGCCAGCTAGCAAGATAATTTGGACTTGTTTTTCTTTCTAAAGCTTATCAGTTTCTATGTTATTAAGTACTTTTCAAATCAGAATGTAATAAGGCTTCCACTTTATTATTATTTGGATTATTATTTTTATGTGATGCAATTATAAGAAGTTGAACATGGTTTCTTAAACTATAGTATGACCTTTCTACGTTTCCGCAACTATATTTTAAAATGACATGTTTTCATAAAATCATATATTTTAAACAATTGATTGAAAGGAGTTTTTTTTTTTTTTAGGATAGTTAAGGTTTCTTTTATTTTAAGAAGGGTTTTCAATGAAAACACGATTTTCGCTAAAACACTTCAATATGATGTGCCAAATTTGGCCATAACATCGAGGACGGGTTTGGGGTGTTACAGAAGATTTATCAAGGACTTCTCCAAAATTTCTAAACCCTTATGCAAATTACTAGAGAAGGACACGACGTTCAAGTTCGATGATGAATGCTTAAAGGCTTTCAAGGATTTGAAGAGTCGATTAGTTACGGCACCCATAATTGTCACACTAGACTGGGATTTTCCATTTGAATTAATGTGTGATGAAAGCGACTTCACGATAGGAGTTGTCATGGGCCAGCGAAGGAACAAAGTTTTTCATCCCATCTACTATGCAAGCCAGACTCTTATAGGAGCTCAACTAAAATATACGGTAACAGAAAAAGAGTTACTTGCTCTTGTATTTGCTTTTGACAAGTTTCGGTATTATCTTGTAGGTACCAAAGTAACTGTTTATACGGACCATTCGGCAATTAAGTACTTACTTGCCAAGAAAGATGCTAAGACGAGACTGATCCGATGGGTGCTTCTACTTCAAGAGTTCGATCTAGAAATTCAAGATCAAAAGGGAATAGAAAACCAAGTAGCAGATCACTTGTCTAGATTGGAGCCGCAAGAAGGGAATTCTCCTATTATACCAATTCAGGAAACGTTTCCATATGAACACATACTGAAGGTAAGTCATGTCCATAATACCCCTTGGTTTACTGATATTGCTAACTATTTAGCTTGTGATTTGATGCCAATTGATAAGACTTATCAACAAAGGAGAAAGTCTCTTCATGATGTGAAGTACTATTTCTGGGAAGAGCCATATTTGTTTAAAATGTGTGCAGATCAGATGATTAGGAGATGCGTGACAGAAGATGAAGTATAAAAGATTTTATACCATTGTCACTCAACTCCGAGTGGGGGACACTTCGGAGGTACTCGTACGGCGGCCAAAGTATTGCAAGCCAGATTCTTTTGGCCAAAACTATTCAAGGATGTATATGCATACATAAAGAGCTATGACCGATGTCAAAGGGTCAGAAATGTCACCAACAGAAATGAGATGCCTCGAATAAACATCATTGAGGTAGAATTATTCGATGCATGGGGTATTGACTTTCTTGGTCCTTTCCTTCAGTCTTTTGGTCACAAGTATATATTGGTAGCAGTAGACTATGTGTCTAAGTGGGTCGAGGCTGAAGCTTATCCAACAAACGATGCTAGGGTTGTAATTAAGTTCTTGCAGAAACACGTGTTCACAAGGTTTGAAATCCCAAGAGCTATCACTAGTGATGAAGGGTCCCACTTCGTGAACAAGTGGTTAAAATGGTTATTAGACAAGCACGGAGTGAAACACAAGTTTGCAACAGCTTACCATCCGCAGACGAATGGGCGAGCTGAACTGGTAAATAAGGAGATCAAAGGCATACTTGAGAAGGTAGTTTGCCTAAACTGACGAGATTGGTCCAAAAGGCTGGATGATGCTTTATGGGCTTACAGAATAGCATACAAGACACCTTTAGGGATGTCACCCTACAGGTTGGTCTTTGGGAAAGCATGTCATCTACCCTTAGAGTTAGAGCACAAGGCTTACTGGGCTCTTCGACAACTCAACCTGGATCCTAAGCTAGCTAAAGAGAAACGGATGCTCCAACACAATGAGCTAGAGGAACTCCAGATGTTCTCCTACAAAAATGCCAAATTACTCAAGGAGAGAATTAAGAAATGGCATGACAAGCACATTCAAATTCGAGAATTTCAAGCAGGTCAGTGAGTCTTGTTATTTAATTCCAGACTAAATTTCTTTCCAGAGAAGCTA
Organism: Gossypium anomalum; assembly: GCA_025698475.1. Taxonomy (NCBI): domain Eukaryota; kingdom Viridiplantae; phylum Streptophyta; class Magnoliopsida; order Malvales; family Malvaceae; genus Gossypium; species Gossypium anomalum. The sequence goes on from CM046965.1 coordinate 59,550,686, forward strand.
AAATCACGTTGGTCCGGTCCATTTACGATTCATCGCGTCTATCCGTATGGAGTTGTCGAGCTCTAAGGTAAGGGAGGTAATTTTCAAGTTAATGCTCAATGCCTGAAACACTATTAGGGATATAAGATTGAACGGAATGAAATTTCGTTCATTTTATCGGATGTTTAAAATTTTATTATTTTCCTTTTTAATAAAAGATTTAGGGTATATTTTCGGGATTAATATGTTTAAATAAATTTTTCCTAGGAGATTGGAACTTAAGCGGGACCGCTTGTGACCCCTCCAATCTTTCATAGGAATTGATTTTAACATAATTTTCCTAAAAATTATTCTCTAAATAGAAATTTCAATTTTTGATTTTCCAAATAAAAGGGTCAATTTTGATCCAAGTCTTAAATTGCAACTCAATTCCAAATTTTCATTAAGTCTAAGGACTTAATTGAAACATTTTTAAAATTTGGTTGCTCATTTCATAAATAATAAAAATTAGGTGCCTCCTTTTGTAAATATTTGCAAGAAATTCTTGAGGAACTTATAGCTCCAGGTTCTACATGGACTGTGTCAAAACAAGGAATCCACACTTGTCGAAGAGAATATTTGACACCACTCGCGAAGGTACAGTTTTACTTCATCCGATTCAACCTTATGCCTAGCTCACATGGGACTACAATCTCATTAGAGGAATGGTCTTATTGTACTCGATCCTAACTAGTAAGACCACTGATGTGGGGAAGATCGTCTTGAGGGAAATACGGAATTGTGCCGTTAAACGATCTGGCCCTACTCACTTCCCCTTTACAATAACAATTTTATGCTTGAAAGCTGAAATTCTTGCGAATGTAAGGAAGACAAGGTATAGCCAAGGCACAATCACAGATTGGGACCTTTACTGAGTAGCTGGAGATTCAGTTCTATAGCAACGAGTTGAAGTACTTGAGGAACCTGAGGATCCTGATGACGAAGAAGATCCCATGATGTAATCATTTGAAGTCCTTGATAAGGTAGAATCAGTGGATCCAGAAGCTAAACTTGATGCTGAAACTTCAATGTTTAGAGCTCAATCACCGAGCCTAGACCTTCAAGATGAGCTATCAAAATTGATGGACTTAATGCAACTTATGCAATGGCAGCAACAAGCCTATTGGAGATACTAAAAAATAAGGGATAACTCGATGAGAAGTGCTTTTAAGAAAATATACAATAACCCATTTATTTTTGTGCCTGATTTTCTAGATTTCATATTTGAACCATGGAGTCCATTATCAAAGAAGGAGCGAAGCGATTCATGCAAAGGCGATAGTGACGAAGCAAACGACGAGTCAAATTCGGAAGGGTCTGCAAATAAATAAAGGGGAGATCTTCACTTTACTTTATTTTTGTTCTTAGGAATAAGTTTAATTAGGATTTTTTTTATCTTTGCATAGTAAAATAAGAGAGGAAAATCATTAATAAAATATGAGCAAGTCACAAAGTATAAAGTGTGGTAATAGATATATACATGTCTAGGATTGGATTTAGAAAGAGCTTGGTACTTAAGTAGTCAAATTGACTCACCTCCTCTTTTCTAAAATCCTACCTAGTGTATAGTATCTATTCACTTTAAACAATGAGGAAATTGTTCATTTTAAGTTGGGGAGACTGAAAAATTGAATTATTCCCACTCAGAATAAATTTTTTTCTTTTAATTATGATTAGGATATTTTGTTCAAAAATTTGAATTTTGTTAAGTATGGTCAATTTGAGTATGAATAAAGTTCTATTATTTCAATAAATTATTATGTTAGCTTAATAATGACATGAATGTATTTTTAATAAAGCATGCAAATTCGTGCCATAAAATTTTTAGTTCTTTAGGAAAGTTAGGTATGCATGAAAGTTTAAGTCTTTAGAATTGACTTAGTAGTTTCTTGAGGCGAAATCCTAGGGAGCATGGAACGTTGGAAATGATTTAGGCAACTATTGTTTAGACCGTTTGAGCCTTTCAAGCCCATCATGGCAAAATTTTATCCTTTGAAACCCAACATTGAGACTATATGGCCTAATTTTATTTCGACCCTTGCAATAATTAGCCATTACCTTTCGCTTAATGATCTTAAAATTGTCCCAAACACTAGACTCAGTAACATTCAAAATGTACTTCGAAAATAAGTTTGGGGGAGTTGAAAAGAAGTATCAATTGCTCGAGAATTGTAGTACACAAAGTAAGTGCTCGTGTTATTAAAAAAAGGAGAGCACGTGTATTTGAAAGAGATGTACAAAAGAGCATATGAAAGACAAGTTGGTGTATCGAAGGTAAAAATTTTGAAGGATCGATTGATGCTGAGTCTAGGGTTTTTAAACAAAAATTTATCGATCTTTCACCTACCCCTAGCCTAGCCACGTTACAACCTTGATAAAGACCTATTGATTCAAAGTCCTAATACTACCTACATTAGTGGAGAGAAATTGCTACGATCAACATATGACGACATAAGTTAAGCTTTATGATTGCAGCTTAGTCTTGAATAAAGGAATAAAAATCAAATTGGTAAGGGTTAACATGTCTTTGTTACAAAAGAATTTAGTCTAATTTTTGCTATTATAAAAAGTTGTTGATTTTAATTTGAACAATATGTATATTTAAGTAGCATAACTATCAGATTTCTTATCTTTGAGCATAAGTATTTTTCATTCATAAATCTGGAAAAAATGTTGTTCTGAAGGAATTTTTCAAATGTGTTTCCAATAAATTCTTTTCAAAATTTGTGCATTACTCGTGACGAGCAATGAATTAAGTTTGGGGTGTGGAAACACAAAAATTTATATACTTTTTCATACCCATTTTTTCTTAAATTCATGCAAATCCGGTTAAATTCTTGTAGAAAAATAATTAAATATTATAAAATAATTAAACCGTGTTAAAAATATGAACATGGTGAATTTAGTTAATTTTATACTTAATTTTGATTAATTTTGACTATTTTCGATAGATTCGAGCAAAGGGCTAAAATTGGCTCAGCTGACACTACTGAAAGCATAAAGCCGAGAAGCAATTTGAAGTATCAAGGCACATTAATTTCCAGCTGAAGACGGTCCAAAAATGTGTGTTAATTCATAATTTAATTAATTTTAATTTATTCCCCATTTAATTTGGGTTAAATAAATTATTTTTAATTAATTATGGTGAAAGGGTCCAGTTGAACCGCACTGGTCGAACCATATTGAGTGAACTGAACCAGCCACTATTTTGGTAACCCAAAACCGTCCATATACTGACCCAAATCAGCATTTTTAGCTGATTACATGATCTTGCAAAACGGCCCTTGAAGAACTTTGAAAATGCATTCAAACCCCTCCTTTAATTGTGGCTTTATGAAATTCCCCCAAGCCTAAAATAGCAAAGTTGAAACTCTCAACTTTGCCATATGTGTGGCCGGCCAAGGGAGGTCTCTTAGGCTGATTCTTTTTGCTATTTTTAGCTGCCATATTCAGCTATAAAAGCTACCGCTTGCTGATCATTCAAACCATCCCTCAATTCCACAACATTCTCTCATTTTCTCTTCTCCTCTCACACTTTTTCTTCATTTTCTTTCCATCCCATTTCCCTTATTGTTCAAGTGCCGATTTCTTCTCTTGGGGAAGAGGCTCTCATCAGCCATTTTGGAGTAGTGACTATGTGTTCATAAGCCACATTGATAGCCTAGGGCAACAAAGAATGACGAACGGAGCAACTAGTCAAGCCACGGAGAAACACCGAATTTGCTTCTTATTCCCTATCTCTTTAATTTTTGTTGTTGTTTTGACGAACATGTTTATGAACATTTATGATATTGAAATGGTTATTTTAATCAATTTAGCTTAAACTTAAGTTTGTGTTGGGTTGATTATATTCTGCCTGCTTGAAATGTTAAAATGATGTTTATGTTGTTATAGGCCTCGGTAAATTGCTTGGTTAAGTAAAATCATGCCTAAGTTATTTTTTCATTATAATTGTTAAATAGCTAATGAATTAATTATTTAAAAAGATTGAAATTATAATTAATTGACACAATACTTAATCAGTGCATGTTTATTCTTCTAAGGTAGCTGAAGGTTAAATTAGCAATGTATCTGGCGATATTATTGCCTTGCATAACTTGCAAGACTATTGTGACTAAACTGTTTCAAGGTAGGGATGCCTTGTTACCTCACATAGTCTTTTATATGCTTATTAGATTTAATTAATCATTTGAATTGACAAAGGGATATGCAAGAAATTAGTTCAATTTAATGAGTATGTATGTGCAATAACATGTTTGCTTATTAGAATCTGTTTAGTCGATTGAATTGACATAGGGATATGTCAAGAGATGAACGGATTTTTGTATGTAAGTTTGTTCATAAGTTAGCAAATTACCGGGTTGCTGTGAATTTAGTCGTAACAATATAAACATGAGTTTAATAATTCTAAGTTAAAGAAATATAATTAATCCAACACAAGTATGTTACCTTGATTAAATTTTATTTGAAATCGTGCATTAGAACTCCTTTGTTTTATTTTAATTATTTACTTAGTTGTTCAATAGTTTTTGACCATCTTTTAAAACCAAATTATTTTTACCTCACAAAAGTGTTTTACAATTAATTTCATAAATAATTCTTTTGACAGTCTCTGTGGGTACGATAACTCGACATTTACTTGCCACTTTATTACTTGCTGCGATTGTGTATACTTGCACATTTTTCTGTCATTCCAGTTCCCACGTGGCATTGCCAAAGAACCTTAACTAAAGCTATGCTTTTATTTCTCAACTCTTTAATCTCTCGAGCCAGAATTTTGATCGGTTCTTCGCCATACATCATTTCAGGCGGAACTTCAATCTCTGTCCGAGAATTCACATGTGACGGATGTGATCTATTTCGGCGCAACATCGACACGTGAAACACATTTTGAATCTTTTCTAACTCTGATGGTAAAGCTAATTGCTATGCCACTGGACCTATTCTTTCAATAATCTCATACAGCCCGATAAATTGCGGACTCAATTTGCCTTTGCGACCAAATCAAAGAAATTTCTTCCATAGAGATACTTTCAAAAATACTTTGTTGCCAATTTGAAATTCAATGTCTTTACATTTCAAATCTGCGTAAGATTTCTGTCAATCTGAAGCTACTTTCAAACTATCGCGAATTACTTTCACTTATCGGTTTCTCTAGCCAAATCAACCCCGTGAATCTTTTTCTCACTAAGCTCAGTCTAGTATAACGGAGTTCGACATTTATGACCATATAAAGCTTCATACGGTGCCATCTTTATGCTCGATTGAAAACTATTGTTGTACACAAATTCAACCAACGGTAAATATTTCTCCCAGTTGCCTTCAAACTCTAAAACACAACAATGAAGCATATCTTCGAGAATCTAAATTACTCTCTCAGACTAATCGTCAGTTTGTGAATGAAAAGCAGTACTAAAGTGTAACAGTGTACCCAAAGCTTCTTGCGATTTCTTCTAAAATCTCGATGTAACCTCGGATCCCTATCTGAAATAATAGAAACTAGTACCTCGTGCAATCTAACTATCTCATAGATGTACAACTCAGCTAGTCTATCAAGCGAAAAGTCTGTACGTACCGAAATGAAATGTGCTGATTTCGTGAAACGATCAACAACAACCCATATAGCATCTTTCTTTTTCGGACATAGGGGTAATCTCGATACAAAATCCATCGTAACTCTATCCCATTTCCACTCTGGTATCATCACTGGCTGTAGTAGTCCTGAAGGCACTTGATGTTCGACTTTAACTTGTTGACAAGCTAAGAATCTTGATACAAACTCCGAAATGTCTCGTTTCATGCCCGACCACCAGTACAGTTATTTTAAATCATTGTACATTTTAGTACTCCCCGGATGAACAAATAAACATCCACTGTTTACTTCGTGTAGAATTTTTTAAATAAGCTCAGGATTCTCTGGTACACAAATTCTACCTCGGAACATTAAAAAATCATCATATCCGATCTGATACTCTAAATTACTAGTCGACTCACATTGCATTCTTTTAACTTGCAACTGATTATAACATTTCTGAGATTCACAAATTTGCTGAAGAAATAACGGTTTAGCTTTTAACTCAGCTAAAATTGAACCATCGTTAGTCAAGGTTAACTGTGTATTTATCACTTGCAACGCAAACAAAAATTTTCTACTCAAAGCATCTGCGACTACATTCGCTTTCCGTGGATGATAATCAATCACTAATTTATAGTCTTTCAGCAACTAGAGCCGTATTCGTTGTTGCAAATTCAAATATTTCTGAGTCATTATATACTTCAAACTCTTGTGATTGGTAAATATGTGGCACTACTCATCAAATAAATGATGTCGCCAAATTTTCGAAGCGAATACAATAGCGGCCAATTCTAAATCATACATCGAATAATTCTTTTCATGTGGTTTCAATTGTCTAGAAGCATAAGCTATCACTTTGCCCTCTTGTATCAAAAGACATCCCAAACCATTTAATGACACATCACTGAAAATCACAAACTCTTTACCCGACTCAGGCTGAACTAAAACTAGTGCCCCAGCTAACAATGCTTTTAATTATTCAAAACTCTGTTGGCATTTCTCAGACCATTCGAACTTCACATTTTTCTATAATAATCGAGTCATTGGTGTAGGAATCATTGAGAGTCCTTTCACAAAACGCCAATAGTAACCAGTTAACCCTATCAAACTTCTAACTTCAGATACATTTCTTGGTCATTTCCAGTCAAGAACTGCTGAAATCTTGCCCGGATCAACTTGGATATCCTCCACTGAAACAATATGCCCCAAAACTCCAACCTCTCATAGCCAAAACTCGCATTTACTGAATTTAGTAAAAAATTGCTTATCTCTCAATGTTTGTAATACAACCCTCAAATGTTCAGCAAGCTCAGACTCATCTTGGGAATAGATCAGAATGTCATCAATGAATACAACAACAAATCTGTCTAAATACAGTCTAAAGATCCAATTCATCAAATCATTAGATAATCCGAAAGGCATAACAAGAAAATCATAATGCCAATACCTTGTTCTAAATGTAGTCTTCGGTACATCTGAATCTTTAACTTGTAACTGATAATAACCAGATCTCAAATCGATCTTAGAAAATACGGTTGCTCCTTTCAACTGATCGAAAAAATCATCAATTCTCGGTAAAGGATACTTATTCTTAATTGTAACCTGGTTAAGCTGATGATAATCGGTACACAATCTCATCAACCCATCTTTCTTCTTTCCAAATAACACTGGTGCACCCCATGGCGAAAAACTAGGTCGTGCAAAACCTCTATCTGTTAATTCTTGCAACTAAGATTTCATCTCTTTCAATTTTGTTGGAGCCATATTGTATGGAGCTATCGATAACGGTGATGTTCCTGGTACTAATTCAATAGCAAACTTAACTTCTCTGATCGGTGGCAATCTAGGCAACTCTTCTGGAAACACATCTGAATATTCACAAACCATTGGTACTGATTCAATCTTCGATTCAGAAACTTTTGTATCCAGTACATACGCAAGATAAGTATCATAACCTTTTCTCACATATTTCTGAGGTAACATCAACGATATCACAACAGGTAATCCACTCGACTCATCAGATTCAATTAGAAGGATTTCATTATTCTGACATTTCAATTCAGTAGTCTTTCATCTACAATTCAGAATAGCATCATGCAGAGTCAACCAACCCATACCGAGAATCACATTAAATTCATCAAATGGTAAAAGCATCAAATTTGCCAAAAAATAGTAACCCCAAGTCATCAAAGGATAATTCTTGCAAACTTTATCAACTAAGACATACTTGCCTAAGGGGTTCGATACTTTAATCATAAATTCGGTAGAATTAATAGGCAAACTCTTACTAGACACTATGTTCATACAGATATATGAATAAGTCGATTCAGGATCAATCAAGGCAATTACATTAGTGTCATAGAGAGAAAATGTCTAGGTGATAACATCTAGTGATGATACATCTTCGCGAGTGTGAATAGCATAAGCTCTAGCTGGTGCTCTAGCCTCAGATTTCACAGCAGAGTCCTTTGTTACTAGTCACATTTCTCGTATTTCTAGTTGGTATCCCTCTAGTAGTTGTGTTACTCGATCTTGCATTCTAATATCTATCTTTCTTGGGTAACTTAAGGCAATCTCGAATGAAGTGATCTTGTGAGCCACATTTAAAACAACCTTTATTATCTATTCAGCAGTCTCCAAAGTGTCGTCTACCACACTGTTGACACTCGGGCTTATTGTTTCTCACACTACCCACACTCGATACTGAAGTAGCCTGAGCTTTAGGATTCATGTATTGCTTTCAATAATATCTATTTAAATACCCCGCTGAAGCTGTCAAACGATTACACGAATCTTTTGATTTCTTTGACGAGGATTGATAGGGTTTATTCATTAATCTCTTTCTCAAATCTCTAACGTCGAAATCAGCTTTTCTCTTATCTTTGCCTAGTTCCTCAGCTTTGCATGCTCTGTCGACTAACACAACAAATTCTTTCAACTCCAGAATCTCGACTAGCAACCTGATGTCTTCTTTTAACTCGTCTTCAGAATATTTACACATAATTTCCTCAGTGGAAACACATTCTCGAGCATATTTACTAAGTCTCATAAACTCTCTCTCGTACTCAGTTACCAACATTTGGCCCTGTTTCAGTTCCAAAAATTCCTTACGCTTGTGGTCGATAAACTGCTGCTTATATATTTCTTTTTGAACTCAGTTTAAAAGAATTCCCATGTGACTCTTTCTCTCGGTACCACGAATATCAAATTATTCCACCACTGAAATGAAGTGTCTCTCAAAAGTGATACGATGCATTTTACACATTCAGCTAGTGTGCAAGATAATTCATCAAATACTCTAATCGTATTCTCAAGCCAAAACTTGGCTCTCTCAGGATCATCATCAACGGTAGCTCTAAACTCTTCAGCCCCATACTTTCAGATTTTATCAACTGGTGGCTTACTCAATCGTAAAGGTTCCAAACCTTGAGGAGCTATAGGGACCGGTTGGGGAATAGGTCGGGGTGGAGGTTGCTAAGTAGTCAAATTTGTTCGGACAAACTCAATGAACCACTTATTCATCATTTGGAAGAAGGCTTCTTTGGCCTCTCCTTCCTGACTACCAGATACGGGTCACGACTTAGATTTCACTACTCCGTGAATGGAGGCTGGCGTATTACTCTCAACAACATTAGCCACAGCTCGATTGAGATCCACTTACTATAACAAAACACGTTTTAAACTGTCAAGAGATATCACACTATCATAGGTTATATATGGCATGTATAGCCAGAATCTCACATATGCTACGTTATTTCTAGAGTCGACTAAACCATTTGATGTAACACCCCTTACCCGTATTCGACGCCGGAACAAGGTACGAGGCATTACCAGACTTAAACATACACATTCATACAACACTGGGCTATAAAAATTCAAACACAATTTAAAACTTTTCAATCTCATGCAAATTGGCCCTCATAAGAGCCTAAGAGGCCCAAAACATACATCGGGAGCCATTTGGGACTAAACAGAGAACTTTCAGAACTTCAGGATTAATTAGAAAACTTTCATGTTTTGAAGAGTCACACGCCCGTGTGGCTTGGGACACGCCTGTGTCCTCAGCCCGTGTAACTCTCTAACTATGACGTCATCAACCAAATAAGTCACACAGCCAAGTCACACCCATGTGCATAGGCTGTTTATCGAATTGAATTCCAAAAATTAAGTGCAGACTTCACACGGCCTGGGCACAGGCCCATGTCCTAAGGTCGTGTCCTTCACAAGGATGAGACAGACAGTCGTGTCTCTACCTGTGTGTTTACTACTGGGCATACTGACTAGCATAATTAGGGTGCAAGGGACACACGGCCGGATCACACACCCATGGGGCAGACCGTGTGTCACACAAGGCCTAGACACAAGTCCATGTGTCTACCCGTGTGGACAAATTCTAAGCTATTTTTCAAGGCAATTGCCACCCTTAAACATTCACATACTTAATCCTACTTCATAACATGCAACACAACACATTTAAATTCACAAGCAAACACATTTATGGTTATTCCATGACTTTATAATGTGGACATATCACATACTCCAATCATCATGCTACTATAGGGCATTCCACACCAATTTCAAATTTATTCATCTTTATAATTCTTCTTTCAAGTTACCCAATTACACTATAATTATGGTCATGCCTATTAGTCCCCATTTATTCTTTAAATACATATATCAATTATCTCACATATCATCCACAAGCATCCAACCACATCAAGCATAAACACATTTGCATGCATGCATAAATAATTAGGGTTACAACCCAAATAATCAATATGAGCCACCTCTCATGGCCATATACAAAATAATCACAATACCATCATGAGCCAACACATTTGGCTAATCAATATGACACATAACAAAAAGACCAAGTCCCTATACATGCCATACTCAAAATGATAAGTCTAACTATACCCAATCCAATTGATAGTGTGATCGAGTCTCCAACGTTCCATGATCCCTGAGTTAGCTTGGCGACACTATAAGAAAAGGAAATGAGAGGGTAAGCTTTAAAGCTTAGTAAGTTCACATGCAAATAAAGTGCAACTTAAACAAGTATTAGTCATACATTAAACATAATAAACATAATCTTACATTTTATCAAATCTCTTAAACTTATTCTTCATATCCATCTATATATATACATATTCATGCCACACGTTCATCATATCTCATGTTATTCTCATGAGTTCGATGTATATACCTGTGCCCATATGCATGTAATAACTTACTTTCTTGTCTTTGACATAATTATCAAGATTACTTATTGAACTTCCTTTAGAACTACCCGTTGAACACTTGGAACACTATCGGATACATCAGAGTATCGCACCTAAATGCCTCATATGTAGCCAATGCTACTTTGCATCACATTGCTCGCTTTCGAGCTACTCACGAGTCTGCTCATATAGGCTGTCAGGTATCCGTAACACATGTCGGACTACCCCGCCATTAGTAGAATATATGAGACCAGCACCCAGACACCAAAACATGTGTCATATATATCATGAACTCAGACCACAACTCAATCAATTCGGATGTTACATATATCATGAACTCAGACACAACTCAATGAGTTCAGATCACATAGTTCCTAGTGACATGTCACTTGTATCCTAAACTATTCCTAAGGTTCAAATAGGATTCTTTGATACCATATTTCTGTCGAACTTGCTCATATCGTTGATTTCAATACCCATAGTACCAATCACTTACTCATGGAATAATCAAAGCATAATTCATGATAAAATTTAGGCAATAAACACATACATCATATTAAATATGTATACGCTTACCATACATGCAATATTAAGGCATTTTGGAGTATGGTGCATGTTACATTATCTGCAAATGAACTTACCTCGGTACAAAATGATGGAAACGAGTCTAATCCTCGTAAACCTTGTTTTTCCCCCGATTAAGACCCGAATCACATTTTTCTTGATCTATAATGCCAAAATTAACTTGTTCAATACATACATTGGTCAATTCGACCATAACACATACTTTGGTAAAATTAACATTTTACCATTAACTTTTTACTTATTTACAAATTGGTCCCTAGGCTCGTAAAATGAAATGCATGTATTTTCTTGGTTACCCAAGCCTAGCCAATTCATATTCTAACTCATGTCAGCCCCTATTTCTCATTAAATCACATTTTTACTACCCATTTCTTTATCTTTTACAAATAAGTCCTTTTTAGGTGTTTTCACTAAAAATCACTTAGTAAAAGATGTTAAACACACATCAAACTTTCATAAGCTACCATGAAACATCAAAATTCAACGATGTTACACATGGGTCAAATTTCATACATGAACCCTAGATCAAAATAATGGTAGAAATAGCTAGATCTGTTGATGACAACTTCAAAAATGTAAAGAACATTAAAAACAGGAATAAGATACACTTACTTTTGAGCTTCAAAGATGAACACGCCTTAGCTATGGTGACCTTTGAAATTTCAAAACAAGCAAGAAGAAGATGGAAAAATTTTGCTTTCTTTTTTCCCTTTTAATTCTTTTATTAACCAAATGACCAAAATGCCTTTAAGGCCTTTCTTTCAATTTTTTTCCTATACATGCCCATTTTTGTCCAAAATTTTAGAACTTGGTCAAATTTCTATTTAAGGACCTCTAATTAATGATCCAATGCAATTTCATGCTCAAAGCTTCTAGAACACAAGTTTTGCAACTTATTCAATTTAGTCCCTAACTTCAAATTGGACACTTTAGGCATAAAATTTCTTCATGAAATTTTCACACAAACATGCTTTCATATCATTGACCATCAAATAATCATAAAATGTTTATTTCTACTTCCGATCTATGGTCTCGAAACCACTTTTTTGACTAGACCGTAAATCAAGATGTTACATCTGATACCAATAAATGTAACACCCCTCACCCGTATCCATCGTCGAAATAGGGTTACGGAGCATTACTGGACTTATTATACAGTCGAACATACAATTCTCATACGATAATCAAATTCAAATACAAGTCATTCATAATCATTCATCAAGTCCCTAATACAAGCTTATGAGGCCCAAAACATGTTTTAGAAGTGGTTCGGCACTAAATAAATATCTCAAGAAATTTTTGGAAAACTTAGAAAATTTTACAAAATACAGGGCACATGTAACAACCTGGTTTAGACCCTATTTGGAACAGTGGTTTTGGGACCACCAATCTTAGTTAAAAAATATTTTAATATTATTTGTGCTGTCTACAGCATGATAATTTATATGTGTGAAAATTTTGTGTGAAAATTTTATCGTTTGTATGCTTGATTTAATTAAAAGGACTTAATCGCGTAAAATGTAAAAGTGGCTAACTGATTGTTAAAGTGCTACATTCCTATTTTTTCATAATGTGGAGTCTTTAAGATGAAATTTCACCCTTGGAACCATGCATGGATAGTATTGGACTTGATATATATAGTTTGGTTATTAAATTAAAAAGGTTAATATGGTAAAAATACAAATTAATAATGATATAATAAAACAAAAATTAAAAAGCCATGCATTTTGTGTTCATCTTAGCTGAAATTTGAAAGAAAAAGAAAAGAAAAGAGAGTTCTTAGGTTCGGCCTTGTCCAAGTCCAATTAAGGTATGTATTTAGCTTGGTTTTTGATAATTTTTACGTTTTTGAGATAGTTGCTTCGTGTTTTAGCTAGCCCATGCTTGAATTTGTGAATTTGATGATGTATTCATGAATGGCCATTGTTGATAGCTTGATGAAATTTGTGTTTGATGAAGGAAAATAAATATATGTTCTTATATTGTTAAATTTAATTAAGTGATTTTTAGTAAAAATGCCTATTTAGGATTAACTTGTGAATTTTGTAAATTTAGGGGTTAAAATGTGAAATAAATGAAAGAAATGGGCTGCTAGGGACCTTATTGAAATTCAGCCAAGCATGGGTGTGGTCAAATTTTGAATATTTTTTGTTTTGTGAAATACGAACTAAATTGTGAAAAATATGAAATGTTAAGGGCAAAAGTGTAATTTTCCCATTTATGTGTTTTTGGATTAATTTGAATGAATGTGAAATTAAATAAGTAAAATTTGTATTAATTTAGATCAAGAAAAGAGGAAATCAAAATTGGATCGGGGAAAATCTAAAGTTGTTGAATAGTCGGCCCGGTTCGTCTGTCTTTATCCGAGGTAAGTTCATAAGTAAATAAATGTCATTAAATTTGACTGTATATATATTTTATTTGTGTCGAATTGAATTATAACTTGTATATATATGTTCAAGCCAAATTTGTATAAATATGGGAGAAATATTTACGAGCCTGTATTGATCGAGTTTCGACGTTGGAAAGCCCTGTACAAACCTTAGGAATAGTTAGGATACATATGTCATGACATAGGATTTTGATATGCAATTTCGTGTAAGGCCATGTCTGGGACGTTGGCATTGATTTGTGATTTACATGTAAGACCATGTCTGGGACATCGACATCGTATATGAGTTCGTGTAAGACCCTATCTGGGACAGTGGCATCGATATGTGACTACATGTAAGACCACGTTTGGGACGTTGGTGTTGTATGAGCTTTTCAACTATCTGAGTATCCTTATTAATTCCAAATGGTTCAACGGGCAATATCGAGTTAAGATCGAATGTGAAATCGAGCTAAAAGGTCAGGTATGTACTAAGTTAAATGATTGAGTAGTAAGGTAAGTATATACTTTATATGAATATATGAAATGTGCATTATGAAAGTGAGAATTAAATATGCTGATGAATATATGTGTATCCGGCCAAGTAGAAAAATAATGCTAAAGTATATGTATTGATATATAAAGTTGCAAGCTTGATAATTGTATATGTGCTTATGGTTAGTATGATTCGGTTTAATTAAATTGAATTATGAATGTCATTGAAATAATTTATTTTCTTATGACTTACTAAGCTATTTAAGCTTACTGTGTGTGTACGATATTTGTTTTTATAGATTTTAGAAGCTAGTTACGAGCTTGGGGATTATCAGAGAAATCCATCACACTATCAATCACTTTTGTGATAATTTATAAGTTTGAACTTGAACCTATGGCATGTAGAGGCTAGTTAATATGTTTGATTTTAAAGTATGTATATATTTAAGCCATGCGAAAATGGATTGATTGCTATGCTTGAATTCAGTTATGTTTGATCATGGTTTAAACTCATTTTGGTTAAAATGCTACATGCCATGCATGAATGGTATTTGTGATATGCTTGGTATAAATATGTTCTGGCATGAAATAATTGTATATGGCTTCTTTAAAAAAAAAAAGCTTAACATATATATATTTGTGGTTGATGAATTGTTTGGATTATGGATTGTTTATGTACTTATGTATTCAGTTAGGTGATAAAATATAAGTGATGGTTATGAGCTAGTTGTTTTTCGGCATTTATACTCATGAAATATGATGAATGGTTTGATATTTGATTCGGTTTAGTATGGTAAATAATGTTTATACTTTAAATGTTTTGTGAGGAAGTTATTGAGGATGTTCGAATATATATTGAAAGATGAATGGTTTTGTGTATGCATTATTGAGCATGAGAAGTAACATATGAATTAGGTAAACTTATCATTGTTAAATGTGCTTAAAAGGGTCCATTTATAATATGGTCTTATGCACATAAAATATGTAATAAGAGAAGATGTATAATTGGTCTAGTTTTAAAGTCACTTTATGTGTAATATATATGGATAAGTGTATATATCTTGTATATCGTGTATGTGAAATAAAATGCTAGTAAACTAGGTATATTATGAATCTATCAATTGTAACCGAAAATGGTGGTTGGTATAATAGTCAAATGGATGTAAATTATTGGTTAAATTGTTGGTTGTTTTAGTTCATAGTAAATGGATAATAATGGATATGACTTTTGCTTAAAGCTTGATTGGTGTTTTGGTTATGTGTTTGTATTTTAAAGATGGTAATTTTGGCATGTGAATTGGCGCATGGTTTTGTGACTTAAATAAATGTGTAAAGTATGTTTGTTCATAAAGACCATTATCAATGCCATTATAAAGATTGATATGTGATTTGTTTGGTTTAATGAGTGCATGTATTAAAATTATGAAATAAAATGTTTGGTAGTTACTTAGTATTTGAATACCATTATAACAATGAGCACATAATTTATGTATGTATTTTTAAAGCATATTTATATGACTTTGAGGTATGAATTAAATTCGTGTTACGGTTTATAATGTAGGTTTAATTTTTAATCAGCCATATGCTTTATTTATGCTAATATGACCTATGTGAAAATGTGAACGTTCTGAAGCTGTGTCTTGTTCGGTAATGTCTCATAACCCTAATCTGGCGATAGCTACGGGTTAGAAGGTGTTATAACACACATGCCCATGTGGCCGATGCCCGTGTCACAGGCCGTGTGGACATTCAAAATGAGATCACATGGCCGTGTCCCAGCCCGTTTCCAGCCCCATGTAACTCTCTGACTTGGGTGATACGGCCAACCACACACCCGTATGACCAGCACTTGTGCCCTTCAAAATGGCCTCACATGCTCGTGTGCCAGGCCGTATGCTAGGTCGTGCCAAACTTGTAGGGTATACTAACTTATGCCACACGGCCAAGTCACACACCCATGTGTTGGGTCGTGTGGAGCATACTAACTTGATTTCTAAATACACACCAGGGGACACACAACCGTGTCACCTGACCGTGTGTCCCACACAGATGAGACACACGCCTGTGTCTCTACCGTGTGGACAAAAATAGGCTATTTACCAAGCCATCTTTCTAACCCAAATTTGAATACACCTTTACAATCCAAATGGCACATAATATGGCATAAATAAGCATTCAACCAATTACAACCAAGCATAATTCATACAATTTCCATACCAAAAACAACAAGGTACAAATGTACCACAATATGCTATTCCATTCATGCCAATTTCACATTCTCAAATCACTTAAATGGTCACTTTCATTTATGCATCACTTTACCTAAATCACAAGCATACCAATTCTCAATTATCAACTATATGATACTCAAATCACCAATTCATTGTAACAGCCTGAAATAAGGCTTAGTCGGAACAGTGGTTATGAGACCATAAATCTAAAGTAGAAATATTTATTTTATGACTATTTTAGAGTCCATGGTATGTTGAGTGATTGTGTGCAAATTTTGTTAAGTAAATTTTATTGATAAAGTGCCCAATTTTATTATTGGGATTAAATAGCATTAATTGCAAAATATGAGTTCTAGAATATAAGTACTTGTTTGAAATGGGGGTTTAAACTAGAGGTCTTTAAATGGCAAATAGACCATCATATTTTAGTATGGACAAAACTAGACACGGAAGGGTAAAAATTAAAGGGTTAGTAAAAAGGGCATTTTGGTCATTTAGGTGTTTT
Source organism: Gossypium anomalum (assembly GCA_025698475.1). NCBI lineage: Eukaryota > Viridiplantae > Streptophyta > Magnoliopsida > Malvales > Malvaceae > Gossypium > Gossypium anomalum. Next base: position 59,567,688 of record CM046965.1, read on the forward strand.
AAGGCACAAAAGACAAAATAAAAGCCCCAAAAATCTGCTCATCTTCTTCGTATGGCTGCCAAAATTTACATGACTCCATGGCTAGGGTTTCAAGCTTTTCAAAGCTCAATTGTAAGTGCATTTGAGCCCCGTTTTTAATGTTTTTCGTATTTTTGAGATCCTAAAAGCTTAACCTTTCTATTTCTACCATTTATTTGCATGAAAAATGAAGTTTGAAAAAATTGGCCATGCTAGATAATTGTGCATTTTGATGTTTAATGGTAGAATACGGATGCTTGAGGTTAGGAGAATGATTTTTGTTAAGTGATTTTCGTTGAAAATGGTTAAAACGGGTTAATTAGTAAAAGTTGTTAATGTTTATAAAAGCATGAAATAGCGAGAATTTGAGGTTGCCATAAAAGAGAAAAATGTTTAGCATGTCTTAAATCTTATTCAAATCTAATAAATTTCAATTTTTGAGCCTTGGGGTAAATTCATTATTTTGCAAAAGTTTAGGGGCAAAAATGTGAATTTTGCCAAAATATGTTTTAGGTCCGAAATGATTAGTACATTAATTAAATGAGTGAATTTTATCATGTTAGAACAAAAAAATTGAGATTTGGGCTTAAATCAAGAAAGTGCGTGGTTAAAGACAAAAAGAGAATAATTAGCCAAAATTTCATTTGAGGTAAGTCCGTGTGAGTAAATGAGCATGATATTTATGTCATTGTTATTATACTTGAAAATCTATCTTTCTATGATTGTATTAAAGTTTATGTTGATGATATTGTATATGAGAAAGTAATGTCAAATGTAAATAACATTTATGTGTTGATTGAATGCTTGGAGATTTGATGGAATATGATATTTCATTGGAACGAGTAAGTTGTATGTAAATAATACAACTATTTTGTTATTATATGTGTTTAAATTAATATAGCATGAATGGCTTGGTTGTGGAAATAATTATCTATGATGAATATTTAGATAGTAGAATTCCCATTTGAACCTTAAGAAACAATTTGGATATTCATGCTATGACATTCGGGTTATTTGTGTGCCAGTGTAAGACATGTCTATGACATGCATCGGACACATTATGAGAGCCAGTGTAAGACCATGTCTGGGACATGGCATCGGCATTAGACGAGAGCTAGTGTAAGACATGTCTGGGACATGCATCGGCCTCGAGATGTAAGCCAGTGTAAGACATGTTTGGGACATGCATCGGCTAAAAGATGTGTCAATGTAAGACCATGTTTGGGACATGGCATCGACACGGATATGTGAGAACTAGTGTAAGAACATGTCTGGGGCATAGCGTCAGCCTCGATTTCTATAGTTAGTGTAAGACCACGTCTGGGACATGGCATCGGCATTATACCCTATGTTTGAGGCTTAATGAATATCCGATAGCTTTTTGAATGGTTCAATGGTGAGAGTTATGGTTTAATCTAAATGAGAAAGGTTATGACCATATTGTGAGTGGTACAGGTACATACTTGAAATTGATGAGATGTGAATTCAATTCATGTTATTTGATTAGTAAGGAATGAATATGAGCATGTTGAGTAACACAGGTATGTATGCGAAGCTCATGAGAAATGATTTCAGTTTATGATGCACATTTAGTGAAGATGTAAATAGGTAACTCATGCTTATGAGAATGATTTTGTGATGACCTTGTGATTATAGGTCTATACTTATGATGTATGAATATGTAACCTTACCAATGTGGTGAAAATGAATTAATATGGTGTGATGAATGTAGTATCATTAATTTACACCAAAACAGTTTTGGACAGCAGCCATAGTCTGAATTTAAAAATCCACCAAAAATTGTGGAAATTGATTTAGTGGCTGAATAAAATATGAAATTAAAGCGTAATGAGTATAGGTTCACATAAAATAAATGGTGTAAGAAAAAGAGTTTCATACTATGAAATATTTTAGTTTTTGTGAGACAGAGTCAGAATGACTTTGAAATCCCTTGTTTTGATTTGATAAAATCATTGCAAATTGTAAAAAAATAGTTATGAGTTATAATTTAGGTTACTAAAATTATTAATGAGTTTCTTTTCAATATAAATAGATGGGAACATCATCCGAGTCCCGTATTATGAGATAATTAATTTTTAGTGAAGAGGGGTCAGAACTATCAGACAGCGAAAAAGGGTAAATTTACGGAATAAACTGTACTAATTAGCTAAACCAAAAATTCTAAAGATTTTATGGTAAGAAGATATGTGAGTCTAGTTTCAGGGAAAATTAGTCCAGATATAAATAATTTAGTGACTGTGACTCGAGAAAATAGCTTGACTGGAACATGAGTAAAAATGCAAATAGGGTTGTATTACCATGAGAAGCAAGTTGATAAGTTGCTGATAAACGCCAAATGATACATGTAGCACCCTGAATTTGGCCCTAGAAGTTTTGGGCCTTGAGCATGGGAGCGGTTGAAGGCAGCTTTTAATATTTTTTTGTGCATGTAAATTTCGTTAATGAAGGCTTATTTTAGTGGTAAAGTGTGCTGAGAAGTGTTGGAGAAGTCTTGGGTTCAAACCTGGACTCTAGCAAAAATTTGGTTTAAGATGTATCAAACCCTGGGTGTAGTAGGTAAACCTTAAGTATATTGTTGGAGAAATTGTGCCACAAAAAGGAATGTGGTGTAGTGGCAAGGTAGCGCCACTTAGGGGACAAGGAAGTGACGCCATAGAGGATGCAAGAGGTCCAAGGTTCAAGTCTTGGCTCTTGCAATATATTTTGGTTTTTCTTTTCAATAAATCTGGAAGCAAGTAGGTGCACTTTAAAGTTTAATGTGTTGGATTTTTTGACACAAATGAGTTGATGGCCTAGTGGTGGTGGCGGGAGTTGGCATGTGAGAGGACTTTGGTTCGAATCCCTTGGCACGCAAAGGTTGATTATTTTGCTATCTTTGGGACTGGTAAGAGTTGGTGTTGGTTTTAAACTCGTGATGGAGGATCCCACATCGGGAAGCTAACATAAGAGTGGATGCTGGTCGCTTTAAATAGAGAGAACCATGAGAAGAGTAAAGGTACCTTTCTTGGTTGATCCCTTTCACTTTATGGCGTGCTCGTTTGGGTTGGGCGTCGGCTAAGAGTGCTCGGAGCGCGGATTAACTCCAGTCTCCTGTCAGGTGTGTATTTCTCGCTACTCTGGCTGTAAGATGGCTACTTCGGGCCGCGATGGGCCAAAAGGGGCATGTGGGCCCAATGGGCCTACGGGCCCAATTGGATAAGTTGTTTGATTGTGTAGTAAATATTGGACTAGGCTAGGTGAATCTCAGATCTGTGGCTAGATTTGGGCTAAAAGGGCCACACGAGCGTGTGGGCCCACTTGGGCCGAGAAAGGGCTTTAAGCCCATTTGTATTGCTATCCCTGTTTAGAATACTTTAGTTCACCAAATTACTGAAATACCCTCGACTTGTAAAATTACCAAAATACCCCTGATTTATAAAATTACCGTTTTACCCTTAATTTACAAAATTACCAAAATACCCCTGGTTTGTAAAATTACCAAAATACCCCTGGTTTGTAAAATTACTGAAATACCCTTGTAGGGTAGAATTACCGAGATACCCTTATGGGGTAGAATTACCATTTTGCCTCTAGGGTGATAAATGACTGTTTTGCCCTTGTGGGCAAGTGACTGACTTGGACTGTGTGGTTGACAAATTTGATTGTGAATATATGTTGGTGATATGAATGAGTTGACTGTGATTGTTTGATTCAAATATGGGCATGATATTCTAATTCTGTATGTTGTATGCCATGACATATTATTTCTGTTGCATGGGACATGGGTTTATATTGATGGAGGAAGCATTCGCGACCTCATTTTGCAATCTGCAGCCTTGCCACATATATATCGCTTCCGGTGACTTCGTCACAAATATCCGCGACCTCGCCGCAACTGCTGCCTTTGCCACATATATATATACGCTCGTGGCCTAGCCACAATATTCATATCTGTGACTTCGTCACAATATCCGCGACCTCGCCGCAATTTCGTGGTGTGTAGCGGTTGGGTGGGTTGAGTAGTCTCCTTACATGGTGTAAGGCTGGTACGGGGGTGTTACGGATGGATTGGGTTGGGATTGCATTCACATTCGATTCGATTACATTACTGATTCTCGATTACGATTTTGTTACCCGATTACGATTCTAATTACACACCGATTCGATTACGATTCTCATTTTAATTCTAGTTCGATAATGTTTCTTATTCTCAGAATCACCTAAGGCCCATCCGGTACTCTCTTATAATGGGCTAAGGCCCAATTGATACCAAAACTGTAAGTAGGGCTGGGGTCAGACTTTTAATTCTTTTATATGACTGACTATTCCTTTTATATAGTAGGGGATTACACACTGAGTTTTCATAAACTCACCCCATTTATTAACCTTTCAGGTTATTTCTAGCCTTAGACAGATCAGAGCTGCGAGGGGCTCGGAGGGAGCTACACACACTGTTTAAGTTACAGTTTTGATTATTGCTTTTAAATGTCTTTATGTGAGTTGTAGTAAAGCTATTGTAATTTTCTGGATTTCTAATTTGGAATTTTATTTATTGTTTTTATAATTGCTAGTTTTAGAACACGATTTTCCAAAGCAACTACTGTTTTCAAAACATCACATAATTGTTTTAAATTAAGCTTCCGCAACTGCTAAGTTTTTTACAAAGTTGTTAAGAATGTTATTCAGCTAAGGTTTTCTAACAAGGTTTAAAAAGGGTATAAGTTTTTAATTATTAAGAAGGGTTTTTAATGGAAACATGGTTTTCAGAAAAAAAATACTTCAATATGACACGCCAGATTCAAGCCAAACTTCCAGGCCAGGTTTGGGGTGTTACAATACATATTGTTACCCCAAATACTTTGTATATTTATGTATATCTACTATTAGATTTGTGAATTTTGGTGCTCTTAATCCGGTTATTTCATGTTTTGTACTCAAGAAAGCACCAACAGTCAAAAGGAGCCAAAAACGCTTAAAAGACACAAAAACGACCAAATCAAGAAGATCACACGGACTAGGCCTTGCCACACGGGCTGATCACACGCCCGTGTCTGTCGAGGGTGTCATCCAAAGATTTCACAATTCACACGGCATGGCCATTGACCCACACGGTCGTGTGAAATTTAGCGGAATGAACACGGCCTAGCAAACACGTCACATGGCTGTGGCAGACGGGCGTGTTCCTTTTTTAAAGAGTTGTATTTTACACAGAAAGAAGGATACTTAGGGAAGAAGAAAGCCAATCAAAAGCCTATATAAGCACCCTATGTATGACCTACTAAAGGAGGGCTTCCAGAACTTTTCTGGAACACAAAACCACACGCTAGGAATTACTTGAAGGAAGCCAGACAATCCATCCCAAAAGCCGGAGCCACTCTAAGACTGAAGATCTCTCTCAGAATCTCGTCAGGAGTTTTTAAGAGTTTTCTTCATGTTTTGCTATTTTTATACTTTTGAGATGTACTCTTATTTCGTTATGAACTAAACCCCTTAGATACCTAAGGGGGATGAAACCTATGATGGATCTTGTTATTATTATCTAAACTATATGATAAATACTTGATTTGTTCTTAATTATGTGTTTCTAATGCTTGAGTTAATATTCCGGGTATTGACTCTTGATTTAATGTGCTTATGCAGAGGAGGAATAGACGCTGCCTAAGAGTAGATTTGGCATAATTAAGCAGAGTTGATCGAACGCCTAGAGATATGGTTACGAGATTTTGCCGGATTAGGGTGAAACCTAATATGGGAGTCCATAGATCGATTTACTGCTTCCCTAGGGGTTTTAATTAGAAAGATATTTCAATTAATTCAACTAAGGGTTAGGAGTTATTAGTCTCGAAAGAGATAATAATGTAGGCTAGGAAGTCTCATAGATCAAGTCAAGTGAATAAATCGTCTGGTTCAGAGACAGATAACAAGTGAAATCTAGGTGGATTCCTCCTTGGGTGTCGTCTTTATCAATTGCTTCTCTTCAAGTCTTTTTCCAAATTTTCTCTTCACTTTAATTAAATTAGTTAATCAGTTTAGATAATTAGTTTAATAAACAAACTCTTTTATTCCTAGGCTAAATAATAAAAAGATAGTTATTACTAGTACTTTTGGTTCCCTTGGGTACGATATCCCGATCTTGCCATTACTATACTATTGTTCGATAGGTGCGCTTGCCTTTTCGTCGTGATAATAGTTAGTCTAGGTTTGATCTTTATTATAAATATTTATTACTTGTTACGAATCACACGATCAGTTGCTTATTATTTTCATACAGTCTTACTAAGCTATAAAGCTTACTCTCTTCCTTTCCTTTCCTTTAGTGTTTTCAGGTTAGCTCGGGGTTGGAGATCATCGGAGGCAGCATCACACTATCAAGTCGCTACCTTTGGAAAAATTGAAGCATATATTAGGAATTTTCAAGTGAGTGGAATGTATAGAGATTTAGTTGATTAACATGTATTATTTTGCTTTGGCCAAATGTGTTGGCTTATATTGAGTTATATGCATATGACCATGAGATATGGCTCATATTGATTATGGCTTGTAAGCCTAGCTATTCATGTCATGTCTACTGTTTATAATGTAACTATGTTTGTTTGCCATGCATGGTTAGTAATATGACATGTGTGTTGGATGTATGCTCTATGTCCAATTGAGGTGGTCATAGCTATGTAGTAATTGCTTGATGATTGAACATGAGTGCTTGATGGATAAGTTGATAACCATAGTATAATGGTAAGAGTGGTCTTCAAAATGACAAGTTTTATGAATGTGAAATAAGAAATCTAGGCTTGGTATTGCATGAGTAGATACATAACTTGTAAGAGGGCACGTTAATGTTAAGGATATGTCTTAATAAAGAGTGTTTAATCACTGCAATGATGTCATGATTTGTTGTTTTGATGTGCATAAGGTTGTAAGAGATTATGGGTAACATGAAGGCTTGGAAAATAGCCTAAGTGTTGGCTACACGGGCTGAGACACGGTCGTGTATCTCAACCGTGTGAGGGACACGACCTGGAGACACCGGCATGTAGCCCAACCGTGTGGTTTGATGTGCATGCTGACATCATAAACAGAGAGTTACACGGTCTGAGGACACGGGCGTGCCAAAGGTACACGGGCGTGTCCTATGTCTACATGAGCATATGACCCTGTTTCATGGGAAAATTTTCTAAGTTTTCTTGAAACTTCTTAAAGTTATTGGTTTAGTCCCAAATCATTCTCGATGAATGTTTTGGGCTTCGTAGACCCAAATAAGGGACAACATGAATGTGTTTGAAAGGTTCTGTATTAAAAGAGATTTTATGGCCCGATTTTTGCATGAATGTGTATGTTTAAGTCTGGTAATGCCCTGTACCCTATTCTGGCGTTGGACATGGATAAGAGGTGTTACATTCACAAACAACCATTCACCACAAGCATTTACATAGCAATTACCAAAAGCATAACAAAGGCCTTTTGCACAAATATATATACATCACCAAATATATCAAAATAAGCCAACTCTCAAGGATATACACAAAACCAACTACCTAGCATTTAGAAGCCAACTCAAATGGAGAAATTTGTTACCTAACAATATTTCAAAATGACCAAAATTCCTATACATGCCATATAACCAAATACAAGTTCAAAAGCACCAAAGTAGAAATTTAATAGTGTGATGCAATCTCCGACGACTCCCAATCCGAGTTAGCTTTGAAATTCACTATAAAACATTAAAAAGTAAATAGAGTAAGCTATAAAGCTTAGTAAGCTCGTATGCTAAATAAGAAAACTTACCAACCAAAAATTCAATAACATAAACCTCATATAATGCAATTCAAATTTGAAGCATAACTTAACACATGAATTGAATCCAAAGATTAAACATAATTTCCATCAACTTCTTCAATTTGATGATTGTATGGTTCATGTACATACCTATACAAGCTCGTATTGATCTCATACTTATCCATATCTTTGATATAGCTGTTGAACCATTTGGAATACTATCAGATACTCGGGAATCTTGCACCCTAAGTGCCAATACATAACCAAAGCTATCTCAATCTCATATCACGTATAATGCTCACTCTCGAACTATCAACGAGTCTACTCACACAAGCTAACGATCATGACATAGCTACATGCTGCTGTTCACACAAGCTGAAGAGAATTTGCAACACATGACGGATAACTCAGCCACTGGTAGGACGTACGAACCAACACTCAAATCATATAACCCCTAATGACATGTCATTCGTATCCTAATCTATTCCTAAGGTTCAACTGGGATTTCACATTTGCCAAATCATTGTTGAACATATTCAAAAGATTGTATTCACAAATAATTCAATAATAAAGAATTTAAAATGTAATTATATTAATGCTTTTTAACATATGAACTTACCTCGAATGCAAAAATGATGAAATGAGTCGATTAGTCCAGCACTTTATTTTTCCCCCGATCTAAATTTGAACTTCACTTTTCTTGATCTATATGTAATCAAATTTAGCTTATTTAATTATCATTCTATTCAATTAGCTATTATGGAAACTTTACACTTTTGCCCCCAATATTTCAACATTTTTACAATTTAGTCCTTACCTAAAAAAAACACAAATTCATGCAATTAGGTCCCTACCCATGCTAGCCGAATTTCATATAGACCCATAGTAGCCATTATTTTTCATTTATTTCACAATTTAACCACAAAATTTCAACATTTCTCAATTTAATCCCTAATTAAAAATTTTACTAAAAATCACTTTACAAATGTTGTTTATCTAACAACAAGCACACATTTTCCATCATCAAACATCAAAATACACCTATATTCATCAATGGCAAAACCCTAAACCTGGGCTAGCTAGATTAAGCTACAATGATCTCAAAAACATAAAAATCATTAAAAACGAGACAAATATCGTACCTATTTGAGCAAAAATGCCTTGACCGAATGTAAAGGAGAAAAATGGCTTCTTTTTGCCCTAGGTTTGGTTGAAGAAGATGATAATAGGTGAAAGTTTTTTTTTTGTTTTATTTATTTTAAGTTTAATTACTAAATACCAAAACTAACCTTTATTATAAACTATTAAAAACACTTAAAAGATGTCCATCTTTGCCCAATAACATTAAAAATGGTCTATTTACCATATAAGGACCTTCACTTTAAGGTTCTATATCTATTAGACAGCTTTAGCTAATAGAACTCAAGTTTCACTGTAACATCCCGAAATAGGGCCTAAACGGAATAGTGGTTGCGAAACCACGAATCTAACATAGAAAATTTTAGTTCAATTAAATTTTATGATTTACCGAGTGATTAGATGCATGTGTTAGAGTACCGATCAGAAATTTCAGTGATTGCATGTCCGATTTTCATATTAGGGCCTAATTGCAAAAGTTGATAAATATGAGTTCTAAATGTTAAAGGATTAAATTGAAGTGCATAATTGAAGTAGAGGTCCTTAAATGGTAATTAAATCATTATATTTTCATGGACAAAAAAAGATATACATAGGTAGAAATAACAAAACAAATTTTAATGAAGGGTATTTTAGTCATATGATAATGAAAAGATTAAAAAAGGGAAAAGGATGGAAAAATATGCTCATCATCTTCCTTAGGACGAATATCAAGGGGTTCTCCATAGCTAGGGTTTGTTTCAAGCTTCCAAGCTCCATAGTAAGTGATTCCAAGCCCCGTTTTTAATGTTCTTTACGTTTTTGGAGTCCAAGTAACTTGCTTAAGCTTATTCTACCAATAATTTAACTTAGGGTTTGTATTTGGAAAAATACCCAAAGGTGAAATATGTTTATTTTGATGTTTTACGATAGAATATGAAGCTTGAATTTATGTTAAACAACTTTTGCTAAACGATTTTAAGCGAAAACGAGTAAAACGACATAATTAGTAAAAATACCTAATGTTCATAAGTACATGTTAGAGTGAGAATTTGATGTTTCCATAGAAGGGAAAAATGATCAGCATGTCATAAAACATAAGAAAATAGGATGAAGTTTAATGTCTGAGCCTTGGGGCAAAAGTGTAAATATGTAAAAGTTTTGGGGCAAAAGTGTAATTTTGCCAAAGTTTGAGTCAAGGACTGTTTTGATAAATGTGAGTATTAAATAAGCTAAATTTATTAATATAGATCAAGAAGAATGAAAGACGGAGGTAGACCGTGAAAAGAAAAAGATAGAGGACTAAATCGATATAGTTGATTGTATTTTGTTTCGAGGTAAGTTTGCGGTAAATAAATACAATTTTCTATTATTTTATGTTACTGTTGTTAATTTTCTAGCATGTGTATATTTATTTCATGAAATTATTCAAAGAAGACTCCAACATGAATTGAAGGAGAAGTAATTTCAGACAGTGCGGTTGAACCTTAGGAATGTGTAGGATACGAATGTCATGACATTAGGGTTTAAGGATACCATGTAAGCCCGTGCCAAGGCATGGCCATTGGTAACGTTCTAAGGCAAGGATACCATGTTCATACATGGCATTAATAAGTTACCATAAGGCAAAGGTCCCATATAAGACCATGCCAAAGCATGGCATTGGTGAGTTCATAAGGCAAGGATACCACGTAAGACCACGACAAGTCATGGCAATGGTAAGATACCCATGTATCCTTAGTATTCCAAGTGGTTCAACGGGGGAAAATTTAAAGAGAACATCAAGGTAAGGTAAGGTAAGACGAGTTATACATCAAAAGGTATGATAAGCTAATGATAGAAGAACAAAGGTAAGTATATAATGCTTATGTATGTTTGATAAGGAAAAAGAAAAGTAAACTAATTTTTATGAAAGTTGTTATTTATCTACTTGCAAACTTACTAAGCTTAATGCTTACCCTTTTATTTTCCTTCTCTTTTATAGTTTTGACAAGCTAGCTTGGGGATCATAAAGCACGTCATAGATCCGGACACACTATCATCAAGAATTATTTTGGTATAGCTAGACGCTTCATTTTGAGTATGGCATGTATAGCATAGCAATCATTTTGAGTGTATAATATTATGATATGACTTATGGATGGTATGAAAATGCTTGATGATGGTTAGCTATTGGATTGGCTAATCAAAGACATGTTTGGTTTTTTGTATGCCTAAATGCTAGTTATTCCATGGAAATCATGAAAAAGGGTGAATTTAGCTTTAAAACAGTATTGATCAGTAGCAATGATGTGGATTTGAAAAATCACTAAAAATAGTAGAAATGGACTTCGATAGTGATAAGATATAGAATTAAAGCTTATTGAGTCTATTTTCATATGGAGGAATCAAACAGGTAAATGAGTTGTATTTTATGAGATAAATTAGTTTTAGTGAAACAAGATTAGAGTGATTTCTGAATCCCCTATTCTGACTTTAGAAATTCACTATAAATAGTAAAAAAACTATTAGAAGTCATACTATATATGTATAGATTCCTTATTGATTATATTTTTAAGATAAATAAACGGCATAATCATTGGATATCTGTATAGGAAGAAATTTGATTTGTAGTGCACAGAGGGCAGATTAGCTGAACCCTGAAACAGGGGAGACTTTAACTAATAAACTGTACTAATTTGCCAAAGCAAAAATTCTATAAAAAAATTAGTAACTAGATATATGAGTCTAGTTTCAGGGAAAATTTATGGATTTTTATTTCAAGTTTTTTAATTCGAGATATGATTTTTTTAGCAACTTTGACGCAGACGGATAGTTTATTGCGAGAAATAAAATAAATTGTTTGAACTTGATTACGTTGTAAGGTAAGTTTACTAACGCCTCGTGCGAGTAAGGGGCATTAAATTTATTGGTATCAGAGCTTAGGTTTAGTCGGTTCTCAAATTATTTAGTATGAGTAAGAGCCTAGCTATACATGACATACTTATATGTTGATAGTGTGACGGCTCCTGATGATTTTGAAATGTTTTTTTTTTTATAGTTATGGATCCCGAGCAAGTTGGTGTAGATGAGTTTGAGAGTAATGCACTTGCTCCCGCAGAAAGGACGGCACCACCAGATCATAATGAAAGGCCGCTACAGTTGGTCAGAGAGGAGGGGCTCGAGAAGCCTTCTTCCAAGCTATGAATGAATGGTTTGCCGAGTTCGTTCGTACAAATTCGGCTGTTAGACCTCCACCCCCTCATGATGCTCAAGCCACCGATATAGCTTCCCCAGTCACAGGTACGGTTATAAGAGAAAAGCCACCAGTTGATAAACTCAGAAAATAAGGAGCCGAAGAGTTTCGAGCTACAAAAGATGATGATGCGGAAAAGGCAGAATTTTGGCTCAAGAATACTATCAGAGTCTTTGATAAGTTATCCTGCACACTTGAGGAATGTATGAAATGTGTTGTATCACTTCTTAAAGATTCAGCCTACCATTGGTGGAAGACACTTGTATCAGTTGTGCCGAAAGAGAGAGTCACTTGGGATTTCTTTCAGGAGGAATTCTGTAAAAAGTACATCAGTCAGAGATTTGTCGACCAGAAAAGAAAAGAGTTTCAAGAGTTAAAACAGGGTAATATGACAGTGACTGAATATGAACGCGAGTTTGTTAGACTCAGCAACTATGCTCGAGAGTGTGTGTCTACAGAGGCTATTATGTGTAGAAGATTTGAGGATGGGCTTAATGATGATATACGATTGTCAGTTGGTGTTCTGGAAATAAAAGAATTTGTTGTCCTAGTTGAGAGAGCCTATAAGGCAGAGGAACTGTTAAAAAAAAGGGCAAAGTTGAAATTGAGACTCAAGACACCAGGAAAAGACCAATGAGCAAGTCATTTCAGTCTACATCTAAGAGGCCTAGAGAGTTCTCTAGTAGATCTTATTTTTCAGCTGGATATTCTGGCAGAAACAGAGGCAGAAGATTTATGAGTCTGAGAGCTCAGACCACTTCGATTACAAGTGTTGCCAGTGTTCAGCCTGATAGATCAGAGTGCCCCCGATGTGGTCGATGTCAGCCAGGTCAGTGTCGAGCAACTGAGACAGGTTGTTTCTGATGTGGTGCACCAGACCATTTTATTCGAGAATGTCCCGAGATGATTAAAAGAGAAGTGATACAAGTGAAAGATCAGGTAAGGCTCCTGTTAGAGGCAGACCACCGAGAAATTCGGGAGCTGGGGCAAGTAATAAAGGTGCATCTAGAGATTCGGCAGTGAGGCCAGATGTTAGAGTACCTGCGAGAACCAATGCTATTCGTGCACGCGAAGAGGCATCCTCCCCCGATGTGATTACGGGTACATTTTCTCTTCATGATTCTAGAGTTGTTACTTTAATTGACCCGGGTTCGACCCATTCATATGTTTGCATGAAATTGATGCCTAATATGAGTATGCCTATAGAATCTACAGAATTTGTGATTAAAGTATCAAATCCATTAGGAAAGAATGTACAAGTAGATAAAGTACGTAGAAATTGCTCTTTGATGCTTAGAAGTCACTGTTTCCCAACCGATCTAATGCTATTGCCGTTTGACAAATTTGATGTGATTCTTGGTATGGATTGGTTGACTACACATGATGTGATAGTGAATTGTGGAAAGAAATTTATTGAGTTGAAATGTAAAAATGGGGAAATTCTTCGGGTTAATTCAGAAGAGTCAGATAGTTCATTTGCCATGATTTCTATTATGTCTGATCAAAAATATTTGAGAAAAGGGTATGAGGCTTATCTTGCTTTTTTGTTGAACACTAAGATCCAGAATTGAAAATTGAATCAGTACCTATGGTATGTGAGTTTCCCGATGTGTTTTCGGAAGAACTACCAGGTTTGCCTCCTGTTAGAGAAGTTGAGTTTGGAATTGAGTTAACTCCAGATACCACACCCATTTCTATTGCTCCTTATAGAATGGCCCCGTTGGAATTGAAAGAATTGAAAAATCAATTGCAGGAATTAACAGATAAACACTTTGCAAGACCCAGTAGTTCACCATGGGGTGCACCAGTGTTATTTGTGAAGAAGAAAGATGGATCGATGAGATTATGCATAGATTATCGGTAGCTTAACAAGGTAACAGTAAAGAACAAGAATCCACTGCCTAGAATTGATGATTTGTTTGATCAATTAAAGGGAGCCACTGTGTTCTTCAAGATTGATTTGAGATCCGGTTATTATCAGTTGCGAGTTAAAGATTTAGATATTCCGAAGACTGCTTTCCGGACTAGGTCTAGTCACTATGAGTTCCTTGTGATGCCATTCGGCTTGACTAATGCTCCTACCATTTTCATGGACTTAATGAACCGAATTTTCAGACCGTACTTGGAAAAGTTTCTAGTTGCTTTCATTGATGATATTTTGATTTATTCTCATGATGAAACTTAGCATGCAGAGCATTTAAGAACAGTTTTACAAATTCTAAGAGATAATCAGTTGTATGCCAAGTTCAGGAAAAGTGAATTTTGGTTATGAGAGGTTGGTTTTCTTAGACATATTGTCTCAGGTGAAGGTATCAAGGTTGATCCGAGCAAGATTTCAGCCATTGTTGATTGGAAGCCTCCTAGAAATGTTTCAGAAGTTAGAAGTATTCTTGGTCTTACCAGATATTATAGACGATTTGTAGAGGAATTTTCCATGATAGCTACTCCACTGACAAGATTGCTACGAAAGGATGTCAAGTTTGAATGGATTGAGAAGTGCCAACAGAGTTTTAACAAGTTAAAGACATTGTTGACTGAAGCTCTTGTTTTAGTACAACCAGAACCAGGTAAGGAGTTTGTGATTTATAGTGATGCGTCCTTGAATGGACTTCATTGTGTACTTATGCAGGAAGGAAAGGTAATTGCGTATGCCTCTAGACAACTAAAGCCACATGATTTAGAGTTAGCTGCAATTGTCTTTGCACTGAAAATCTGGAGACATCATCTGTACGGTGAGAAATGCCAAATATTCACTGATCACAAAAGTTTGAGATATTTGACGACTCAAAAATATTTGAATTTAAGGCAAAGAAGACGGCTAGAGTTGATTAAAGATTATGAACTAGTGATCGGTTATCACCCAGGTAAGGTAAACGTTGTTACTGATGCTTTAAGTAGGAAATCTTTGTTTGTATTAAGAGTTTTGAATACTAGTCTAGCCTTATCAGATTATGGTTTTATCTTAGCTGAGTTGAGAGCTAAATCGATGTTTCTTGAAGAAATTTGTGAAGCTCAGAAAAATGACAGTGAGTTGCTAGCCAAAAGAGCTCAGTGTGAGTCGAATATAGTGTTAGATTTTCAGATCAGTTCTAACGGTTGTTTGATGTTCAGAGACAGGGTATGTGTACCATGAGCTTATTCGAAAGATTTTACAGGAAGCACATAGTAGTTCCTTATGTATTCATCCAGGTAGTATAAAGATGTATAATGATATGAAGAAAATGTACTGGTAGACAGGAATGAAAAGGGATATTTCAGAGTTTGTTTCTAGATGCTTAATCTGTCAACAAGTAAAAGTCGAACATCAGGTGCCTTCAGGTTTATTACAGCCTGTGCTAGTTCCTGAGTGGAAATGGGACCGAGTTACTATGGTTTTGTGACAGGATTACCATTGACACCGAGAAAGAAAAATGCAGTATGGGTCGTGATTAATAAGTTAACGAATTTGGCTCATTTTATCCACGTTCTTATGGATTATTCACTTGACAAGTTGACCGAGTTGTATATTTCAGAGATAGTCAGATTACATGGAGTGCCATTATCGATTATTTTAGACAGAGATCCGAGATTTACTTCACGGTTTTGGAAGAAGTTACAGGAAGCTTTGGGCACAAAGTTGAGTTTTAGTACAACTTTCCATCCTCAGACCGATGGTCAGTCAAAGAGAGTTATCCAAGTACTTGAAGATATGCTTAGATGCTGTGTATTAGAATTCCATGGCAGTTGAAAAAAATACTTACCATTAGTAGAATTTGCCTACAATAATAGTTATCAGTCGAGTTTAAAGATGGCACCTTATGAAGCTTTATATGGACGTAAATGTCGCACGCCTTTGTATTGGACAGAGCTTAAGGAAAATTAGATTTACGGAGTTGATTTGGTCAAAGAAACCGAAGAGAAAGTAAAAGTCATCAGAGATTGGTTAAAAGTAGCTTCAGACAGATAGAAGTCATATGCGGATTTGAAGAGAAAAGAGATTGAGTATCAAGTTGGTGACAAAGTGTTTTTGAAAGTATCCCTATGGAAGAAAGTTCTTAGATTTGGCAAGAAAGGCAAATTAAGTCCACGTTTTATTGGACCGTTTGAAGTGATTGAGAGAGTCGGACCATTAGCATATTGGTTAGCTTTGCCAATTAAGCTAGAAAAGATTCATAATGTATTTCATGTGTCTATGCTACATCGTTATCATTCAGATCCATCACACGTGATTTCTCAGACAGAGGTTGAGATTCAGCCAGACATGACTTACGGTGAAGAACCGGTAAAGGTTCTAGCTCGAGAGGTAAAGCAATTAAAGAACAAAAGTATTGCACTTGTGAAAGTATTATGGAATAGACATGGGATAAACGAGGCTACATGGGAGCCCGAAGAGGCTATGTGAGAACAGTACCCAAATCTCTTCACAGGTAAGATTTTCGGGGACGAAAATCCCTAAAAGGGGGAGAATGTAACATCCTGAAATAAGGCCTAAACGAAATAGTGGTTGTGAAACCACGAATCCAAAATAGAAAAGTTTAGTTCGATTAAATTTTATGATTTACCGAATGATTAGATGCATGTGTTAGAGTACCAATCAGAAATTTCAGTGATTGCATGTTCGATTTGCATACTAGGGCCTAATTGCAAAAGTTGATAAATATGAGTTCTAAATGTTAAAGGATTAAACTGAAGTGCATAATTGAAGTAGAGGTCCTTAAATGGTAATTAAATCATTATATTTTCATGGACAAAAAATGATATACATAGGTAGAAATAACAAAAAAAATTTAATGAAGGGTATTTTAGTCATATGATAATTAAAAGATTAAAAAAGGGAAAAAGATGGAAAAATATGCTCATCTTCTTCCTTAGGACGAATATCAAGGGGTTCTCCATAGCTAGGGGTTGTTTCAAGCTTCCAAGCTCCATAGTAAGTGATTCCAAGCCCCATTTTTAATGTTCTTTATGTTTTTGGAGTCCCGATAACTTGCTTAAGCTTATTCTACCAATAATTTAACTTAGGGTTTGTATTTGGAAAAATACCCATAGGTGAAATGTGTTTATTTTGATGTTTTATGATAGAATATGAAGCTTGAATTTATGTTAAACAACTTTTGCTAAGCGATTTTAAGCGAAAACGAGTAAAACGACATAATCGGTAAAAATACCTAATGTTCATAAGTACATGTTAGAGTGAGAATTTGATGTTGCCATAGAAGGGAAAAATGATCAGCATGTCATAAAACATAAGAAAATAGGATGAAGTTTAATTTCTGAGCCTTGGGGAAAAAATGTAAATATGTAAAAGTTTTGGGGCAAAAGTGTAATTTTGCCAAAGTTTGATTCAAGGACTGTTTTGATAAATGTGAGTATTAAATAAGCTAAATTTATTATTACAGATCAAGAAGAACGAAATACGGAGGTAGACATGGAAAGAAAAAGATGGAGGACTAAATCGATATAGTTGATTGTATTTTGTTTCGAGGTAAGTTTGCAGTAAATAAATACAATTTTCTATTATTTTATGTTACTGTTGTTAATTTTCCAGCATGTGTATAATTATTTCATGAAATTATTCAAAGAAGACTCCAACATGAATTGAAGGAGAAGTAATTTCAGACAGTCCCGGTTGAACCTTAGGAATGTGTACGATACGAATGTCATGACATTAGGATTTAAGGATACCATGTAAGACCGTGCCACGGCATTGCCATTGGTACGGTTATAAGGCAAGGATACCATGTCAAGAAATGGCATTAATAAGTTACTATAAGGTAAAGGTCCCATGTAAGACCATGCCAAAGCATGGCATTGGTGAGTTCATAAGGCAAGGATACCACGTAAGACCATGGCAAGTCATGGCAATGGTAAGGTACCTGTGTATCCTTAGTATTCCAAGTGGTTCAATGGCGGAAAATTTAAAGAGAACATCAAGGTAAGGTAAGGTAAGATGAGTTATACATCAAAACGTAAGATAAGCTAATGATAGAAGAACAAAGGTAAGTATATAATGCTCATGTATGTTTGATAAGGAAAAAGAAAAGTAAAATAATGCTTATGAAAGTTGTTATTTATCTGCATGCAAACTTACTAAGCTTAATGCTTACCCCTTTATTTTCCTTCTCTTTTATAATTTTGACAAGCTATCTTGGGGATCATAAAGCACGTCGGAGATCCGGACACACTATCATCAAGAATTATTTTGGTATAGCTAGACGCTTCATTTTGAGTATGGCATGTATAGCATAGCAATCATTTTGAGTGTATAATATTATGATATGGCTTATGGATGGTATGAAAATGCTTGATGATGGTTAGCTATTGGATTGGCTAATCAAAGGCATGTTTGGTTTTATGTATGCCTAAATGCTAGTTATTCCATGGAAATCACGAAAAAGGGTGAATTTAGCTTTAAAACAGTATTGATCAGTAGCAATGACGTGGATTTGAAAAATCACTAAAAATAACAGTAATAGAATTAGATAGTTGATGGGAGATAGAATTAAAGCTTGTTGAGTCTATTTTCATATGGAGGAATCAAAACAGGTAAATGAGTTGTATTTTATGAGATAATTTAGTTTTAGTGAAATAGGGTCAGAGTGATTTCTGAATCCCCTATTCTGACTTTAGAAATTCACCATAAATTGTACAAAAAAAATTAGAAGTCATACTATATCTTTATAGATTCTTTATTAAGTCTATTTTTAAGATAAATAAACGGCATAATCATTGGATTTCTGTATATGAAGAAATTTGATTTGTAGTGCACAGAGGTCGGATTAGCCAAACCATGAAATAGGAGAGAATTTAACTAATAAACTGTATGAATTGGCCCTACCAAAAATTCTATAAAAAAATTAGTAAGTAGATATATGAGTCTAGTTTCAGGAAAAAATTACGGATTTGAATTTTGAGTTTCGTAACTCGAGATATGATTTTTTTAGCAACTTTAATGGAAACGGACAGTTTATTGCGGAAAATAAAATAAATTGTTTGAACTTGATTAAGTTGTAAGGTAAGTTTAGTAACGCCTCATGCTCGATTCCGGCGACGGTCTCGCGTAAGGGGACGTTACATTTACACTTTACGCGATTTAGTCCTTTTTATCAAATTGAGCATTTAAAGGATAAAATTTCTTAACAAAATTTTCACACAATCATACTATCATGCTGTAGTTATTAAAATAATAATAAAATAAATATTTT
Organism: Gossypium anomalum; assembly: GCA_025698475.1. Lineage (NCBI taxonomy): Eukaryota > Viridiplantae > Streptophyta > Magnoliopsida > Malvales > Malvaceae > Gossypium > Gossypium anomalum. The sequence continues at coordinate 59,587,014 of CM046965.1, forward strand.
GACCTCAAATTTGTGGTCTCGATACCATTGCTCCGATTTGACTAAAAACGAGTTGTTACATCTCTCCCAGTCACCTTCAAATTCTAAAACACAACATCGAAGCATGTCTTCAAGTATCTAAATCACTCATTTAGATTGACCATCTATCTAAGGATGAAATGTTGTACTAAAATGCAATCGAGTACCTAGAGCTTCGTGTAACTTGCTCCAGAATCGAGACGTAAACCATGGATCTCTATCATAAATAATAGAAATTGGCATACCCTATAATCTAACAATCTCAGCAACATACAACTCTACCAATCTCTCTACTAAAAAATCTATACGCACTAGAATGAAATGCACAAATTTCATCAAAAGATCAACGATGACCTACACAACATCTTTCTTCCTCGGAGATAGTGGCAACCACGATATGAAATCCATTGTGACACATTTCCATTTTCACTCTAGAATCATCACTGGCTGTAATAAACCTGAAGGTACTTGATGCTTGACTTTTAACCTATTGACAAACCAAACATCTCGATACAAACTTTGAAATCTCTTATTTCATACCTGGCCACCAGTACATCTGTTTAAAATCACCATACATTTTATTGCTACCAGGATGAATAGACAAGCTACTACTATGAGCTTCCTGCAAGATCTTTTGAACAAGATTTGAATTTTTTAGAACACATATTCTATCTTTGAAATACAAACTATCATTGGAACCAACATGAATATCTTAATTTGGTGTCATCTCAATCTGTTTGAATCTGGTGTCATCTCAATCTGTTTCCATTTATCTATCAAAACATCATCATTTTTCTGAGCATCATTAATCTATTACAAAAACATCGGTCTAGCTTTCAGTTTAGCTAAAATTGAACCATCATCAATCAACATTAATCACGTTTTCAAAGCTCACAAAGCAAAAAAAAATATTTTCTACTCAATGCATTAGCAACGACATTAGCCTTTCCCGGATGATAGACAATGATCAAGTCGTAATCTTTCAATATCTCGATCCATCTACGTTGTCTCAAATTCAAATCTTCCTGTGACATCAAATACTTTAGACTTTTGTAAGCCGTGAAGATATGACATTTTTCCGCGTATAAATGGCGTCGCCAAATCTTTAAGGCAAACACAATTGTTGCAAGCTCTAAATCATGCATCGGATAATTCTTTTCATGCGGATTCAACTGTCTCGAAGCATACGCTATCACTTTTCCTTCTTGCATCAAAGCACATCCTAAACCATTCAATGAAGCATTGCTGTAAATTACAAATTCTTTACCGGACTCTAGCTGAACTAACATAGGTGCCTCGGTTAACAAAGCTTTCTACTAATTAAGACTTTGCTGACATCTCTCTGACCGTTTAAACCTAACATCTTTTTGCAACAACTTCGTTAATGGTATAGAAATCATCGAGAATCCCTAGATGAATCTTTTGTAATATCCAACTAAACCCAAAAAACTTCTTACTTCAGATACATTTCTCGGAGGCTTCCAATCTACCATTGCTAAAATTTTGCTCGGATCAACTCTAGTGCCACCTGTTGATACCACATGTCCCAAAAATCCAACTTCTCTGAGCCAGAACTCACATTTTCTAAACTTAACAAATAGTTGTTTTTCACGTAAGGTTTGCAAAACAATTCTCAAATGTTACGTATGCTCTATTTCATCTCGTGAATAGATCAGAATGTCATCAATGAACACAACAACAAATCTGTCCAAATATAGTCTAAATATTCTATTCATCAAATCCATAAATATAGCAGGTGCATTTGTCAAACTAAATGACATCACGAGAAACTCATAATGTTTGTACCTGATTATGAATGCGGTTTTTGGCACATCCGAATCTTTAACTCGTAACTAATAATAACTAGAACGAAGTTCGATCTTTGAGTATACCATCGTACCTTTCAACTAGTCAAAGAGATCATCAATACGTGGCAATGGATACTTGTTATTTTGTCACCTTGTTGAGTTGTTGATAATTGATACATAATCGCTTAAATCCATCCTTTTTCTTAACAAATAACATATGAACACCCCGAGAAGAAAAACTAGGCTGAGGAAAGCCCCTATCTGTCAACTCTTGCAACTGTGCTTTCAATTCCTTCAATTCTGTAGGTGCCATTCTGTATGAAACTATCGATATCAAGGATGTTCTCGACACCAATTCAATAGCAAACTCAATCTCTGGGGGCAGTGGTAATCCTGGTAATTATTCTGGAAACTCACATACTACCGGAACTGACTCTAATTTCAATTCTGAAATCCTTAGCCCTTTTTAACATATTTCTGTGCCTTCATAGCTGAGATTATATTAGATGTACCATCCAATCTATCTGACTCAATTCAGATCTGTCTACCATCTTGACATTTTAGCACAATATGTTTTCTTCTACAATTCACAATAGCATCATGCAGAGTCTATCAGTCCATACCACAAATCACATCAAACTCATAAAAGGGTAACAACACCAAACTGGTGGGGAAATTGTAACCTCTAATTTTCATTGGACATGATCTACATAACTAATTAACTAGAACATACTGACCCTAGAGATTTGTAACTTTTACAGTATATTCAGTGAACTCAATAGGCATTTTCTTTTTGAGTACTAATGTAGTGCATATATATGTATGAGTTGATCTAGGATCAATCAATGCATATACATTAATATCAAAGAGAGAAAAAGTACCAGCAATAACATCTAGAACAGTAGCTTCCTCTCGAGCTCAAATTGCATGGGCCCTAGCTAGTGTTCTTGCTTCAGACCTTTCGTTCAACTCGGTGCTCTTTCCTCTACTAGGATTAGCATTTCTAGCATTTCCAGATTGACTACCTCTCTAAGAAGTTACTTCAGGCTTGTTTGATTGATTTCTGAAATCATTTTGCTTCTTTGGAAAATTACAAAGAAAATGGTCAGTAGATCCACAGTGGAAACAAGCTCCTGATTTTGACTGATATTCACCCAAATGTCTTTTATTGCATTCATCACACACATGAATGATTCTCTCAACATTTCTTACACTTCCAATACTAGCCACTGGAGAATTAACTAACTGGAAATTGCTTTGCTTCAGTTTATCTCCACCAACGAATTTTGAAAGAGAAGTTGATCGACTAGTGTCATTTTTAAATTTCTTCAAGGGAGACGTTTGAGCAGGCTTGAATGACTCCCTTTTGTTAAGTCTCTAAATTTCAAATCTGACTGTCGTTTGCTTTTACAAATTTCTTCAACTTTTTGACCCCGGTCTGAAAGTTCTACAAATTCTCGTAACTTTAATGCTGCTACAGCCATACAGATATTATCATTCAGCCCATCTTCAAATCTAATACACATTTCCTTCTCATTTGATACGATGTTACGAGCATACTTACTTAACTACACAAACTCATGTTCGTACTCAGCTATAGTCCTATTTCCTTATTTTAATTCGAGGAGCTCTTTCTTTTTTCGATCAATAAACAATCAACTAACATATTTTTTATTGAGATCGTTATGAAAGAAGTCCCAACTAACACAATCATCCGATGTCATCGTGCTCAAATTTTCCCACCATACATACGCCTCATCTTTTAGTAAAGATACCGCACACCTCAAGCAATCTTTAGGGGTGCACAACAACTCCGAAAAAACTCTCTTTGTGTTCAATAGCCAATACTCAGTTTTTGAAGGATCATCATCTACCACACCTTTGAATTCTTCTACTCCACATTTCCAAATTTTTTCTAGAGATACTCGGGTAACTATCACAGGTACAAGGTTTGGAGTATTCAGGGGTACTAAAGGAGGCACAACAGGGGGTGGAAGTGGCGGAGTTGTAAGATTTGCTTACTTGAACTCGTTAAACCATTGGTTCATCATTCCAAGAGATACATTTTTCATGTCATCACCAAAGGATTATGGGATAGACGCACTATTACTTGCTTCAGGATTCAAAGCTTGAACATTACTTTTAGCTTCATTAACTGTAGCTCGATCAAATTCAACTGACATCTTGAATCTATAAGAAAATACAATGTTAGAACGTATCAAAAGCATCACACTATCATAGGGTATATGTGGCATGTATATACTAAACTTTACTCCGCTACGTTAGTCCTAGAATTGACTATATCATAGCTTTGAAATCACTAAATGCAACAACCCTAACCTATATCAGTCACTGGAATAAGGTTATAGAGTACTACCATATAACAAAACATAAAAACATACATTTCATACATTAATATAAACTGTAACACCCCAAACCCTCCCTAGACGTTATGGCCGCATCTGTGATGTCACATTAGAGTGAGTTTTGAAAAGCGAAGTTCTATTAGTAAAGTTCATTTGTGTTAAAACGTCTTTTGTGATCTTTATGAAAAGCTAACTTATTTTACTCATTTGTTAAATTATAGGTTTGTTAGCAAAACATGTCTAATACTAAAGCGTTATTACACTTTAAAACATTGTTGGTTACGGAAGCTTTTAAAACAAGTTACATAGCGTGGTAGTTGAAAATCACTTACCTTTTTAAAATCCCAGTCCTACTGCTAACAGGTATAAGTCAATTTAAATAAATCCCAAAATAAAAATAAAAAATTAAAGCGGCCTTATCACATAAAATTTACCCAAATAAAACTACTTTTACTAAAAATCAAAATGGAAACATAAACAATGGTGTGGCCACCTCCGAGTCCCTCACAGCACCGACCCACCTAAGGATTACCTGTACAGATAAGCAGAATAGGTGAGTTTATGAAAACTCAGTGTGTAATCCCTAATTATTAAACAGTCAGACATACATTGCCCTATAGTCTAGGTCCAAGCCCATATCAATAGCAATATCAGTGTAGGCCTTAGCCCATTATAGTAGCAGTATCAGTATGGGCCTTAGCCCAATTCAGTACAGTATCAGAGATGCATACAAAGGTCCTACCCAACCATCCTCTACACTCTACTCCGTCCAGCCCTACACTCCATGTGGGGATAAAATCGACCCACCCATCCCTACACTCCAGAATATAGCACTGGTTACGGCACTAACAGTATTTGCAGCAGAACTGCCAGTATTAAGCTTATAGCCTTTCAGTACACTTCCTCCAATATCATATATCCCACCCTATGCAATGCAAACAATAAATATGACATGTTCAAACAGTCATACATCACATAGAGGTATATCCGTCATTTACCTCATAGGGGTATAACAGTCATTTCATAGATTAGGGTCTAGGTGTACTTATCGACTAATAGTAGGTCCACAATCGTCTTTGGCGACCCATGCAACCTTAGCAGTTAAACAGCGAAAACGGGCCCAAGCCCATAATACGGCCCATGTGGGCCTATACACTCGTGTGGCCCAAAAAGCCCCAATAATGGCCTTAGCCACGCAGACTACACAGTCGGCCCAATGATCTCCACATATCCGTGCAGTTTGCCCATGCGAGGCCCACGAGCCCGTGGGCCACATGGCCTATTTCAGCCCAACGCAGCCCAAAACGGCCTAAACCCATGAGATTGCTCATGGTGGCCTCTACTGTCAAACGCACGTGTTTATGCATTCGATTCACCATACAAGCGAGCGCACACTCGTGTAATGAGTATGAACATGCTTTCCGACTTTTGCCGATTAACAACTTTGCAGTGTGATTACACACCTGTTATGAATCTGAAATTAATCCGCGCTCCGATCACTCTTATGCCTGAAGAATAAATAGTGCGATAACTAATCAGTTACTTAACTTATGTCTCGATTGGAAACTAATGGAGTTCCAAAACAATCATAATCACTTACCCAAAAGACAACACTAATCGCACCCTTGATTCTCAAGGAGTGTGTCAATCAACTTCAATCACCACCTACACCAAAAATACCACCTTCTATATCAGACTCGCATTTGAAGCATAATAACATTATAACCATACCAAGCTTACCACAACGACCAAGCTGAGTATAGATTAATGACGTAATACACACAAAAGCACGTAAAAGGATCGATCTGAAAGGTAGAGGAGATGCCGGCAAGAAGCGGGAAAGTTAGAAGAGGGAACAACAAAGTGAAACAAACCGAAAGGAGAAGAAAAGAAACTGAGACTACCCAACAATATTTGGCCAGCACAAGAAAACTAAAGTGGGATATGAGAGTCAGCATCTAACCCAATCGATCACACCACACTTGCCAACTGAAAGCAAAATAGAAGTAAGATGAGTATTCGGTCAAGGTACTAAAATGAAAAGGAGGGCGAAAAAGAGAAGCAAAGAAAGTGCACAGTGCCAAGGAGAAATCATTGAAGAGAAGGGGAGGAAGAAATGAGGTGTTCGGGCAAAGAAACTTGACACGAAAGAGAGAAAAATAGAAGAGACTAGTAACCAAAACGTAAAAAGAGAACCATCCAAAAAATGCCTAAAACGAACAATCAAAACAAAAAGGCAGTAATTCTCAACAAGGGAAAAAGAGCCGAAACTAACCAATGACCAAACCCCCAGCCTTTTGTTCGAAATTGCAAATTGCCAGAAGTGAGAGTCCACATTCGACACACTCACTACTACCCCATTCAAACTCCTAATTTCTCTCCCCCTATCACTCTTAAGATCTCTTGATCTTATCCAACTCCTCTAAATCCCTACCAACCGAAACTTCCTCCACCTAATCCCCAGAATTCGGCCACACTCCTCACACACCTCAAACACCTTAATTTCAGTCCCACTACCACGTCAGGAGCAAAACAAAAACCAAAATACCCTTCATGCGCTGTCAGGACTCGAACCTCAGATCCCCCTCAACACTCCACACGTTACTAACCCATAGACCAACACACTTTTTATGACACTTCCTTCCCATAATTATTTAAGAACCTTACTAACAGGAGACAGGATTTAATCAAGAAAAAATCAAAATTTTGTACAAGTCAAGGCTTGAACTCAGGACTTCTCCAACACATCTCAGGACACTTAACCACTGAAGCAGACATGGATTTGTGTAACACAACATACAAAAATAAATAGCTAAATTTTTGGGGCGTTACATAAAGATAGTATAAATCATTCATTTACATGGATATTGTCCCTTAACTGAGCCCTCGAGGCCCTAAAAATACGATAGAAACAATTTGAGACCAAACCGAAAACATTTGGAAAGTTTAATGAAAAGTTAGAAATTATGAACTGCAGGGGTAACACGGCTGTGTGACTTACACGGTTGAGACTCACGCTCGTGTCTCAAACTGTGTAACTTTTAAAATAGCCACACACGACCGTGTCCTAGCTCGTGTCCATGCCTGTTTAACTCTCTGAGTTGGGTTACACGGCGAAGCCACATGCCCATGTGCTAGGCTGTGTAACTCTCGAAATAGCCACACATGCCCGTGTACCAGACCCTGTGCTAGGCCATGTGATAGCTTGACATGAATGCCTTTAAACCTACATAGAACACACAGCCGTGTCGCTTGGCCGCGTGCCGTACACGACTGAGTCACAAGCCCTTGTCTCAGGCTGCGTTGACTTGAAATTGGCCAAAATCAAGTCATTTCTATCACCAAATCAAGCATGTACCTCCAAGTATTTGTACTCATGATCAAGGCCTCATAACATGACCAAAATCAATATGAACTGACCCATTTCACTAGTCTAAAACAATTCAACCAATATGTCATATAAGGCACCTCAAAAACAAACATACAAGCTTTCCTAGACATATGCATTACCACATTTAAAACATACACATCTAGTTCAATATCATCTTAAAACATACCATAATTGAGACCATAAGTAACTTAACATAAACATACCATTTTAATGTCCTAAAAATAACCAACCAATGTGCCTTTCATAGACACCGCAATTATATCCTACATCAACAACTAAATCATGTCAATATTAATCCATTTCTAGTATAGAAACTTAATTCAATCATAAACCAAAACAAACCACAAGTGTCAACTTTCATACCATTCTAGTTATACCAAAAAGATACCTATTTACAATCTTGATAAAACACCTAATAACTTAGTTTAGTATATTTTCATATTGTACAAAACAACCTATATAGCCACATATACATTCCACTACCTTAAAAGACACAAGAACTACCAACATCGATAGATAGTGTGAGCCGAAAGTTCGATCCATCCAAATGTTAGCAACAACAATCTACAAAACAATCTACAAAAATGAATAAGCTTATAGAGCTCAGTGAGGATATAATATATCATTTCACCTAACCATAATTGAATACAACTCATATATTACTCGATTCAAAGTTACCGAAGTATAAATATGGGCACGTATGTGCAATGCAGGGTACTGAAGTACAAACAAGGGCATATATATGCAATTTAGGGGTACCGAAGTACAAACAGTGGTAGTTATGTGAAATTCAGGGGTACAAAAGTACAAATAGGGGCACTTATGTTCAATTCAAAGGTATCGATGTAGGAACAAGGGCACGTATGTGCAATTTAGAGGTACCGAAGTACAAATAGAGGCATGTATGTACAATTCATAGAATAATTAACTATAAGCATTTAATTACATAGATATAACGTGGAAATACAAATAGAAATTCAATTACATATTGAAATACTATGAACTTACTTTGACGACTAGAGCGTAGAAATCTGATTAAGCTAATCCGTGATTTTCACCTTTCCTCTATTTAGATCCGGTTGAGATTTATCTTGATTTAAATAATTAATTATATTAAATTAAGTGTTTCAATCAATCTCAAACATTCAACCCAATCCATACTTCCCATTTATGCATATTTACCCTTTGGCCCTAAACATTTTAACTTTTCACAATTTAGTCCTTAAGCTTATAAATTGAAATTTAACATTTTAATCCTCATCTCATGCTAGCCAAATTCACTAGGGACCTATATTAATTCATACAAACCATCATTTCACACTTTCACCATGAACTTTTATCATTTATACGAAAAAGTCCCTAAATTTTATTTTCATCAAAAATCACTTTACACAACTTGTTTATTTATTAACAAGAACTCATAATCTACCATAAAACATCAAGAATCATGCAAAAATATTCATGGAAAAACCTAAACCTTTAACAATTTTACAAATTGATCCTCGGGCTAGCTAGGTTAAGTTACAATGTTCTTGAAAACATAAAAATCACTAAAAACAGGACAAAAATACGCTTACATGCAATGGGTGAGCTTGGCCAAATATTAACCCCTTCTAATGGTTAATTTTAGTTAGGTTTTCAAATGAAGAAGATGATACGATCTTTTTCTTTACTTTTGTTTTATGATTTAATTACCCATTTACTATTTTGTTGTTTAAAAAACATTAATAATTTAAATAAAATCTTGCATTAAACATCCACTAACAACTTAAATGATCTAATTACCATCTAAGTCCTTTTAAAAATTAGAACAATTTGATTTTCTTCATCTCTTCTTCTCTATATAACTCTGATGCAAACATTGCGATATTTCATGCATTATGAAATAAAACCAGGAGAGAAGAAAAATCTAATTCGTTTCACATGCTATTGATAGCATCGTTATACTTTCAACGATAGTACAGCCTAACCTGTTATAAAATTTACCATAATTTGCAATGCAATAAATTTGATATCCATTATTTCCTTAAAGGTTCTGGGAGCCCTTTTTCTTGATTTATTTTCATCTAATTTCTTCATTTTTTTGCCTATATATATGTGACAACCCTAATTAGACCCTAGTCAGAATGTGGTTTTGGGACCACAAAACCGAGTCATAGAAAGTTATTTTAATTTTAATTACATATATTTTTGTGTGATAGTGTATGTATGAAAAATTAAATGTTTTAAATTAGTCTTAGGAATGTAAATTTTTCTTGAAAGGACTTAGTTGAGAAATTTAGAAAAGATGATAGGTAATTTGTAAGGATCCAACAACAATAAGGTGAGAAAGCTTGGGTTTGCATGTCAATTTACCCTTTTTGCATGTAGTGGCCGGCCATGAAAGGATGTTACTCCACTAAGTCTAATTAAATACAATTTTAATATGGTAATTGATAAAATAAAATTAATAAACAAAAAAGAAGGTAAGAGAGTGTTCATCTTCTCCTTGCAAAAGCCGAAACTAAAGTGAGGGAGGAAGGAAAATTTTTGAAGGCATTCGGCCAACTTAGGGGTTGATTAAGGTAAGATTTCATGCTATTTTCATTAATTTTTTTATGAGAATTTAGTTCATAGTTAAGTTAATGTTCCAACCCATATGTTGATTTTCTCTATTTAGTGACAAAATGTACATACGGTTACTATGGTTAGATGTTAAAAGATGGTGTTGAGGCTTAGGATGGATATATTAGGAAGTGAAGAATGAACTAGCTAATGGACATATGTGTTTTTGAATAATAGCATGAATAGATGAGGAGTTTTGTTAGTTAGAAATATTTGGTCAATTTGATATGTGGTAAAAAGGAAAATTAAATTAAGTGTTAAATGAAATGAAAATGATATTATATTGGAGTATGTATATTCGGCCATATGAGTAAATACATAGATGATGTTAAATTTGATTATGTATAATCGGCCATATATGGTACACATTTGTGATATTATCTTTAATTCTCTATAATTGATCAAATGGGTGATACTAGCTTATACGGTTGAATTTGATTCATGAATGTATACATTGAAGTGAAATATATCATGGGCTATGTTATTTTGAAAGTAAGAATACATTCGGCCTTGAGACACTTTATAAGTATTAGTTAAGGTTTTAATGTTTTGAACAATAATGGTTGTAATATGAAGTGAAAATCATTAAAATATATATGTGAGTAATTAGCTAGGCTGGTTGCCGTGTATATATTATATATATATGTGTTTAAATATGAGTGTAATTAAAGTATTGATTGGATTATTGTAAATAAAGTGATATTAGGTGGTTGATAGCCGAATAGCATAAAAGTATAAGGTAGAATGATAAAATTATTACCGTGAGTTTCTTGTGTTATGTAATCATTAATATTATTGGAGATAAATAACTAGCAAGGTAATTAAACTAGTTAATGTCTTTTAATTTTGCTCAAGAACTTAAAGGAGGAGAATCAAGCAAGGGCAAAGCGAAGATCATCGAGTAGCTGATTTGGAACTTTTATATCCAACACAATGTAAGTCCTTAAGCAATTGTAAGTTGATTAGTTTTGTACATAAATAATACTAGTGAATCATGAAAGAAGTTCTTTTGTTAGGTATTCTTTTGGAGTGATATTCATATTTATTAATGTGGCCATATATGCTATTTGAATTAAGTAAATAGCCATACTGTAATGAGCCAACTTTGGCACTAAGTGTGCGGAATTGAATGGCACTAAGTGTGCTGATTTGGATGGCAATACATGAGGGAAATTTTAGGCACTATGTGTGCGGTTTAGTATAGCACTAAGTGTGCAAATTTGATTAGCACTATGTGTGCGAATTTGGTTGATAATATAATATGTGCAGGAAAAGAATGTAGTGATAGAACTATTAACGAAAATATTGAATTTGAGACATGAAACGTATATGCATGGATTCGTCTAGTTCATCATAGTTTCATATCTTGAGAATGGATTTAAATCATTTGGTTGCTTTGATTTTTGATCGGATAGTAGGATTTGGCTTGTAGTTGGATCGATAATCTAAGTAGCTATGGCATAGTTCGGTATGGCAGTAGTAGTTGGTCTTACATTATTTTTCTCATAATCTTATGTTTACAGTCCGTATTATATTGCTTATGACTTACTGAGTTGAATACTCATTTGGTGTGTTTACTTGTCTCCCATTTAGATCTCTTTAATCTGTTTTGTGTGCTCGGGACTGTCGTCGAAGTCATCACACCAGCCTACAACGTTTTGGTCACTCTTCTTAGTTAATCCTAAGTTAACATTATGGCATGTATAGGATAATATTTTGGGAGATTTTGTGAATTGATCACATTGTACATAAAGGCCGTGAGAAAATGGGTTAAAAATCTATGTTTAATTTTGGTTTTTGCTAGACTATGACTTAAGTTCTTTTTAATTATTATATAATGTATGGTTGGTGCCGATTGGATGTATCATTTCATATATAAGTTCAAAGCATGCAAGTTTAAAATTGATTTTGATTTAAGTTGCATGCTTAAGGAATTTTATTTATGTATATTATGACTTGTTATATTATATGATTAAGCTTATGATATTTGATGGTTATGCATAACTTCATTAATGACTTAATAATATATGTTTTGAAATGTAAGTTTGAAAGTTGACTATGCTATTAATTTTTAATAAATGGGTTTTAACTTGATTGGAAGATTAAAAACATAATTGGAATTGTGTTTTTGATCGATAATGCCTCATAACCTTAATCCGGTGACGGATACAGGTTAGGGGTGTTACATTTTATTGGTATCAGAGCTATGGTTTAGTCGGTTCTAGGACTACCGTAGCGCTATGAGTCTAGCTATACATGCCTTAATGTTAGTATATGATAGTGTGATGGCTTTTGACGATTGAAATTATTGTTTTGATTAGTAAATGGAACCCAATTTAGAGAGAGCCTTGGCGGATAACGTTGAGAGTGTAGCGGCTACTCCCGCGCAAGGGACACCGCCTGTTGAACCTCAATCATCTGCGAATAATCATGATGATGGGGCAAAACAAGCCTTCTTTACCATGATGAACGAGTGGGTTACACAATATGCCCGAACTAACCCGGTTGCTCAACCTTTCTCGAATTTAAATAATCCACCTCAGGTGCCAATAATAACAGCAACTACTGATCCTATGAGGCCAAGTAAACCTCCTGTGGATTTGATTAGGAAGCGCGGGGCTGAGGAATTCTGAGCCACAGCTACTTATGATGATTAAAGGGCCGAGTTTTGGCTTGATAACACCATTCGTGTTTTTGAAGAGCTGTCTTGCACACCCGATGAGTGTCTAAAGTGTGCCATATCCTTATTGCGTGACTCAGCCTATTATTGGTGCAGAACTCTGATTTCTATTGTTCTGAAGGAACGAGTTACTTGGGACTTCTTTCAGGCGGAGTTTCGTAAGAAGTATATTAGTCAACGATTCATTGATCAAAAGCGTAAAGAATTCTTAGAGTTTAAACAAGGTCGTTTGACGGTATCTGAATACGAATAGGATTTTGTAAGACTCAGTCGATACGCTCGAGAGTGTGTAGCTGATGAAGTCGCTATGTGTAAAAGATTCGAAGAGGGATTGAATGAAGATTTAAAGCTACTGGTGGGTATTTTAGAAAAAAAAGAATTTGTAACACTAGTTGAACGGGCTTGCAAGGCTGAAGAGCTTGGAAAGGAGAAAAAGAAAGCTGAATCTGAAGCTAGAGACTTTCGTAAAAGATCGGCGGGTAAAACTTCTTTCTCGGCTGCAAAAAGGTTCAGAGACGATGCTAGTAAATCGAAGACGACTGCAGGAATTTCTATTAGGGAGCGACCATCAACGGACTCTCGAGCTACCTCGATTGCTAGTGTTGGCAACAATCGACAGGAAAAACCTGGATGCTCACAATGTGGAAGACGACATGTAGGTGAGTGTTGGGGTAAGTCTATTAATAGGGCCTGTTATAGATACGGATCGCGGGATCATTTTATTCGAGATTGTACGGAACTTGCTGAAAAGAATAAGGTACAAGATACGAGATCGAGTGGCGCAACGAATAGAGGTAGACCACCGAGAAATACAGGAGGTAGAGGGGGTAGTCAGAGAGGAACTTCTAATACGACTGTTCGATCTGAGACTCGTGCTCCTGCCAGAGCTTATGCCATCCGTGCACGAGAGGAGGCATCTTCCCCTGATGTTATCACTGGTACTTTCACTCTCTTTGATACTAACGTGATTGCATTGATTGACCCTGGTTCTACTCATTCATATGTATGTGAGACTTTAGCATCTGGTAAGACTCTACCTATTGAGTCTACTGAGTTCGTAATTTGAGTGTCGAATCCATTGGGTCAATATGTACTCGTTGACAAAATGTGTAAGAAATGCCCCTTAATAATCCGAGGTTCCTGTTTTCCGGCCGACTTGATGCTTTTACCGTTTGATAAATTTGATGTTATTCTTGATATGGATTGGTTGACTGTACATGATGCAGTTGTGAATTGCAAAAGTAAGACCATCGATTTGAGATGTGCAGGTAATGAGATAATCCGAGTTGAGTCTACTGATTTGAACAGATTGCCAGGAAAAATAATATCGTCGATGTTGGCTCAAAAATATGTGGGAAAGGGGTGTGAGGCGTATCTTGCATACGTACTTGATAGTAAAGAATCAGAAAAGAAGCTTGAATCAGTTCCAGTGGTTTGTGAATATCCAGATGTTTTTCCCGAAGAATTACCGGGGTTACCACCTGTTCGGGAGGTAGAGTTTGGCATTGAACTTGTACCTGGTACCACACCAATTTCGATAGCTCCGTATCGTATGGCACCAACAGAATTGAAGGAATTGAAAACTCAGTTGCAAGAGTTGACGGATAGAGGTTTCGCTCGACCGAGTTTTTCACCCTAGGGTGCACCAGTATTATTCGTGAAAAAGAAAGATGGAACCATGAGGATGTGCATCGATTATCGTCAATTGAATAAAATGACAATAAAGAATAAATATCCGTTACCGCGTATTGATAACTTGTTTGATCAGCTAAAGGGAGCCTCCGTGTTTTCAAAGATAGATTTGAGATCGGGTTATTATCAGTTGCGAGTTCGAGACTCGGATATACCTAAAACCACTTTCAGAACGAGATCTGGTCACTACGAGTTCTTAGTGATGCCGTTTGGGCTCACTAATGCCCCTGCAGTATTTATGGATTTGATGAATCGAATCTTTAGATAGTATTTGGATCGGTTTGTAGTGGTGTTTATTGATGACATCTTGATTTATTCGCGCAATGAATCTGAACATGCAGAGCACACAAATTGGTATTACAAAATTTACTGGGACAAGCGATTATATGCAAAATTCGATGAACGCGAGTTACGTTGAGAGAAGTTAGCTTTTTGGGACATGTGGTATCCGCGATCGGGTATTCAAGTTGATCCGAGCAAAATTTCAGCCATAATTGATTGAAAGCCTCCGAGAATATTACATCAGTAGTTAGGAGCTTTTTGGGACTTGCCGGTTTACTACTGGAGCGGTTTGTAAAGGGTTTCTCAATGATAGCCACACCGATGACGAAACTAATTCAAAAGATGTTAAGTTTGAATGGTCGAAAAATATCGAGAAAAGTTTCAACCGATTGAAAACTCATTTTAATCAAGCTCCAGGTGCTAGTACAACCAGAATCTGGTAAAGAGTTTGTTATTTACAGTGATGCATCCTTACTTAGGCTGGGTTGTGTGTTGATGCAAGAAGGTCGAGTTGTGGCTTACGTGTCGAGGTAATTAAAGCCTCATGAGAAAAACTATCCGACCCATGATCCTGAATTAGCAGCCATTGTATTCGCTTTGAAAATATGGCGACACTACTTATTTGGAGAAAGGTGTCATGTTTATTCAAACAACAAAAGCCTCAAATATTTGATAACTCAAAGAGATTTGAATCTACGACAAAGACGTTGGCTTGAATTGTTGAAAGATTATGAGCTCGTCATTGATTATCACCCGGGAAAGGCTAACGTGGTTGCCGATGCTTTAAGCCATAAATCACTGTTTGCTTTGAGAGCGATGAATGTTCACCTGTCAGTTTCATCCGATTAGGTGTTAGCAGCAGAATTAAAGGCCAAACCACTATTGATTCATCAAATACTGGAATCCCAGAAGGTCGACGATGAATTTGTTGCTAAGCGAGCTGAATGTGTTTCAAATGTGGAATCAGAGTTTCAGATTGACGACAATGATTGCTTGACGTTCAAGGGTCGTGTATGTGTTCCAAGAAATTCAGAACTTATTTCAATGATTTTGAGCGAGGCTCATAGTAGTCGAATGTCAGTTCACCCGGGTAGTACAAAAAATGTACAACGATCTGAAACGTCAATTTTGGTGGCCTGGTATGAAAAGAGACATTTCTGACTTTGTTTCAAAGTGTTTGATATGTCAACAAGTAAAAGCGGAACATCAAGTACCTTCGGGATTACTCTAGCCTATCATGATACCTGAATGGAAATGGGATCGAGTTACGATGGATTTTGTATCTGGTTTACCATTGACGCAGAGTAAGAAAGACTCAATCTGGGTTATTGTTGATAGATTGACGAAATCTACTCATTTTATTCCTATCCGTACGGATTCCTCACTCGATAAATTGGCAGAATTATATGTCTCTCAAATTGTTCGATTACATAGAGTCCCTATTTCTATTGTGTCAGATAGAGACCCGAGATTCACATCACGATTTTGGAAGAAATTGCAAGAAGCATTGGGTACCAAGCTACATTTTAGCACTACTTTTCATCCCCAGACTGATGGTCAGTCCGAGCGGATAATTCAGATACTCGAGGATATATTGAGATGTTGCATTCTAGAGTTTAGTGGTTCATAGAAAAAGTATTTGCCTTTGATTGAATTCGTTTACAACAATAGTTTTCAATCAAGCATGAAGATGGCACCTTACGAGGCTTTGTACGGTCGTAAATGCCGTACACCGTTGTTTTGGACCGAACTTAATGAAAGTAAAACCTTCGGGGTTGATTTGATTAAAGATGCTGAACAGAAAGTAAAAGTGATCCGTGAAAGTCTGAAAGCAGCTTCGGATCGTCAGAAGTCGTATGCAGATTTAAAAAGAAAAGACATCGAATATCAGGTTGGAGACAAAGTATTTCTTAAAGTATCACCTTGGAAAAAAATACTCAGATTTGGCCGTAAGGGAAAATTGAGTCCGAGATTCATCGGGCTGTATGAAATATCCGAACGAATTGGGTCAGTCGCATATAGATTGATTTTACCCCCTAAACTTGAAAAGATTCACAACGTTTTTCATGTGTCAATCCTTCGACGTTATAGATCTGACCCATCGCACGTAATTAATCAATCAGAGATTGAAATCCAATCTGATTTGAGTTACGAAGAAGAACCGGTTCGTATTTTGGCACGTGAAGTAAAAGAACTGAGAAATAAGAAAATCTCATTAGTGAAAGTACTGTGGGTTAAACACGGGGTCGAAGAAGGTACTTGGGAACTCGAAGACACTATGAAGGATCGATATCCTAACTTATTTGCTGGTAAGATTTTTGGGGACGAAAATTCCTTATGTGCGGGAGAGTTGTGACAACCCTAATTAGACCCTAGTCGGAATGTGGTTTTGGGACCACAAAACCGAGTCATAAAAAGTTATTTTAATTTTAATTACATATATTTTTGTGTGATAGTGTATGCATGAAAAATTAAATGTTTTAAATTAGTCTTAGGAATGTAAATTTTTCTTGAAAGGACTTAGTTGAGAAATTTAGAAAAGATGATAGGTAATTTGTAAGGATCCAACAACAATAAGGTGAGAAAGCTTGGGTTTGCATGTCAATTTACCCTTTTTGCATGTAGTGGCTGGCCATGAAAGGATGTTACTCCACTAAGTCTAATTAAATACAATTTTAATATGGTAATTGATAAAATAAAATTAATAAACAAAAAAGAAGGAAAGAGAGTGTTCATCTTCTCCTTGCAAAAGCCGAAAATAAAGTGAGGGAGGAAGGAAATTTTTTAAAGGCATTCGGTCAACTTAGGGGTTGATTAAGGTAAGATTTCATGCTATTTTCATTAATTTTTTTATGAGAATTTAGTTCATAGTTAAGTTAATGTTCCAACCCATATGTTGATTTTCTCTATTTAGTGACAAAATGTACATACGGTTACTATGGTTAGATATTAAGAGATGGTGTTGAGGCTTAGGATGGATATATTAGGAAGTGAAGAATGAACTAGCTAATGGACATATGTGTTTTTGAATAATAGCATGAATAGATGAGGAGCTTTGTTAGTTAGAAATATTTGGTCAATTTGATATGTGGTAAAAAGGAAAATTAAATTAAGTGTTAAATGAAAGGAAAATGATATTATATTGGAGTATGTATACTCGGCCATATGAGTAAATACATAGATGATGTTAAATTTGATTATGTATAATCGGCCATATAGGGTACACATTTATGATATTATCTTTAATTCTCTATAATTGATCAAATGGGTGATATTGGCTTATACGGTTGAATTTGATTAATGAATGTGTACATTGAAGTGAAATATATCATAGGCTATGTTATTTTGGAAGTAAGAATGCATTCGGCCTTGAGACACTTTATAAGTATTAGTTAAGGATTTAATGTTTTGAACAATAATGGTTGTAAGATGAAGTGAAAATCATTAAAATATATATGTCAGTAATTAGCTAGGGTGGTTGCCATGTATATATTATATATATGTGTGTTTAAATATGAGTGTAATTAAAGTATTGATTAGATTATTGTAAATAAAGTGATATTAGGTGGTTGATAGCCGAATAACATAAAAGTATAAGGTAGAATGGTAAAAATATTACCGTGAGTTTCTTGTGTTATGTAATCATTAATATTATTGGAGATAAATAACTAGCAAGGTAATTAAACTAGTTAATGTCTTTTGATTTTGCTCAAGAACTTAAAGGAGGGGAATCAAGCAAGGGCAAAGCGAAGATCATCGAGTAGCTGATTTGGAACCGTTATATCCAACACAATGTAAGTCCTTAAGCAATTGTAAGTTGATTAGTTTTCTATATAAATAATACTAGTGAATCATGAAAGAAGTTCTTTTGTTAGGTATTCTTTTGGAGTGATATTCATATTTATTAATGTGGCCATGTATGCTATTGAATTAAGTAAATAGCCATACTATAATGAGTCAACTTTGGCACTAAGTGTGCGGAATTGAATGGCACTAGGTGTGCTGATTTGGATGGCAATACATGAGGGAAATTCTAGGCACTATGTGTCCGGTTTAGTATGGCACTAAGTGTGCGAATTTGATTAGCACTATGTGTGCGAATTTTGGTTGATAATATAATATGTGCAGGAAAAGAATGTAGTGATAGAACTATTAACGGAAATATTGAATTTGAGACATGAAACGTATATGCATGGATTCGTCTGGTTCATCATAGTTTCATATCTTGAGAATGGATTTAAATCATTTGGTTGCTTTGATTTTTGATCGAATAGTAGGATTTGGCTTGTGGTTGGATCGATAATCTAAGTAGCTATGGCATAGGTCGGTATGGCAGTAGTAGTTGGTCTTACATTATTTTTCTCATAATCTTATGTTTACAGTCGGTATTATATTGCTTATGACTTACTGAGTTGAATACTCATTTGGTGTGTTTACTTGTCTCCCATTTAGATCTCTTTAATCCGTTTTGTGTGCTCGGGACCGTCGTCGAAGTCATCACACCAGCCTACGATGTTTTGGTACCTCTTCTTAGTTAATCCTAAGTTAACATTATGGCATGTATAGGATAATATTTTGGGAGATTTTGTGAATTGATCACATTGTACATAAAGGCCGTGAGAAAATGGCTTAAAAATCTATGTTTAATTTTGGTTTTTGCTAGACTATGACTTAAGTTCTTTTTAATTATTATATAATGTATGGTTGGTGCCGTTTGGATGTATCATTTCATATATAAGTTCAAAGCATGCAAGTTAAAATTGATTTTGATTCAAGTTGCATGCTTAAGGAATTTTATTTATGTATATTATGACTTGTTATATTATATGAGTAAGCTTGTGATATTTGATGGTTATGCATAACTTCATTAATGACTTAATAATATATGTTTTGAAATGTAAGTTTGAAAGTTAACTATGTTATTAATTTTTAATAAATGGGTTTTAACTTGATTGGAAGATTAAAAACATAATTGGAATTGTGTTTTTGATCGATAATGCCTCATAACCTTAATCCGACGACAGATACAGGTTAGGGGTGTTACAATATATGAATTCCATCCAAGAAGAACTTCATTCCAAACCATCTGAAAGGCTAGTAAAGCATTTCTTTTTAACTTTTTTGTTGGTTTCTTCTATCTTTTGATCTTTTTTGTAATGGCAAGCTCAGGTAAGAAAACTAAGGGGAAAAATTGAGATTAAGATCATTAAAAATGAGGATAATAGGCTCATCTCATTTTCAAAATGATGTACAAGAATTTATAAGAAAATCTCTGAGCTCTCCACCTTATGTGGTGGTGAGATTCTTTTTGTTATTTTCTCACCAACTAGTATGTCATATTCATTTGGTCATCATTGTGTTGAAACTATCACTAAACAATTTTTGAACCCAAACCAACCTTTTAATGAAACCACTCATGCTTCTGTTGAGGCTTACCATAAGGTAAGTATAAACTTGCTTGTCCAAGATTTCAATGACGTCTACCAAGAAATCTCCCTTTGTTTTTTTTATGCATTTTACTAGTCATGGACCTCATTGAAATTTTAGACAAGCAAGTTGACTCTTACCTTACTGTAAGCCTCAATTGGAGCATGTGTGGTTTCATTAAGAGGTTGGTTTGGGTTCCAAAATCGTTTAGTAAGAGATTCAACAGAAAGATAACGAAATGAATAAGGCTTTCCAGTTGGTGAAAAAATAATAAAAAGAATCTCACCACCAAATAAAGTGGAGAGCTCAGATGTTTTCTTATAAATTATTGTACATCATTTTGAAAATGAGATGAGCCTATCATACTCATTTTCAATGATCTTAATCTCAATATTTCTTCTTACTCGATTTTCTTACGTAAGCTTACCATTACAAAAAAGATTAAAAGATAAAAGAAACCAACAAAATGCTTTATTAGCCTTTTAGTTAGTTTGGAGTGAATTTCTTCTTAGATTGAATTCATATATATAGGCAAAAAAAGAACTTAAGGAACTAAATGCAAAGAAACCAAGAAAAAGGGCTCTAAAAACCTACATTGATATAATGGATATCAAATTTATTGCATTGAAAATTATGGTAAATTTTGGAACAACTTAAGTTGTACTGTCATTGAGAGTATGATGATGTTGTCAATAGCATCTAAAATGACTAAGATTTTGGTTCTCTACTAATTGTATTTTATGATTCATGAAATATCACAATGTTTGCCTCAGAGTTATATTAAGAAGAATAAATGAAGAAAATCATATTCTTCTAAGTTTTAAGAATTTAACTCTTAGTGTTAGTGCTAATTGTAGTAAAAACAAGTTGTTGAATGAAGATTGAGCACCTAAAACTAAACAACTTCATATTGACGAGGTTTATCTAGTTTCAGATTTTGCATGTGCAAAACCTTAATGTAGAACCTTGTAAGAATAGAGAGCATATTCCATTATGATATATTATTTTCTTTATGTTGGCATGAAAAATTTTTAACAGTATCCTGAAATTGAAGAGTGCATAAATAATATATGCAAATTCACAAGCTTGAGCTCAAATGTTAGTGAAACATGATGCAATAATTTTATTAATCACCGGTTTGTTGAAAGCAGATTGTTGATACAACATCATAATTGGAACTAAAATAGTCTTAGACCCTAAATAGTTAAGGTTTTAAAATGCTACAACAGAGACCATAGACTATATATCTTAGAGGGAAGGAAAATGAGACATCTGTAACGCGTAGGTTTGTACAATCTACGCAGTCATTATCAAGTAATAAGTAAGTATCGAATTATCATCTCCACAAGGATTGAATTTGTGTTAAACCACTTAACTGTAAAATTATATTAACAACTTGGTAAATAAAAACACAATATGGTTGAGAAGTGATGATTAAAATATATTAAACTAAATGCAATGATCCCTAATGCAAGTTATCATAAGTATGCAAACTATATGAATGAAATAGATTTTAAGAAAATTATACACAATTTGCAACAATTATAACATAAATAAACTAGGACAATTACTTTAATTAAACTCAATTTATTATCAACATGCTTAATAACATTCGAAAAAACATTCCATGGCAACTCGATCTTTCATGAGTTTGGGAACCACATTAGGTCCTTTTGGAATCCTTTACTTAGTAAATACGCATTTTATTGATCCTTATTTACTAAGGGTTTCTTAGCATTCGTTTGAGGTAACAGGGACGTGTTAGGTTTGAAACAGTTTAATCACACAAATCTAAAAACTATGCAGATAACAAAGCTTTGTTAGAGTTGTTATGCAACCTGCAATTTAATTGGATTAGGATCTAAATTGAGCATGCACATTTAAATTATGTGTCCACTAGCCGTCGTCCGGTTAGGATCGCTCAGCTAATTCAAGTGCATTTCAATCATGTATGAATGAAATACAGACTTGATTTTAATTAAAAACATGATCGATTGAGGCACAAACATTATAAGCATGAATCAAATAAATATTATTTAATCAAAGCAATCATCCTAGCTTAAATAAAATTAAGCTAACATGGTTGTAAACAAGAACAAAGAACACATAGCAAACATTTTTAGATTAAATTAAGGAAAAGAAAGATTAAACCCAAATCAGAGTGGTTGTTACATAAGACTCTGACCGATGAGGCTCCTTCACTCCTTTGCTTTGCTCCTTTGCTGATGGCTCTCCAAGGTAGCCGACCAAAGGCTCTTTAAGAGGCTTAATTGCTAAAATCTCTATGAAAAGATGATGCTAGGCATGGGGAATGGAAAATGCTTAAGAGAATTGAGAGAGAAGAGAGAATGAAGAGGGATAAGGGATGACGGATGACGGATGAGGGATCAAATGAGGTCTTATTTATAGGTGAAGTGAGGAGGATAGTTTGCTAAAATAGAGAGGTTTAGTCTCTTCAATCTTTTCCAATGAGTGGCTGGCCATGCTTAATGGATTTTGAGTTGAATTTTGCTTTATTTTTAAGCAATTTAAATGCCATAACAACTCAGGACTAATACTCAGTCCAATGTAAATCTTCGAGCAAATCTCTAATTTCATCAACATTGCAAGGACCTTGTGTAATTAAACCAAAAAGTGGTTTATGTGGACATCCATGTGTAGCCGAAATTAGGTTGACTTGGTCTTCAATTTAGACGATTTTTATAACCCAACAAAGCTATCAGACCTGTCCAAAATAAATCAATAAATTAAAGGACCAAAGAATAAAATAATTAATTAATGAAAACCCAAATTATTAATGAATTATTTTAAAATGAATTACTAAATATAATTTTATATTTTATTATTTAATTTAATCATGCATGGCCCATTTTATGTCTTAAAAATATAATATGTTCAAATAAATATAAAATAAGCCATTTTACGCATGAAAACTATATAATAAAGCATAAAATCACATTTTAATAATTTCTATATCCTAATTTCATATTCACATATTTCATTAATTTATTAAACAATTACTTAGTTTTAAAAATGAATTTATGTAAAAAGGTGATAATTTGTATAGGAAAAATCCTATATATTTTTCAGTTTACACACCCCCAAACTTAAATCATTGCTCGTCCCGAGTAATGTTTATGCATAGCAAAAGGTCTTGCTAAGGCAAAATTGCTAACTGCGTAAGTAGCATCAATCTTTGTCCCATAATCATGCATGAATAACTTCATGTTCATAGATCTTCTTTATTAACAAGTAATTCATATGCAAACATTTTTAGAGTTTCATACTAAGTTTCAAAATATGCCAACATGATCATAGTTTGTATGTATGTCACAGCCACAGATAACATTCTTCATTCAATATAATTTCTTATCAGTCAAGAAAACAATCATAAGGCTTATTTATGATCTTCATATGTTGAACTTAGTACTTCCTCTCACTAATGTAAGTGACATAATCATCAAATCAATAGGTCTTTTATAAGGTTGTAATGGGGCTCGGTTAAAGGTAGGGATTTTAAGAGATGAGACATTTTGGTTGCAAAATCTTAACCTTTAAATTTGTCTTGGATTTCTCGAAATACAACCTTTTTCTTTAAGTGAACCTTTGGAACACCCCCAAACTTATTTTGAACTCAAGCTCATATATTTTTCTTTTTGGAGATTGAGCAAACTTTTCTTTGCTCTTCCTTTATCTCATTCTTTTTTTTAAGCATGAGCACATACATCTTTTTGAAAATTTTCTCAAATGTTGATTACCAAGCTTACTCTGTTTACTTTTTTGTGTTTTATAGTGATATCAAAGCTTGCTCGAATTTGGGAATCATTAGAGATCTCATCACACTATCAAGCTATTACTTTGGTACTTTTGAACTTATGTATTTGGTTATATGGCATATATAGGAGTTATGTCATTTTGATTTATGTTAGTAATGGATTTAGCCATTTGAGTTGGCTTGTAAATGATAGGTGTTTTCTTTTGTGTACAGCCATGAGAGTTGGCTTATTTTGGTATATTTGGTGATGTATATGTATGTGCAAATAGCCTTTTGTTATGTTATGTAATATTGCCATTTACATGCTTGTTCTGAATTGGTATTTGGAGTCTCATATGGTTGAAATTTGAAGATTTGGTATGCATGTGATTAGAGGTAAGAAAATGCATATATGAAGTTAAGTAGTTAAGTGAATTGAGAATGTGAATTTGGTATAAAATTGAATAGCATATTGTGGTACTTGTTTGCCTTGTAGTTGACAGTATTGAAATGGCAGGAATTATGCTTGGTTGAGATTGGTTTGATTGTCTATTGAGTCTATGCTATATGCCAATTGATGTTTTAGGTGGTTACAATTTGGGTGAGAAAGATGGCATGGTAAATAGCCTATTTTTGTCTACATGAGCAGAGACATAGGCATGTGTCTCAGCCGTGTGTGACACACGATCAGGTGACACGGTCGTGTGTCCCCTAGTGTCTAATAGCCCAATTTTGGTGAAATCAGAATAGTGGTTTTGGGACCACAAATTTGAGCCGAAAATAAAATTTATTTTTATTTTATTATATGATCCGTATTATATTAGAAATGTCATGTGAAATTTTTGATAAGAAAATTTTTACCGATTATGTGTTTAATTACGAGAATGACCAAATCGCATAAAATGTAAAAGTTGGATTCTAGTAGCTAGAAGGATCAAATAGCTATGAAATTCAAAACTTAAGGTCCTTATATGGTAATTAGACCATTAAAAAAAGTATGTAGATATTTTGGTATTACTCATTCGTGGAAAATAAAAAAGGCTAAGTACTAAATTGGAAAGATGAAAAGTTATTAAATGACAATTTAATTAAATGAAAAAGAAAACAATTTCATATCATCTTCCCCAAATATTTCTATGGAAACCCTAGAAGAGAGGAAGAAGACTTATCAAGCTTATTTGGGTAAGCAATCAAGCCCCGTTTTTGGTAATTTTTATATTTTTGAAACCAGGATAGTCTAATCTATCTATTTTGGGGATTAATTTGAAAATTTATCAAAGTATGAAATTTGAGTCTTGGATGAATATGCTGGAAATATGAAATTTATTGTAGAAAATGAAAGGTTGTTGATAGATAAACAATTTTTACAAAGCAATTTTTGATGGAAGCTTAATTTAGGGACTAAAATGAAAAAGTGATAAACCCCATGGAAAATTCTAAAATTTATGAAATGTATGTGCTGTAAATGTAGTATATAAATTTCGGTTAGGCTTAGAATAGGGATTAAACTGCATAAATTTAATTTTTTGAGCCTAGGGACGAAATGGGAATTTATGAAAAAATTAGGGCAAAATGGTAACTTTTCCTAGGATAAAAATTGAGTCCACTTGAATATAAAATATGATAGATTGATGTCAAATTTACTTATATAGATCTGGATAGGTCAAATTCGGAGCTAAAATAAGGAAAAGAGAAAAAAGTCGGATTAGTAGATTTTTTGTACACGAACAATTGTCGAGGTAAGTTCGAGTAACTAAATTTTATATGTTTTTATGCTTGAATTAAGTGTTGTGTTTGTGAATTGTATAAATATCATATATGTATATGACATTGAAAATATACCTGACAAAGCCTGATCAATAATAATGCCCAATAAAGGATAAACGAGAAAAATGTTACTTTTATGCTTGGAACGAATGTGGAATGTGATCATTTAAATTATATGAATGTTATAGATGTTTGAAATAACTATATGCCGGGAAATGCTTGAAAATGTTAAATCTCATTGAATTAATGAATATCGATGGATATGTGATTTCTCGAAATGAATGAAGTCCTGCATTTGTTGGTGACGGGATTTAGCTCGGACGAGTAATCGTATTGACCTCATTTATGAAAGGATTTAGCCCAGATGGGTAATCTTGATATAAATCCTCTCGAGCATATGTTATGAATTGGATTTAGCCCAGACGGGTAATCCAGATCAAACTCTTTAGAGCATATGTCATTAAAAGGATCTGGTAATCCTGTCGTATACATGTGTGGCTCGAGAGTGTACTCTCGATACAGTACCCTATGGGTACCATTGGACATGAATTGACGGAATCTGATTCGTGCACCTCGAGTGTACTACCTGTGTAACTATCGATATTTCAAATAAATTCGATGGGTAAAAATCTAATATGAGAAGATATGGATAAGAAATGAGTTATTACATGTATCTGGCTGAAATACAAGTAAATGATGATACATGATATATGGTATATGAAAACATGAGATGATGATATTTGTACATGGACTTTATTTGATAAATATATGTTCATTCTTGATTATAGACTTGTACACCTTGAGTGTACTAATCGAGACCTTGATGTTCTGAGTAATATGAGTAAAGTTTTGATGTGAAATGATCTGAACTCGAAATGAACTATTATGAAATTATACTTGAAATAATGAGATGAGCTATGCATGTTGAATGAATACATGTTGTGGAAAGCATATGTGCTTGGAAACTTGATTGTTGTTGAGCCCATATATGTTTTGATGTTAATATGGAATACATGACTAACAAAGGCAATGAGAATGTGTGTAGGGCTTGAGATTAAACTAATTGATTATGCCTTACATAGTTACCTCAAAATAGAATGAATGCTAAGTTAAGTACCACATTATACGAACTTACCAAGCATTTTATGCATACTTAGTTTTATTTCCCTGTTTTAGAGTAAATCAGAAGCTTGTTGGATTGGAAGCTCGGCGAGGATCACTCACACTATCCATCGGCCCATGCCGGTATGATATGGTAAATCAATTATGGTTGTAATGGCATGTATAGGATATATTGGCCATATTGGCATGTAAATGTAAATGATGCTTGTAATCTAGCTACTGGAATGGCTAGTAATGGTTTGTTTAAGTATAATTGCAATGTCAAACTATGGTAGCTACATATATGTTAACTAGTTGATCAAATCATGTTTAATACATGGATTGAACTAAGGTAAGATTGTAGACATGTATGCATGAAATGATGTGCCATGATGAATGAAGGAATTTGTTTTGATTTGAATGCTTGAAATATTTGGTATTTGGATGTGTGATTCAAATGCAGGTCATAGGTGTGATTTTAGGTGAGAAATGAAGCTAGGAATGGCTTTATTTTGTCCACACGGGCAGACACACGGGCATGTGTCTAGAACATGTGTGACACACGGTCGGGTACATGAGCGTGTAGTTAGGCTGTGTGTCCCCTACACCTTAATTTTTGAGGAACAGAATGCTCAGAATTAAGCACACGGGCAGATTAACGGGCGTGTGTCTTGGCCGTGTGAAACTTGCACCTAAATTCGAAATGAATTAATTAACCACACAGCCTAGCACACGGGCGTGTGGCATGACTGTGTGCACAAGTCAGAAAGTTACACAGGGTTGAGCATGGCCTCCAGCACGGGCATGTCCCTTGGACCACAGGGTCATGTGAGCCCTGCACCTTGAAAAATTTTTGAAATGTTGTAAAAAATTCTTAGAGGTTTGGATTAAGTTCCGACTTGATTCTAATGCTCGTATTGGACCTCGGGGGTCCATTTAAGGGACGTTATAAATTATTTCAGAATTTGAATAGTACGGTAATGCTCTGAAACCCTGTTCTAACGACGGATATGGGTTAGGGGTGTTACATTTGGTGGTATCTGAGCTACGGTTTAGTTGGTTCTCAGACTAAACGTAGCATGTGTGGAGTGTAGAAATGCATGCCATTATGTAACCTGTGATAGTGTGATATCTCCCAACTCTGATTAAAATTGTCTTACAAATAGACAGAGATGCTTTCCACCTGAGCTATTTTCGATACTACTAAAAGTGATACTCACGTGCCTGAGTAAAAATGTTACTCATGATGAAATAGAATTCGAAAAGGTATAGATAAATGTTTTATAGTACATGAGAATGATGAGTGTTATATTATATGAGTATATACATGAAAACTAAATTGTGAGGCTTACGATCTCCACCCCCTTACCAGCATAGTTTTATACAATGAAAATTCACAAGATTTATATTGATTAAGTTCATAAGTGTGAAAGAAGGGTTCAAAGGCTGAATGATTAAAAATGTAGTTAAAATTGAGAATTGGTTAATAAGTAAAGACGGTATTAAAAGAGATATTAGATTTTTTCTGAAGATTTTTCTGAATATGTGTTGCCATTGTTAAGGAAGAAGATTATTCATGAGTAATCAACTTATCCAGATATGATATTTACAGAACGAATTAGCCAAAAATTCTTTCGAGTCAACTTTTTTAGTGAACTGAATAATGTAAAATTATAGATGACTTTATTAGTCAGTGGAATAGTGATGAAATTGCAAAGATATTTGAATACAGTTTTTATAATTGAGTATATTACAACAATCTCTTTTGGGTATTCTATATGTTCTGTTACTCTCAGAGGCATATGAAATTGTGCATGTACAGATCCAATGTTTATCATATTGAAAGGCTAGTAAATTATGATAGATGGAACTATTAAAGTCTGGTTGATTCATGATCGGTATTGCTCTATCATACTTGGGTTTTCTAATTTATCATGATTGATATAAGATTTGATGATAAGGTTCATATGTTATCATTTTCTACTTCTCCCGATTGGAGCCCTGAATTGCGACTATGCAAGTTATATTGTCTTTATCACAGTTGTTTCTATTGAGTATGCGTGATATTAATCTTCTGAATTTTCTCTGAGATATCATTAATCTCTTTATTATGTAAACATGGGTTATCTGTGAAAGATATTCTTTGATCAGAGGTAATTAAAATTATTACCGTTATAAATATTGACTCTATCATGAAGTTTGGTGATAGAGATCACAGATTATAGGAATTGTATTACTACATTGGTTATTATTGGGGCCACCTTCGGTTTTCCCTCTTTTAAGTTGAGCTGCACTATTGATGTTGAAGTGTTGCTTTATCTACATAGCTAAAATGTCAGTCATATTATTACACAATGGTTTAAAATTTATTTGATGGTTGTGGCTTTGGAAAAACTCAAAGCTTCAATTTTAATAATCGAAATAGCTACATTGATGATCCAGTCATTGTAGAAGAGAGTTAAGATTTGAATGGACTAACAAATATCAGTAAAGTTTTAACCAGTTGGAAGCTATAAATTGATAATTCTATAATAGAACAGTGAAACTCAGAAAAATAATAATGAGTTGTAAGTTAAACAAGTATAGAATGAAATAATTATTGAATCATGATAGCATATTTGAATTTGATGATTGTTTGTCATTCTGAGATAGAGCCTGTCTACTGAAGAAATTTTAACTTTTACAGAAAATTTTAAATGAATGATCACAGTGGTACTGTGTCTGTTTATTTGGGAAATGATAAGATGCACATCAATTTGAAAAAGATGTACTAGTAGCCTGGAATGAACGATGGTATTTCTGAATCTATATTTAAATGGTAGATGTATTAACAAGATAGAGATGATACTTTCGAGATGGTTATAGTCAATGAAATTACCGAAATGGAAATAAGAAAAAGTTACTATGAAATTTATATTAGGATCATCCCTGTCTATGAAAAAAGAAGGATACTATTTGATTAATTTAATTGTTTGACGAAGCCTGTACGTTTGATTCCAGTATGAATGGGTTTCTCACTTGATAGATTGCTCGAATTATCTGTTTTTTAGATTGTCAGATTATATGAGGTGCTAATTTCTGTTATTTCTGATAGGTTTAAATTTTGATTTTGAAACAAGTTACAAGAAACTCTGGGTATATAGTTACATTTTAGTACCGTATTTCATTTTTAGACGAATGGTCAATCTGAACATATGATTCAGAATTTAGAAGGTGTGTTTCAATGTTGTGTACTTGAATTTGAAGGTAACTAGGAAAAGTATTTGCCTATAGTTGAATTTGCTTATTATAATAGTTGACAGTCAAGTACAAAATTTTTACTATACGAGGCTTTATATGGTCACAAATATAAAACTCCGGTGTTTTGGACGGAGTTCAGTGAGAAAAGATACATGTGGTAGATTTAAATTCCCTAAACCCGAAGAAGAATGAAAGTGATCTGAGACAGTTTAAAAAAGAAGTATTTGATCGTCAGAAATCCGATGTGAATCAAAAAGGAAAAGAAATAGAGTTTCAGATATGTGACAAAATATTTTTGAAAGTTTCGCCATAGAAGAAAGTTTCCCGATTTGGAAGTAAAGGCAAACTAATTCTATGGTTTAATGGGTCATATGAGATCATTGACAAGAATTAGACCTGTTGCGTATTGATTGATATTATTATTAGAGTTCTACAGAATTCAAAATATTTTTATCAGTATATGTGTTATGACAGTATCGATGTAACACCCCAAACTCGGCCTAGACGTTATGGTAGAATTTGGCGATGTCACATGATAGTGTTTGAAACTAAGTTGTCACAATAAAATAATTTTCATTTGTTTACACTTTTTTCCCTCAAAATCGTTACTTATTTAGTCACTCGCTTTAACACATTTCGCTGCGGAAGCTTTTAAAAGTCGTTTTGTGTAAATCATGTGTTTAGAGAAAACTTTGCCTTTTTGAAAATCGAGTATTTAAACGTCTAGCAATTATAATCCAAAACTAGTAAAAATCCCAAATTTAAGGAAAAATCCATAGAGGCCATATTACAGCAAAATAACCCCAATTAAAAGTAAAATCATAAATAGGTAATAAATAGCGTAATAGAAGACGTGTGGCTACCACTGAGTCCTCCGCCGCACCGATCTGCCTATGTCTGGGGATTACTTATACAGATTAAGCAGAAGGGGTGAGTTTACGTAAACTCAATGTGTAATCCCCATACAAACAATCAAACAGTAAGCAGATAATCACAATTCAGGCCTATGCCCTTTATAATATCAATTTCAGTATCAGTTTGGCCTTAGCCCATTTTAGTAACAGTAAGCATTGGGGCCTTAGCCCATCTCAGTAATAGATATGCAGATACAAAAAATCCTACCCAACCAACCTCTACACTCCATCTCCATCCAACCCTACATTCCATGTGGGGATATAATCAACCCACCCATCCCTACACTCCAATTAGTACTGAATACGGCACTAGGCAGTGATTTGCAGCTATGTTACCACTAAGTTAGGCTCGAAGCCTTTTAGTACACTTTCTTCGATCAATATCAAACCCCAACTTGATGCAATGCAACATACAATTATGTCATGCTATCTCATGCTAGCAGTTCATACAATATCAGTTCAGTGAAATATTATCATGCTCAAACATTTATATACGTGTAACAATTATTCAGTCATTTCATACAATTAGGGGTCTAAGTAAACTTACCCACCCTACAGTAGGTTCACAGCAGTCTCGGATGACCCGTGCAACTTTAGCAACAAATCAGTGAAAATGGGCTCACACGCCCATGTTGTCTGCCTGTGTGGCCCACACGGCCCAAATTGGCCTTGGTGTGTGGATCACACGGCCTGGCCCAAAATCCCACACGCCCGTGTGGGCTCACACGCCTATGTGGCCCACACGGCCTAAATCAGTCGAGCCCGTGTGTCACACACAGCCTCGCCCAACCATCACACGGCCATGTCATGTGCACACGGCCTAGCCCAACCATCACACGGCCATGTCATGCCCGTGTACCGTCACACGACTTACCACACAAGTGACCACACACCTGTGTGGCATCTGCAGAATGCCTTTTTTGGCTTTTAATAACCTATGTTAGACCAATAAAACACTTAATAAATCAATTAATTTGTCTTCCAAACAAAACCCCTAAATGAAAATACTCGAGAAGCTAATCCAACAATGATTTAAAAAACTCACCACGATGAAATCGATAACCAGTCGACCACACACTGGAGTATCCATTTAACACCTTCGAACAACACCTAAACAAGAGTAAAACGAACCCTCATGTTAATCGCTTAATCAAACCAATGGCAGAACTAAGGAAAATACCATTTACCGAGCAAGGGAAACAATCACAGTAGGATGAAATCAGATTGATCAAAGGAATAAACAAGAAAGGGGAAAACAAATGCAAATCAACAGCAAGTGGGGAGGAGAGACAGTAGAGAGAAAGGGAGAGTAGAGTTTCTCTTCTTTTTTTTTCAAAAAAGAATGGGATATTCAGATACCCCCAAATCATTCCCCCTTAATTCTCTCCACCCAACTCCCCACTACATCCACTACCAAGAGTTCTAACTCAATCAAAACTCTCTCTCAGGAACGAACAAAAATAATTCCCCACACTCGCTCTGAGATTCAAACACAAGACCTCCAGTAAATTAACACTCCACTTTACCACCAGACCAGCAGACCCATTCTGTTAATTACTTATGATCTTTTATTTAAAAGCCTATCAACCAAAGATTGGGCTTTATTCATAAAATACCAAAATTTTCCCAAGTCATGGCTTGAACTTGGGACCTCCCACACATACCCAGAACACTTAACCACTGAAGTAGATACAGATTTTGTCAATTACTTATAGAAACAGAAACAAATGTTTTGGGGTGTTACAATAGATCAGACCCATCATCTGTTATTGCTTTGTTGAATATTAAATTCAGCCTGACACGACTTACAGTGAGGAACTGGTTGAAATTCTAGCATGTGAAGTGAAAGAAACGAAAAATATAAAGGTAGCTATAGTGAAAGTTCTTTGACAATGATATGATATAGAGAAAGCTATCCGCGAACCGGATGGAAACATGAGAAAGCAATGTCTGAATCTCCTTACTAGTAAAATTTTCGAGGATGAAAATTCCATAAGTGGGGAGAGTTGTAACAACCCAATTTCGGTCAAATCAGAACAGTGGTTTCAGGACCACAAATCTGAGCCGAAAATAAAATTTATTTTTATTTTAGTATATGATCTATATTATATTAGAAATTTCATGTGAAAATTTTGTGAAGAAAATTTTACCAATTATATGTTTAATTACGGGAAGGACAAAATCATATAAAATGCAAAAGTTGGATTCTAGTAGCTAGAAGTTTCAAATAGCTATGGAATTCAAAACTCAAGGTCCTTATATTGTAATTAGACCATTAAAGAAAGTATATAGATATTTTGGTCTAACTCATCTATGGAAAAATAAAAAAAGGCTAAGGACTAAATTGGAAAGATGACAAGTTATTAAATGACAATTTAATTAAATGAAAAAGAAAAAAATTTCATATCATCTTCCCCAAATATTTCTATGGAAACCCTAGGAGAGAGGAAGAAGACTTATCAAGCTTATTTGGGTAAGTAATCAAGCCCCGTTTTTAGTAATTTTTATATTTTTAAAATCGGGATAGTCTAATCTATCTATTTGGGGAATTAATTTGAAAAGTTATCAAAGTATGAAATTTGGGTCATGGATGAATATGCTGGAAGTATGAAATTTATGGTAGAAAATGAAAGGTTGTTGATAGATAAACAACTTTTACAAAGCAATTTTTTATAGAAACTTGATTTAGGGACTAAAATGAAAAAGTGATAAAAATCCATGGAACATTTTGAAATTTGTGAAATGTAGTGCTGTAAATGTAGTATATAAATTTTGATTAGGCTTGGAATAGGGATTAAATTGCATAAATTTCATTTTTCGAGCCTAGGGATGAAATGAGAATTTATGGAAAAGTTAGGGGCAAAATAGTAATTTTTCCCAAGATAAAAATTGAGTCCAATTGAATATAAAACGTGATAAATTGATGTTCAATTTACTCGTATAGATCTGGATAGACCAAATTCAGAGCTAGAATGAGGAAAAGAGGAAAAAGTCAGATTAGTAGATTTTTCGTACACGAACAATTATCGAGGTAAGTTCGTGTAACTAAATTTTATATGTTTTTATGCTTGGATTATGTGTTGTGTTTTTTAATTGTATAAATATCATGTATTTATATGACATTGATGATAAGTCATAATTTATACATAGTATTATCCCATGCTTAACACATTTATGAATGATTTCTCCTTAGGTTTGGTGAATTTGATGCTCCTAATCCTCTAATTCCATGTTTTATACTTAGGTGACCACAGGAGAGCAAAAATAACAAAAAAGGAGCCAAAAATAGAGAAAATGGGACGACGTGGGAAAACAACACAGCCTAGACTTCCTCACACGGGCAGAACACACACCCGTGCCATTCTAGCAGGCTCGAACACAGCCTAAAACAACCTCAACACAGGCGTGTCTATTTCTCAGCTTTGACCAAGGCCTGAAGTAATCGCACACGGGTGTGTCACGGGTGATTTTGAGGGCTTTTAGGCATTCTAAAGCCTATTTAAACACCCTAGAGGAGGATTAAAGGGGACACACAGAGTAGGAAGTAAGGAATTACTCAAAGGAAGCCGATTGATCCATCTCGAAAGCCGGATTCACCTTCAAGACTAAAGATCTCCCTTCAATTTCCTTCAGGGATTTTTGGGTTTTCTTTATGTTTTGTTATCATTCTTCTGAGATGTTTTCTTTTCTAGTTATGAACTAAATCCCCTAAATACCTAAGGAGGATGAAACCTAAGACGGATCTTGTTAATATTTTCTGAACTGTATGATAAATATTTGATTTGTTCTTAGTTATGACTTTAACTCTTGTTTGAATATTCTAGGATATTGATTCAAGTATTGATGTGCTTATTCGGAGGATGAATAGTCACTGTCTAAGTGTAGATCACTCATAGTTAAGCGGAGTTGCATGCAATCCTAGGGATAGGATGACATAAATCTTTCGGATTAGAGTCAAATCTAATAAGGGGATCCATAGATCGATTTAATGCAAAACTAGGGGTTTTAATTAGAAAGAGAATTCAATTAATCAACCTAGGGTTAGACGTTATTAGTCTTGAATAGGGATAATAACATAACTCAGGGATTCCTACGGATCAAGTCAAGTAAATAAATCGTCTGGTTCAGAGTTAGCTAACAAGAGAAGTCTAGGTGGATTCTTCCTTGGGTATTGTCTTAAATCAATCAGTTTTCCAAAATTATTTTCCCTAAATCTATTTTCTGTGCATCCTTAGATTAGTTAATTAATTAGTTAAAACGACCTTCATTATTCTTAGGCTAGATAATAGAAAGAAAGTTAATACTAGTACTTTTAGCTCCTTTGGGTTCGACATCCGGTCTTGCTAAAACTATACTACTGTTCGATAGGTGCGCTTGCCTTCATAGTGATAATAGTTAGTTTGAGTATGATCATTTATAAATTTTAAAACTTATCGCGAGTGAAAATCAAGTTTTTAGTGCCGTTGCCGGGGACTAAGATATTAGGAACACTCGATTTTTATTACTTTAGCCATTTACTTTTATTGCAATTTAAATTTTGTTTTGACTTTTATTACTAGATTTTCTTTTTCTTTCTTCTGGTAGGTTCTTATAGTTTATGACTAGAGAAAACCCGTCAGGACCATTACTTTTTGACGAAGAAATCGATCGCACAACTCGCAGAAACTGAAGAGAAATAATGCAAAGCCTAAGATACACAGAGGAAGAGAAAGAGGACGATATTCCAACTACAACCGAGGAGATGGCCAAAAATTAGGAAAATCTGCTACCTCCTGCGATTGCTGCTGACCCAGTAAATCAGAATCCTACTCCTCGTACTATGTATGATTATGCTAAACCTACTTTAACAGGAACTAAATCGAGTATAGTTAGGCCTATTATTGTTGTAAATAATTTTGAACTGAAACCTAACACAATTCAAATGATATAACAGTTTGTTCAGTTTGATGGTTTGCAGGACGAAAACCCAAATACTCATCTGGCCAATTTTCTTGAACTTTGCGACACATTCAAGATCAATGGCATTTCTGACGATGCCATTCACCTTCGGTTATTTCCCTTTTCATTGAGGAACAAAGATAAATAGTGGTTGAACTCGTTACCACGAGGACTAATCACTACTTGGGAACAAATGACCGAAAAGTTTTTACTTAAATACTTTCCACCTGCTAAAACAGTTAAACTAAGGAATGATATTTTTTCTTTTGTGCAGATGGATTTAGAAACACTTTATGATGCATGGGAGAGATACAAGGACCTACTACGAAGGTGCCCTCACCATAGGTTACCTCTATGGCTGCAAGTTCAAACGTTTTATAATGGTGTGAACCCCTTGACAAGACAAATCATTAATGCAGTAGCTAGTAGAACCATTAAAAACAAACACCTGAAGTAGCTTACAAATTCATTGAAGAGATGTCACTGAATAACTATCAATGGCAAGTCATGAGGACTAAGCCAACCAAAACAGCAGGCGTTTATAACGTCGATGCAGTTAATATGTTATCAAATCAGGTGGAACTTTTAAATAAGAAGATTGATGGTTTACTTGGTTCTACCTACGTACATCCAATGATGAGGTGTGATTTAAATGGAGGAGGCGTACATAAAGAATATCAACCCTTCAACCCTACAACCGAAGAGGAACAAGTCCACTATATGTGTAACAATAACTCTAGACCTCAAAACAACACATACAGTAATACTTATAATGCAGGTTAGAGGAACCACCCAAATTTCGCATTGGGTGGTCAAGGAAATCAAAGGCCACAAAATCCTTCGGGTTTTCAACAACCACCTTACCAACAAGAAAATAAACCGAACCTTGAGGAGATGCTAACAAAATTCATCTCGGTGTCAGAAACTTATTTCCAGAATACCAAGACAACACTTAAATATCAACAAGCATCAATCCAAGGGCTCGAAACTCAGATAGGCCAGCTGTCCAAATTAATTTCTGAATGACCACAAGGTAGTTTGCCAAGTAATACTGAATCTAACCCAAGGGAACAACTCAATGCGATTAACATTAGCAATGAGGAAGGGTTAGTTGCATCTGAACCAGAACCAAAGAAAGAAACGGTGGAAAGCAATGGTAAAGGTAAAGTACATCACAATGAACAGAAACTGATAAGTATAGAATATAAACCTCGTGTGCCATACCCCAATGCGACAAGGAAAGACCGCTCAGATGAACAATTTGGTAAATTCTTTAAACTTTTAAAGAAATTACATATCAACTTACCGTTTATTGAAGCTCTTTCGCAAATGCCAAACGCAATGAAGTTTTTAAAGGAGCTTTTAGTAAATCAGCGGAAGTTGGATGAAGCGTCGCATGTGGAGTTAAATGCAGTTTCCTCAGTTATTTAACAAAATAAGCTGCCCAATAAATTAAAAGATCCAGTGAGTTTTACAATTCCTTTTTTAATTGGTAGTTTAGATGTGAACAATGCGTTGGCTAATTTAGGGGCTAGTATCAATGTCATGCCTTACAAAATGTTTAAACAACTAGGTCTTGGGAAACCCAAACAAACTAGGATGAGCATTCAATTAGCAGATAAAACTATCAAATTTCCTAGGGGTATTGTTGAAGATGTACTCGTTAAAATCGATAAATTTATATTCCCAGTGGATTTCATTGTTCTAGACATAGAGGAGGATAGTAATGTTCCTTTAATTCTAGGAAGGCCCTTTTTAGCAACTGCTAGAACAATTATTGATGTTGGCACAGGCAAACTCACACTTCGTGTAGGAGACGAAGCAATCACCCTCTAAGCTCGTAATTCGAGCAACACATCAATAATTGAAGGTGGTTGTATAAAACATTCTACTAAGACTGACCATATGTTACAACCTACTTTGCAAGAAATAAGTTCAAAGGACATCCATGAGCCATGTTCGAACAACAACAAAGGACCTATCCATGAAGAACGAAGGCTACAAATCGAGGAGTTAGATGAATGGCAGACAAATAAACTGAAAACACGCCATGATGAGATAATTTTTTTCCCAAATCAAATTAAAGTTGGAGACAAAGTACTATTAGATGCTGCAGATCCTTGTATTATTACTTCTGAACCAAACGGAGCAATCCCTCTTACGGTACTTAACATCTTCCTATATGGTACAGTCAAGGTAACTCATTCCAAATTCGGCACATTTAAGGTAAATATTACTCGTTTAAAACCTTATTTTGATAAAACTGATAGCAGGAATGAGGAGTGTAAACTCCTTGAACCACCATGACCGCATAAAACCTAAGTAAGTTGAGCTTATACTATAAATAAGTGCTTCTCGGGAGACAAACCGAGCACTAACAGTATTAACTTCTTTAAATTTTAGTGTTTAACACCTAATTTACTAACTGAGCTCTTGAATATAGGTTTTCTACACTCACACAGCCAGGTACAGGGGCGTGCTGTAGACCGTGTGAAAACAGGACCAAGATTTTTCCCCAACGCGGGATGCGACAAGTTGCCACGGCCATGCGACATGGCCGTGGATGATCCTGCCAAACCAACAAGGGCGTGCGATACGCCTGTGTCTTAGAACTGTGGCTGAACCTGTGAAAATAGCACAGGCGTGCAACACACCCATGCCTAGCACCCATGGTCGAACCTGTCAAACTGACATGGGCGTAGACCTACACACACAGGCGTGGGAGAAGCGAACGAAGCAGGACATAGTCGTGCGACATAGCCGTGTGCACCAACACGGCCAAGGAACATGGGCATGGACTGAATGTCAGATGCGCTAAAATTTGAAAAACGCGAAACACACGGGCTAAAATTAGGGCACACGGGCATGTCCCACATCCGTGTGGCCCAAAATCTATAAAAACCCCTCACTATTCATCATCTTCTTCCTCCAAAATCTCTAACCCTAGCCGTTGCAAGTCCACATGCTCTCTCTGCCACGCCCGTGCGCTGCTTTCAACTTTATTTTCGACACCCAAGCTCCCTCCTTTTGCATTTGTTTACTCTTCTCTCTATTCTCTTTAGTTTTTTTACTAATTTTATGATTTTTTATTGATCTATTTGGATATTTTTTATTAATATTCATATTTCCCACTATAGTCATACGTATGATTATTATTATTTGCCATTTTAGTCAATACATTGTGATACATTCATTTCTTTTTATGTTTCTGTAGAGTTCTTTGCCATTTTTATGAAACCTCCATTTATTATCATCGTTGCACCATAAATTAAAGTTAGTGACGGATGGGCGATTAGTAACCATCAATGCGAAGGAGGACATTATAGCCGCAGTCACTAACAAGGTCCCTTATGTCGAGACAAACGAAAAGTCTATTGATTGTTCTTTTCACTCTTTAGAATTTGTAAATGCAACCTTAATTTCCGAAAGGAGTGAGCTATCGGTGCCAAGGATAGCAAGAGCTACGAGAATGGCTCTGCAAATGATGGTAGGAAAGAGAATCTTACCTGGAAGAGGGTTAGGAAAATACCTGCAAGGAGGGACTCAAATCCCTGAACTTAAAAAGAAGAGAGATCGCTTTGGTCTGGGCTTCAAGCCAGACTATAAGTAAAAGAGGAAAGAAGTTGAGAAGCGCCAAAAAGGAAAAAGGGTGCGCCTTAATGGAAGAGAAATGGTGTGGGAGCCGATGACAATCCCTCCAATATCCCAAACCTTCATATCGGGAGGGTTACTCATAGAAGGAAGTTATCAGATCAATGCTATATAAGATGAAGAATTGAAACAAGGAAACCTTGAGCGCATTCGCCCTTACGAACCGGGAAGCTCTCTGAACAATTGGACTGTGGAGGAACTTCCTGTAGTCTTTAGGAATTTTTCAGAGTAATTTTCAAAACATTCTTGTTACTCTAGGTCCTAGGAGTAATAGGGTTACATTTGTGAAATAGGCTTATGATCATCTGTTATTTTTTAATAAAACATAACTTTTATCAATTTGAACGAGTATTGTCTCACTTTTATCAACCAATATTCCGTTAAACCTTTTTTGTAATTCTTATTCTTTCATTCATAATCATTCTTAAATTCATTCATTCTTTGTATGTTCTTTATACTTCACAGATCTCTAGATATCAATGACATGAGCACTGATATTACAAATCCTGATTTCTCTCGTGAGCAAGACATGTGTTTAGAGGAATCTCAGGATTTTAAAGATGTCCAGGACTGTGATGTGTCTTTGGATCTTTTGAGAATGGTAAAACAGGAGGAGAAACAAATCATGCCACATGAGAAAGAGGCAATAGAGAATGTAGCCCTAGAGGAAGGGAAGGAGGTGAAAATTGGCACGCATATTGCCGAAGACACGAGGCAAGGACTGACTGAGTTGCT
Source organism: Gossypium anomalum (assembly GCA_025698475.1). Taxonomy (NCBI): domain Eukaryota; kingdom Viridiplantae; phylum Streptophyta; class Magnoliopsida; order Malvales; family Malvaceae; genus Gossypium; species Gossypium anomalum. The sequence continues at coordinate 59,627,382 of CM046965.1, forward strand.
ACGTGAGTTCAAGGATATCTTCTCATGGTCATATCAAGATATGCCAGGGTTAAATATCAAAATTGTGGTGCATCGTCTTCCGATAAGACAGGATTGTAAGCCAGTCCAACAGAAGTTACGAAGAATGAGATCAGATATCGTATTAAAAATAAAGGACGAAGTCAAAAAGCAGTTCGATGCAGGATTCTTACAAAAGGTGAAGTACTCTGAATAGGTAGCTAACATTGTACCAGTTCCTAAGAAGGATGGAACGTGCGAATGTGCCTCGATTATAGGGATCTAAACAAAGCTAGCCCAAAAGATAATTTCGCTTTGCCACACATAGACACTTTGGTAGACAACACAGCGGGATATTCATTATTTTCCTTTATAGATGGTTTCTCGAGGTATAATCAGATAAAGATGCATCCTGAAGGCATGGACAAAACCACCTTCATAACATTGTGGGGTACCTTCTGTTACAAGGTAATGCCTTTTGGGTTGAAGAATGCAGGGGCAACGTACCAGAGAGCTATGGTGACCTTATTTCATAATATGATGCACAAGGAAATTGAGGTGTATGTCGATGATATGATCACCAAATCTCGAACAGAGGAGGAACATATTGAAGTTTTAAGGAAACTATTCTTGAGATTAAGGAAGTTTCAGTTAAAACTTAATCCGGCAAAGTGCACTTTTAGAGCTAGGTCAGGGAAATTACTAGGCTTTATGGTCAGCGAAAAAGGAATAGAAGTTGACTTGGACAATGTTAAAGCCATACGAGATTTGCCTCCACCATGTACTCAAAAGGAAGTTCGGGGTTTTCTTGGAAGGTTGAATTATATTGCTCAGTTTATTTCACAATTAACTGAGAAGTGTGATCCTATATTCCGCCTCCTTAGGAAACACAACCAAGGTACTTGGGTTGAGGAATGCCAGAATGCTTTCGATAAAGTTAAGCAATACTTGTTAAATGCTCCTGTGTTATCTCCACCTAGTCCAGGTAGACCATTAATCCTGTACTTATCAGTGTTTAGCAATTCTATGGGATGTGTGTTTGGCCAACATGATGAGTCACGAAGAAAAGAGAAGGCGATATACTACCTAAGCAAGAAATTGACAGAGTGTGAGATGAGATATTCGCCAATTGAGAAATTGTACTGTGCTTTAATCTGGACGACTCGAAAGTTGAGGCAATATATGTTGTATCATTCTACTTGGCTTATTTCAAAACTTGATCCTCTGAAGTACATGATGGAGTCAACAATGTTGAATGGGAGAATGGCGAGGTGGAAAATTCTACTTTCAGAGTTTGACATAGTCTATGTGAGCCAGAAGGCTATAAAAGGAAGTACGATAGCGGAATTTCTGGCTAGTAGAGCTCTGGAGGACTATGAGCCGTTGAATTTTGATTTCCCAAATGAGGAGTTGATGAGTGTAGCAACTATAGAGGATTATCCATGTAAATTGAGCTTCGACGGGGTATCCGATGTAGTGGGAAATGGAATAGGGGCAGTCCTGTATCCCCAAATGGCGATTATTATCCATTCACATGCAAGTTGGATTTTGATTGCACAAACAATATGGCCGAGTATGAAGCATGCATCATGGGACTCCGAGCGGTTATAGAGCGAGGAATAAGAACCATGGAAGTATATAGAGACTCTACATTGGTGATTTACCAGCTTAGAGGTGAATAGGAGACAAGGGATCCTAAATTGATCAATTATCGTTAGGTAGTTTTGGGGTTACTTGAAGAGTTCGATGACGTCACTTTTAATTATATCCCGCGAGACGAAAACCAGATGGCAGATGCTCTAGCGACCTTGGCTTCAATGATTAGAGCGAATAAAGAGGAGGAGATGAGACCAATTCAGATAAGTACTTTTGAGGCTCCGACTTGTTGTTTTAACATTGAGGAAGAAGAAAAGGATGATAATCCTTGGTATTAGGATATATTGTGATATGTAAGAGATCGTAAATACCCAGAACAGGCAACTAAAAATGATAAGCAAACTTTAAGGAGATTAGCTTGTGATTATGTTTTCGATGGGGACATCTTGTACAAGAGAAGAAATGACCAAGTACTGTTGAGATGTGTTGATGTCGTAGAGGCTAAGTTAATCTTGGAAGAAGTCCACGAGGGTGTTTGTGGGACGCACGCTAATGGTTTCAAGATGGCTAGACAAATCATGAGGTTTGGATATTATTGGTCTACTATGTAAGGGGATTGTATAAACTACGCCAAGAAATGCCATAAATGTCAGATATATGGAGATAAGATTCATGTATCACCTTCACCTCTACATATTATGACTTCTCCATGGCCTTTTTCCATGTGGGGCATGGATGTTATTGGGTCAATATCACCAAAAGCTTCAAATGGGCATCGCTTTATTTTTGTGGTCATTAATTACTTCACGAAGTGGGTAGAGGTTGCTTCTTATGCAAATGTTACTAAGTTGGCTGTAAGTCGATTCTTGAAGAAAGAGATCATTTGTCGGTATGGGATGCCTGAGAGGATCATATCAGACAATGCATTGAACTTAAACAACAAAATGATAGCAGAAGTTTGGAGTTAGTTCAAGATTAAGCATCATAATTCATCTCCATATCACCCAAAGATGAATGGGGCAGCAGAAGCTGCTAACAAAAACATCAAGAAGATAGTGGGAAAATGACTAAGACTTATAAAGATTGACATGAGAAACTACCATTTACACTCTTAGCTTACCGAACGTCTGTCTGAATCTCTACTGGGGCAACTCCTTTCTATTTGGTTTATGGGATGGAAGCGGTGCTACCCATTGAAGTAGAAATACCGTCTCTCCGAGTCTTCTCAGAGATAAAACTAGATGATGCAGAATGGATTCAATCGCGGTATGACCAATTGAACTTGATTGAAGAAAAGAGGCTAAAAGCTATTCGTCATGGTCAGATGTATCAGAAACGAATGATGCAAGCTTATAATAAGAAATTTAATCCAAGAGAATTCCACGAAGGGGACCTTGTATTGAAAAAGATCCTCCCCATTCAGAAAGACTTTAGAGGAAAATGGATACCAAATTGGGAAGGGCCGTATGTCGTGAAGAAGGCTTTCTCTGGAGGTGCATTGATCTTGACAGAAATGGATGGGAAAAGTTTACCCAACCCAGTGAATTCAGACTCAGTCAAAAAGTACTTCGTCTAAAGGAGAGGCGAATCCAAGGTGAAAACCCGCAAAGGGCACCTTGAGTTTTCGAAAAAAATAAAGAGGTCAAAGTGAAAACCTGCAAAGGGCGCCTTGTGACCAAAAGGGGTTTTAAGTTGAAAACCCGAAAGGGCAACTCAAATTTTGAAGGGTATACAGTAATCTTGTTATATCTGATTCAACAAAGAGTGAAGCACGTTGCATATCGGGGCATCAACAAATTACTTTGATTTTTAAACACATGTTGAACTCAAGAAAGACTTCATGGAGCTGGTGTATAGACGCTCAAGCAGCGATATCTAGAGTATCTAACTTTTATCCTGTTTGCTATCTTTAGATCCTATTTCTTTTTAAAGATAGGCTTTTAGATTAATTCCCTTTGTATTTTTTTGACAAATTCATTCAAATCTAGATTAAATTCATCTTCCATTATCCTTAAAGTATGTTGCATTAAAATAATGATAGATGAACTAAATAAATTTCACAAATGAAGTTTTGCTCATTACTCCGGAAGTTTCTAGATAATACAAGAAACTAAAACGGAACAATTGTTCGAGGAATTCACGTAAGTAGGGTTCGAAAGAACTCGAGGGAATTCTTTCTTTAATCCAATATGATGATTGGACAAATCAAACGATTCGATCCTAACAGAAAATCATTTTACAAATATATTTGATGGGTCATAGCATTTGAAGAATGGTACAAACCCACAGGCTGAATAAGAATGATATTTTAAGAGAAATCAAGATGAGCTTTGACGAAGGAGTGAGTAGTGACGTCTAGAATAGTGGTCATATTCATAAACATTTTGCAGGTTTAATTAGGAGCATTTGATTCATTTCGATCATGGCATCCTAATCATTAGGCATGAACTCATACACATTATACAGGTCATGTCTTTTAAGGGACAATGAAGATTGATGCGCCTTAAGTCCCTAAGCAGTAGGGTAATGGGATAAAGCATAGCAGATCTGACCTTAAAGTGTTTACACTGAAGCAAATCCAAGATGATTTGGCATCTCTGTATTGTCAGAGAACAAATCGAAGAAGCAGATTTGACGTCTCTATATTGTCAGAGAGCAAATTGAAGAAACAGATTTGGCATCTCTGTATTCGACGGAGAGCAAATCGAAGAAACAGATTTGGCTTTCACGTGTTTACGCTAAAGCGAATCTAAGATGATTTGGCGACTCTGTATTGTCAGAAAGCAGATCGAAGATAGTAGATTTGGCGTCTCTGTATTGTCAGAGAGTAAATCGAAGACAGCAGATTTGGCGTCTCTATATTGTCAAAGAGTAGATCGAAGATAGCAGATTTGGCGTCTCTTTATTGACAGAGAGCAAATCGAAGATAGCAGATTTGGCGTCTCTGTATTGTCAGAGAGTAGATCGAAGATAGCAGATTTGGCGTCTCTGTATTGTCAGAGAGCAGATCAATGATAGCAGATTTGGAGTCTCTATATTGTCATAGAGCAGATTGAAGATAGTAGATTTGGCGTTTCTGTATTGTCAGAGAGCAGATCGAAGATAGCAGATTTGGCATCTCTGTATTGTCAGATAGCAAATCGAAGATAGCAGATTTGGTGTCTCTGTATCGTCAGAGAGTAGATCAAAGATAACAGATTTAGCATCTCTGTATTGTCAGAGAGCAAATCGAAAATAGCAGATTTGGCATCTCTGTATTGTCAGAAAGCAGATAGAAGATAGTAGACTTGGCGTCTCTGTATTGACAGAGAGCGAGTTGAAGGTATCAACATGGCATCCCTAAGGTTGCAGGGAGCAGGTTGAAGATAAAAGATATTGCCTTCATGAAGTTACAATGAAGCAAATTGAAGCTGTCATATTTATGGTCCAATACCTCTGAAGTTGCAGATAGGTTGAAGGCCATTTGAAGAAAGATCTCAAGATTGAGCCAGACCAGGCAAAATGGGTCCTTTTATAGTCTTTGCTCTATCGTCGTTACACAACCATGAGCAAAGTGGGGCAGCTGTAGTAACCCATTTCTGCCTGGGCCCGTAAAATAAATAAACAAAATTTGTTGAAATTTAAAAAAAACACAGTCCAATAAAGTCCTTTAAACAGTCTGTTTACAAATTATACGTAGCCCAATTACAATTTCTTGACCCAAGACCCGATTTGCCCAAATACCCAAACCCTATGCCCGACTACAACCCAATAAGACTACCCAAACCCAATAAGCAGCAGCTCAACGAGGCCCAAACTGTTAACAGAAAATGGAAGACCTAGGGTTTCTAAAACCCTAGGCGTCGTAAAAGGAAGGTTCAAAAATTTGCCCCGCGACTATCCCAAAAGTCGCGCCTCTTCGAGTCGGGCCGTTCCAGTGGCGCTCCATCAACGCCGTGACTCCAGCTCCATCAGCGCCGTGACTCCAGCGCCATATCACGCCGTAATTGGCACATTCACCACCAAATTTCTTGCTGATACCTGCAAAAGGGGAAAGAAGAACGATAGGGGCAGCACAAATATGGCAAGAAATAACTTTAAACATGTAAAAATACTATGTACAGTGGCTATAAAAGCCTAAATCAGAACGATGTAAAGGGGACGGTTTTTTGGAATACATAAAAAGAATCAATAAAAACAGAGTATTTTATCCACAAAGTAAATCAACAGTCATCGAAAAATATAAAGGTGAATATTTTATTTATCCTTTTTTTTAAATATATTGTAATAATAAAAACAGAAGGGAGAGACTTACCGTTTGGATTTCTCGTTAAACGGGAAGATTTCCTGCTTCCGACCACTGTACGAGGTGGCGTTGACGGTGGCACGTGGGCGCGTACGAATCTCTGAACGGAGGCTCGGTAGCACTCCGAGAACCACCCCAGGCCCTTCTTCAGAGAGTTTTCTCTATTTTTTTTAAACGGATGGCAAAAATGATTTCAAAGCTTAAAAATTGGTTTATATAGCCATATGTAAACGGTGTCATTTTGCCTAAACGAAAACCTTCAAAAATGGCATCGCTTTTAGGCCAGGATCCACGCGTTGACCCGTAACCCGGGGAGGATCCGCGCGTTTTTGTAAAAATGGGTAAATTGCTCAATTGATCCTTCCTTTTTTTAAAAATATTTACAATTTCATTTCATTTTTATTTAAGTTTGGCCCCTATCTTTTATTTTTGTTTCAATTTAGTCCTAATAACTGATATAAAGCTTATCGTGGAAACGGCGTCGTTATGGGATTAGGGCAAATTGCCCAATGAGTCCCTTGGTTTTAATACGTTTTCCAAATTGGTCTAAATTTTTTTTATTTTTTTAAATTAGCTCAAAATTTTTAATTACCTTTAATTTTAGTCCTCTCACACTTATAAATTTATTTATTTCGAATTTTATTATTTATTGAATGAATATTATTATTTTATATTAAAATTATATGTTATATTATTAAATACAAGAAATCCATTTATTTTATTATATTATATATTATTATATTATTTTATATGGTATATGTATTATTTATATTTTATTAATTAAATATTTTTTTAATATATGTATTATTTTTTTAGATGATAATTATATATAAATGATAAAATGATTTTTATTTATGTTATTATATTATTATATATGTTTCCTATAGATTTTATATACATTATATATTATATTATTTTATTTTATATTTTATCATATATTTATATCTTAATACATATCATCATGTATAGTTTTAAAATTTTATAAATTACTATTAAACATTATTTTTATACATATTATTAAATATTTAAAATTCATTGATCATTACATTATTTTATTATTTTTATATTTTATATGTTATTTTATTAATATATATTATACTATTATGAAATTTATAATTTATTATTAAGTATTATATTTATGTGTACTAAACATGTAATGTATATTATTATAAAGTTTTATTATTTATATATATATATTATATTACGTTTTAGTATTTATTAAACACTTTAAAATTTTCTTTATTTATTTATTGTGCCAAATATGTGATTCTTTTAAGTTTTATTTTCTTTATATATGTTCATATGTTGCTAATATATTTGTGTTAATTGTTTTAATATGCAAATTCATTGCGCGAGTTACTTGTTATCATTAATTTTATGTGTTTACATGAAAATTATTTATTTATGTAAGTTATATTGTTATGAAGTACATTTTATCCTCATTATTTATTATGTCATATTCTTGCATGAAATATTATTATCTTTGCCATTTTGTATTTGCTTGCATGAAATAATAATGTGTTTATTAATATTATTTGTGATTATATATCCATGAAATATCAAAGTATTATGTGACGTATGTCGTAATTACCATTTATTACATTATATTTGTATGAAATACTAAATACGTAGCTTAATTAATCCAATGTTGACCTTTTATAATAGGTTAAATGCATCATTTTTTTTTATTATTATCTTTAAATTTCATTTAACCTAAAGGAATCTTAAAAAACAAGGCAATGTCTTTTGTATTTAGGAATCCGAGAAATAGTGCCCTAACATGCTGGGTTGCGATTTCTCATTTGTCTAAATACCTAAAACATCCTTTTAAATGAGTTTTACAAATCACGAGATGATTTTAGTTACGAAAGTTTAAAGATATCGTGTCCAATCAGGCTAGATGTGATGTTTGTACTCTTTTAAAACAAAGGAATCTTGATTCTTTTTAATTCAAAACATTACGGTTTTAAGGGAATCTCATTTCTAAATTCTTTCAAACTTCTGACACTAAGATAAAATTATTCAATTTGGTACCAATTTTGGGCGTTACGAGGGTGCTAATCCTTCCTCGTATGTAACCGACTCCCGAACCTATTTTCTCATAATTTCGTTGACCAAAACGTTTTATAAAGTGATCCAATCACACTTTAAAAGATTGGTGGCGACTCCCATCTTCATTTTTTTAAAACCTGTTTTAAAGAGGTTTCGACAGCTTGGCGACTCCGCTGGGGAATTACGAGAGTCAAGCTAAGAAATTGAGTATTTTCTGTGTTAATGTCGGAAGTTTGGAAAATTTAAAATTTGATCCTTTTTACATGTTTTTGCTGCATGTGTTTGTTACCTTATTGCTGTACATTACATTTGCATGACCATTGTGGTCACACCCTTAAGTGGGAGTAAGAAGCTACGCTTTCATGAGGTTTTCACCTTCGTATGAGCTAGTGGATTGCTTCCGGGATACTATACCTATGTCTTCGTGAGATTTTCATCTCCGTATGGCCATAGGGAAATGTGTCCCCCTGAACTAAACTTGGTCTAAATGAGCCTATAATGGGTGAAGACCGAGGAATCTGCTGGTTTATGTACCCTTACTTTAGAGCTAAAACTCATATAGTGAACTTTAGGTGTTTACCCTATAGAAATAGAGATAGCCTTTAGTAAGTTACCCTTGAAAGCACTTGTTTATCATTTTTTATATATATGATACTGACCTATTTTTATTTTGCTGTCATTGCATGTCATTTGGCATTTAAAGGTGTCGATTCACGGCTCAATTTCTAGATTAGAAAGTTTTGTAATGAGGAACGAATACCTTAATAAAGTGGAGGACAATGCTTCTGTCTGTACCTGGTCAGAGAAAACCCAGTTAGAGAAAGGAGATAGTGTCACCGAGGGGTATACGTCAGAGCTATGGGACTTCACCCGTGTTAATTTGACACAGAATGAGTTGCAGGAGCTGAGAAACATTTGGGCCCAATGGGATGACGAGGCTAAGTAGCTTTTCTATCAAAATTACGGAGATCTTCCCTATTTACTAGATGTCAAAGTAGATAGGCACTTGTTTCGAGTTATGGTATAGTTCTGGAACCCTGCTTATAGTTGCTTTACATTTGGTGATGTTGATCTTGTGCCCACCTTAGAGGAGTATACGACTTTACTGCGTTGCCCAAGGATTCAGGGTCACAAGGCTTATGTTAGGCCTGCTAGCCTTCCGGCTTTTACAAAGAAGTTGGTAATGATTACCGGGATGAGTGAGCAATGGGCTGTAGCTCGTGTGCAGCAAAAGGGTGATAGTAAGTGCATTTTATGGACCGTCTTGAGGGATTTGATATCGACGCATCCAGATGTTAAGAAAAGGGTCGACGTCCTGGCTTTGAGTATTAACAGCATGGTGATTTTTCTAAAGGCGCTGGGGCATATAGATGAGGCGGTTGCAGATTTATTCAATCGACTTGGTAGACAAAATACACCTGCGCCCGCAATCTTAGTTGAGACAATAAGATCCTTGAGCGCATGTCGAAGAGCTGGTGAAGGAAGGTTCATTGGATGTGCACAGTTACTGTTGTTTTGGTTTCATAGCCACTCCCAGAAGCTTGATAAGGTTCCTTGCCGAGTATTCTTTGAGGGTTATTCTCCCTTAAAGGAAGCAGTGGACATGCCTAGAAGAGATGACATTTCAAAGGAAAGGTGGATAGACATTCTTCAGAATCTTCGAGAGGAAGATGTTATGTAGAAGGCTCTTTGGTTGGTTCCTAGTGAAATCCTTTACCGATGTGGCAGTTTTGATTGGGTCCCTCTGCCAGGAACTTGGGGAGTTGTTGGATATACACTATTGCTTGTTCTAAGGCAATATCGAGCGAGACAGTTCATACCGGCTACACAGGGTTTAGCTTAGAGTGATTTCTCTTATAAAGGAGATCACTACAAGAAGAGGATGCGAGAGATTTCTGAGGCTTGGAAGAAGCCCTTCTGTATAAAGATTTTGACTGAAGGCTCGACATCAACCCTTGAGTATAAAGGGTGGTTTAGTAGGAGAGCCAACGATAATGTCCCTAGGCCAATTTTTGGGGTGGCTCGATAATTAGAGGAGAGCTTATGAGTGATTCCATCAGAGCTGGAAGTTATGAAGCAAGAGTTTGAAAGAAAGAATTCAGAGCTTGAAAAGAGGATAGAGAAGCTCGAAAAGGAAAAAATGTGTTTGAGTCTCGATGTCGATGTTCAAAAGATGGAAGTCGAGAAAGTGAAAAAGGAAAAGAGAAAGATCGAGGAAGATTGAGATGATTTAAAGACGCGCTACAAGAAAGCCCAGGTAACGTTGAAAAGGGTTGGATTAGGGAGATCTTCAGAGCAGTGGCAACAAGAGATTCAAGAGGAAAGAGCCAAAGCTGAGTATTGGGAGAAAAAGTTTCAAGAGATGTAGTCGCGTAATCAGGCCCTAAAAAAGGAAAATCAAGGATTAAAAGTTAAGGTGACAGAACTTGGATAATCTCTTCATCATCATCGAAGTCGTAATTTCGCAGCCGAGTTAGAAGTAAGTCTAAACAAGATTGAGGAAATGAATCACAATATTGGAGGATTGGAAGTAGCACTACAGGACTGTGAGCTATGGATTGAGCAGCTCGAGGCAGGAGAAGAATAGTGGAAGGGAGAACTTCACCATCTTCAGGATCAAGTGGGGGATAGAGATCATGTCATGGAATGGGCCTTAATTCAGATTCGAGAGGTTGCTGAACACTTACAGGATTTGGCAATACAAGCTAGAACCCTGAGTATAATGTATGAGTCATCGTCAGACAGAGGACGAGAGTTACCATTGTTATTAGATAGGGTTAAGACTATAGGCCTGCGGGCGAAAGTGTATTTGTAATCCGTTTTATGAAAAGATTTTTGTTCCTTAAATAATATTTTCTAAAATGAAACTGAATCGGAATCGATATCTTTTCGTATTCATGCATTTGCATTTCATTACATATGCATTCAAGTTTATAGAAAGACCCCAATTAGTTAAAATTATTAGGAAGAAAGAGAGTAAGAGAAAGAAAATCTGGAAGCAACACATCCTTACGATACACGCGCTAAGTCAAAGAATATGGGCCAAAGATTTGAACAACTACAGAAAGACATGTAGGACCAATTGCAAGTGCAATTGGAAAAAAATGCAAAATGACATGAGGGAGCAAATGATGGAGGCTCAAAGGAACATGATGGCTGAGATGGCTCAACTACTGAGAGCCACTGATAAAGGAAAGGCTCCCATGGCAATCACTGAAGAGGATAACGAGGGTCATCCTCCTGGTTTCACTCCACCTCACGTACAAACCCAACCTGAGGCATATCCCCGAGGGCCGTCTGTCACAATAAGGCCTCAATAGGGTCAAGTTGATGCTGGGATCCCCATAAATTTCCCAACTGGTTCAAGATTCAATTTGGGCGACAATCCCACAAATCCTGTCATTTTTTGACTTAGACATGGCTAAAAAAGATGATTTAAGGACTGAGGCTACAAGACAGTTGGAAGAACGCTGCAAATGGTTGGAGGAAAAATTCAAGGCTTTAGAGAATACTGATGGGCATCATAGAATTGATGCCAAAGATCTAAGCTTGGTCCTAGACTTGGTGCTTCCTCACAAATTCAAGATGCCAGAATTTGAGAAATACAATGAGACTACTTGCCCAGAAGACCACATTACGATGTTCTGCAGGAGAATGACTGGGTATCTGAATAATGATCAACTATTGATCCACTGTTTCCATAAAAGTTTAATTGGAGTAGCAGCCAAGTGGTACAATCAATTGACCCGGGCCAAAATAAGTTCATGGAGGGATCTAGCACAAGCCTTTATGCAGCAGTACAATCATGTGACTGACATGACTCCAGACAGGATCACGCTGCAAAACATGGAGAAAAAGCCTAATGAAAATTTTAGGCAATATGCACAGAGTTGGAGAGAGGTGGCAATGCAAGTTCAACCACCGTTATTGGAGAAAGAGACTACCATGTTGTTTATCAATACTTTAAAGGCTCCATTCATCACTCACATGATTGGAAGTACTACTAAAAGTTTTGCTGATATAGTCATGGCGGGAGAGATGATTGAGAATGCCATAAGAGGTGGCAAAATCAAGGGGGAAGCAACCAAAAGATCAGCCCCAAGGAGAAAGGATGGTGAAGTGAATAACACAAGCACCTACAACACGAGGGCAATCACAGTTGGTCAACCTAAAACAGCTGCGATTGAGCAATAAAGTTCTCAGAAGAAGGAATCGGGTACAAGGCAGAATTCTAAAAGGATGCAATTCACACCTATCTCCGTGACGTATCGAGAGCTTTATCAAAGCTGATACGATGCACATGCTATTTCTCCTTTTCATCTGAAAACGTTGCAGCCCCCATATCCCAAATGGTATGATGCAAACGCTAGATGCGAATACCATGCTGGAATAACGGGGCATTCAATCGAAAACTGTACTGGTTTTAAGAAGTCCATAGAAAGGCTTATTAAGCTGGGGGTAGTAAAGTTTGACAATACCCCTAATACGAGAAACCCGTTGCCAAATCATAGCGATCAAGGAGTAAATGCTATTGGCAAAGTCAGTAAAAGGAAAATGAAGAAAGATGTTGCTGAGGTGAGGATGCCTATAAAGGTGATTTGGGAGGTGATGATGAAGAGAGGTATATTAACCTCTAAAAATGAGAGAGGAGAAATAAGGAACAATGGTGAGTTCCATGAGTTTCAAGGACATGAAGTTCAAGATTGTGAAGAATTCAAGGCCTTGGTGCAAGGCTTTATAGACAATAAAGAGCTACAAATTTTTGAAGGTAGCTCTCGTGAAAAGCAAGTATGTGTGCTGGAGAATGAACAAAAGAATCAAAATCGGCCGAGGATTATTATTTCTCTACCAAGAAGTAATGAAGTGAAACACCAACGGTGCCCAAAGTCATCATTTATAAACCTGTTTCCTTTCCCTACAAGGATAACAAAAGGGTACCTTGCAGTTACAACTGCCAGGTGTCGATACCAGAGAAGGAGAGTATAGCCAGTATGTCTAAGGATGTACAAGTTGAAGGTTCCCATACATAGAGTGGGAAGCGGTATGATGCGGTAGGCGCCAGAGAGGAGCCCGCAAAAATAAAGAATGTTAGTGCGGAGAAGGAAAGAGAGACTGAAATGCCTGTCAAGGAGCCAGTAAAGGAAGAGGAGGCTAAGGAATTTCTAAAGTTCCTTAAACATAGCGAGTATAGCGTGGTCGAGCAGTTGCGTAAGTAGCCAGCTCGCATATTAGTATTGGCTCTACTTCTGAGTTCTGAGGTGCATCGGGATGCATTGATGAAGGTGCTCAACGCAACATATGTCACCCATGACATATCTGTTAACAAGCTGGACCGGTTGGTGAACAACATAAGCGCGGATAATTTCATATACTTTAATGATGATGAAATCCCACCGGGGGGTAGGGGGTCAACCAAGGCCTTGCATATCACCACTCAATGCAAAGGGTACACACTCCCAAGCGTACTCATTGACAATGGATCAGCTTTGAATGTTCTACCGTTGTCTACATTGAATAGATTACCTATTGATGATTCTCACATGAAGACATGTCAAAATGTGGAAAGAGTATTTGACGGTACAGAAAGGAAGGTGATGGGAAGGATAGACATCCCTTTGGAAATTGGGCCGAATATATACGAAGTGGATTTCTTGGTGATGGATATCAAGCCTTCCAACAATTGCTTATTAGGGAGGCCATGGATACACTCAGCGGGAGCGGTACCCTCATCGTTGCACCAGAAATTAAAGTTAGTGACGGATGGACGATTAGTGACCATCAATGCGAAGGAGGACATTATAGCCGCAGTCACTAGCGAGGTCCCTTATGTCGAGACAAATGAAGAGTCTATTGAGTGTTCTTTTCGCTTTTTAGAATTTGTAAATGCAACCTTCATTTCATAAGGGAGTGAGCTACCGGTGCCAAGGATAGTAAGAGCTACGAGGATAGCTCTGCAAATGATGGTAGGAAAGGGAACCTTGCCAGGAAGAGGGTTAGGAAAATACCTACAAAGAGGGACTCAAATCGCTAAACTTAAAGAGAAGAGAGATCACTTTGGTCTGGGCTTCAAGCCAGACTATAAGCAAAAGAGGAAAGAAGTTGAGAAGCGCCAAAAAGGAAGAAGGGCGCGCCTTAATAGAAGAGAAATGGAGTGGGAGCCGATGACATTCCCTCCAATATCCCAAACCTTCATATCGGGAGGGTTACTCATAGAAGGAAGTTATCAGATCAATGCTATACAAGATGAAGAATCGAAATAAGGAAACCTTGAGGGCATTCGCCCTTACGAACCGGGAAGCTCTCTGAACAATTGAACTGTGGAGGAACTTCTTGTAATCTTTAGGAATTTTTCAGAGTAATTTTTGAAACATTCTTCTTACTCTAGGGCCTAGGAGTAATACGGTTACATTTGTGAAATAGGCTTATGATCATCTGTTATTTTTTTAATAAAACATAACTTTTATCAATTTGAACGAGTATTGTTTCACTTTTATCAACCAATATTCTGTTAAACCTTTTTTTTAATTCTTATTCTTTCATTCATAATCATTCTTAAATTCATTCATTCATTGTATGTTCTTTATACTTCACAGATCCTTATATATCAATGACATGAGCACTGATATTACAAATCTTGATTTCTCTCGTGATCAAGACATGTGTTTAGAGGAATCTCAGGCTTTTGAAGATGTCCAGGACTGTGATATGTCTTTGGATCTTTTGAGGATGGTAAAATAGGAGGAGAAACAAATCATGCCACATGAGAAAGAGGCAATAGAGAATATAGGCCTAGAAGAAGGGAAGGAGGTGAAAATTGGCACGCATATTGCCAAAGACACGAGGCAAGGACCGATTGAGTTGCTACGTGAGTTCAAGGATATCTTCGCATGGTCATATCAAGATATGCCTGGGTTAAACATCGAAATTGTGGTGCATCGTCTTCCGATAAGATAGGATTGTAAGCCAGTCCAACAGAAGTTGCGAAGAATGAGATCAGATATCGTATTAAAAATAAAGGACGAAGTCAAGAAGCAGTTCGATGCAAGATTCTTACAAGAGGTGAAGTACACTGAATGGGTAGCTAACATTTGTACTATTTCCTAAGAAGGATGGGAAGGTACGAATGTGCGTCAATTACAGGGATCTGAACAAAGCTAGCCCAAAAGATAATTTCACTTTGCCACACATAGACACTTTGGTAGACAACACAGTGGGATATTCATTATTTTCCTTTATGGATGGTTTCTCGGGGTATAATCAGATAAAGATGCATCCTGAAGGCATGGACAAAACCACCTTCATAACATTGTGGGGTACCTTCTGTTACAAGGTAATGCCTCTTGGGTTGAAGAACGCAGGGGCAACATACCAGAGGGCTATGGTGACCTTATTTCACAATATGATGCACAAGGAAATTGAGGTGTATGTCGATGATATGATCGCCAAATCTCAAACGGAGGAGGAACATATTGAAGTTTTAAGGAAACTATTCTTGAGATTAAGGAAGTTTCAGTTAAAACTTAATCCGGCAAAGTGCACTTTTAGAGCTAGGTCAGGGAAATTATTAGGCTTTGTGGTCAGCGAAAAAGGAATAGAAGTTGACTCGGACAAAGTTAAAGCCATACGAGATTTGCCTCTACCATGTACTTAGAAGGAAGTTCGGGGTTTTCTTGGAAGGTTGAATTATATTGCTCGGTTTATTTCACAATTAACTGAGAAGTGTGATCCTATATTCCGCCTCCTTAGAAAAAACAACCAAGGTACTTGGGATGAGGAATGCCAGAATGCTTTGGATAAAGTTAAGCAATACTTGTTAAATGCTCCTGTGTTATCTCCACCTAGTCCAGGTAGACCATTAATCCTGTACTTATCAGTGTTTAGCAATTCTATGGGATGTGTGTTTGGCCAACATGACGAGTCCCGAAGAAAGAAGAAGGCGATATGCTACCTCAGCAAGAAATTGACAAAGTGTGAGATAAGATATTCGCCAATTGAGAAATCGTGCTGTGCTTTAATCTGGACGACTCGAAAGTTGAGGCAATATATGCTGTATCATACTACTTGGCTTATTTCAAAACTTGATCCTTTGAAGTACATGATGGAGTCAACAGCGTTGAATGGAAGAATGGTGAGGTGGCAAATTCTGCTTTCAAAGTTTGACATAGTCTATGTGAGCCAGAAGGCTATAAAAGGAAGTACGATAGCGAAATTTCTGGCTAGTTGAGCTCTGGAGGACTATGAGCTATTTAATTTTGATTTCCCAATTGAAGAGTTGATGTGTGTAGCAACTACAGAGGATTATCCATGGAAATTGAGCTTCGATGGGGTATCCAATGCAGTGGGAAATAGAATAGGGGCAGTCTTGGTATCCCCAAATGGCGATTATTATCCATTCACATGCAAGTTGGATTTTGATTGCACAAACAATATGGCAGACTATGAAGCATGCATCATGGGACTCCGATCGGTTATAGAGCAAGGAATAAGAACCATGGAAGTATATGGAGACTCTACATTGGTGATTTACCAGCTTACAGGTGAATGGGAGACAAGGGATCCTAAATTGATCAATTATCGTAAGGTAGTTTTAGGGTTACTTGAGGAGTTCGATGATGTCACTTTCAATTATATCCCGCGAGACAAAAACCAGATGGCAGATGCTCTAGCGACCTTGGCTTCAATGATTAGAGCGAATAAAGAGGAGGAGATGAGACCAATTCAGATGAGTACTTTTGAGGCTCCGACTTGTTGTTTTAACATTGAGGAAGAAAAAAATGATGATAATCCTTGGTATCAGGATATATTGCGATATGTGAGAGATCGTAAATACCCAGAACATGCAACTGAAAATGATAAGCGAACTTTAAGGAGATTAGCTTGTGATTATGTTTTGGATGGGGACATCTTGTACAAGAGAAGAAATGACCAAGTACTGTTGAGATGTGTTGATGCCGTGGAGGCTAAGTTAATCTTGGAAGAAGTCCACGAGGGTGTTTGTGGGATGCACACAAATGGTTTCACAATGGCTAGACAAATCATGAGGTTTGGATATTATTGGTCTACTATAGAAAGGGATTGTATCAACTACGCCAAGAAATGCCATAAATGTCAGATCTATGGAGATAAGATTCATGTATCACCTTCACCTCTACATATTATGACTTCTCCATAGACTTTTTCCATGTGGGGCATGGATGTTATTGGGCCAATATCACCAAAAGCTTCAAATGGGCATCGCTTTATTTTTGTGGTCATTGATTACTTCACGAAGTGGGTAGAGGCTACTTCTTATGCAAATGTTACTAAGTCGGCTGTAAGTCAATTCTTGAAGAAAGAGATCATTTGTCGGTATGGGATGCCTGAGAGGATCATATCAGACAATGCATTGAACTTAAACAAAATAACGATAGCAAAAGTTTGGAGTCAGTTCAAGATTAAGCAGCATAATTCATCTCCATATCGCCCAAAGATGAATGGGGCAGTAGAAGCTGCTAACAAAAACATCAAGAAGATAGTGGGGAAAATGACTGAGACTTATAAAGATTGGCATAAGAAACTACCATTTGCACTCTTAGCTTACCGAACGTCTGTCAGAACCTCTACTGGGGCAACTCCTTTCTCATTGGTCTATGGGATGGAAGTGGCGCTACCCATTGAAGTAGAAATACCGTCTCTCCGAGTCTTCTCAGAGATAAAACTAGATGAGGCAGAATGGATTCAATCGCGGTATGACCAATTGAACTTGATTAAAGAAAAGAGGCTAAAAGCTATTCGTCATGGTCAGATCTATCAGAAACGAATGATGCAAGCTTATAATAAGAAAGTTCATCCAAGAGAATTCCACGAAGGGGACCTTGTATTGAAAAAGATCCTCCCTATTCAGAAAGACTTTAGAGGAAAATGGATGCCAAATTGGGAAGGGCCGTATGTCGTGAAGAAGGCTTTCTCTGGAGGTGCATTAATCTTGACAGAAATGGATGGGAAAAGTTTACCCAACCCAGTGAATTTAGACTCAGTCAAAAAGTACTTTGTCTAAAGGAGAGGAGAATCCAAGGTGAAAACCCACAAAGGGCGCCTTGAGTTTTTGAAAAAAAAATGAAGAGGTCAAGGTGAAAACCCGCAAAGGGCGCCTTGTGACCAAAAGGGGTTTTAAGTTGAAAACCCAAAAGGGAAACTCAAATTTTGAAGGGTATACAGTAATCTTGTTATATCTGATTCAACAAAGAGCAAAGCACGTTGCATATCGGGGCATCAACAAAGTACTTTGATTTTTAAACACATGTTGAACTCAAGAAAGACTTCATGGAGCTGGTGTATAGACGCTCAAGCGATGATATCTAGAGTATCTAACTTTTATCCTATTTGCTATCTTTAGATCCTATTTCTTCTTAAAGATAGGCTTTCAAATTAATTCCCTTTGTATTTTTTTGACAAATTCATTCAAATCTAGATTAAATTCATCTTCCATTATCCTTAAAGTATGTTGCATTAAAATAATGTAGATGAACTAAATAAATTTCACAAATGAAGTTTTGCTCATTACTCTGGAAGTTTCTAGATAATACAAAAAACTAAAACGGAACAATTGTTCGAGGAATTCACGTAAGTGGGGTTCCAAAAAAACTCGAGGGAATTCTTTCTTTAATCCAAAATGATGATTGAACAAATCAAACTATTCGATCCTAAGAGAAAATCATTTTACAAATATCTTTGATGGGTCATAGCATTTGAAGAATGGTACAAACCCACAGGCTATATAAGAATGATATTTCGAGAGAAATCAGGATGAGCTTTGACGAAGGAGTGAGTAGTGACGTCTGGAATAGGGGTCATATTCATAAACATTTTGCAGGTTTAATTAGGAGCATTTGATTCATTTCGATCATGGCATCCTAATCATTAGGCATGAACTCATACACATTATACAGGTCATGTCTTTTAAGGGACAATGAAGATTGATGCGCCTTAAGCCCCTAAGCAGTAGGGTAATAGGCTAAAGCATAGCAGATTTGACCTTCAAGTGTTTACGCTGAAGCAGATCCAAGATGATTTGGCATCTCTGTATTGTTAGAGAACAAATCAAAGAAGCAGATTTGACGTCTCTGTATTGTCAGAGAGCAAATCGAAGAAATAGATTTGGCATCTTTGTATTTGACAGAGAGCAAATTGAAGAAACAGATTTGGCTTTCACGCGCTTACGCTAAAGCGAATCTAAGATGATTTGGCGTCTCTGTATTGTCAGAGAGCAGATCGAAGATAGTAGATTTGGTGTCTCTGTATTGTCAGAGAGCAAATCAAAGATAGCAGATTTGGCGTCTCTATATTGTCAGAGAGCAAATCGAAGATGGCAGATTTGGTGTCTCTGTAATGTCAGAGAGGAAATCGAAGATGGCAGATTTGGCATCTCTGTATTGTCAGAGAGTAGATCAAAGATAGCAGATTTGGCATCTCTGTATTGTCAGGGAGCAGATCGAAGATAGTAGATTTGGCATCTCTGTATTGTCAGAGAGCAAATCGAAGATAGCAGATTTGGTGTCTCTGTATTGTCAGAGAGTAGATCAAAGATAGCAGATTTGGCATCTCTGTATTGTCAGAGAGCAGATCGAAGATAGTAGATTTGGCATCTCTGTATTGTCAGAGAGCAGATCGAAGATAGTAGACATGGCATCTCTGTATTGACAGAGAGCGGGTCGAAGGTATCAACATGGTGTCCCTAAGGTTGCAGGGAGCAAGTTGAAGATAGCAGATATTGCCTTCCTGAAGTTACAATGAAACAAATTAAAGCTGTCATATTTATGGTCCAATACCTCTGAAGTTGCAGATAGGTTGAAGGGCATTTGAAGAAAGATCTCAAGATTGAACCAGACCGGGTAAAATGGGTCCTTTTATAGTCTTTGTTCTATCATCGTTACACGGCCATGAGCAAAGAGGGGCAGCTGTAGTAACCCATTTCTACCCAGGCCCGTAAAATAAATAAACAAAATTTGTTGAAATGTAAAAAAAAAAAACAAAAAAAATAGTTCAATAATGTCCTTTAAACAGTCCATTTACAAATTATACTTAGCCCAATTACAATTTCTTGACCCAAGACCCGATTAGCCCAAATACCTAAACCCTATGCCCGGCTACAACCCAATAAGCCTACCCAAACCCAATAAGCAGCAGCTCAACGAGGCCTAAACTGTTAACAGAGGATGGAAGACCTAGGGTTTCTGAAACCCTAGGCGCCGTAAAAGGAAGGTTCCAAAATTCGCGCCGCGACCATCCCAAACGCCGCGCCTCTTCAACTCGGGCTGTTCCAGCTCCATCAGCGCCGTGACTCCAGCGCCATATCGCGCCGTAATTGGCACATTCACCACCAGATTTCTCGCTGATACCTGCAAAAGGGGAAAGAAGAACGATAGGGGCAACACAAATATGGCAGGAAATAACTTTAAACATGTAAAAATACTATGTACAGTGGCTATAAAAGCCTGAATCAGAACGATGTAAAAGGGACGGTTTTTTGGAATACACAAAAAGAATCAATAAAAACAGAGTATTTTATCCACAAAGTAAATCAACAGTCATCGAAGAATATAAAGGTGAATATTTTATTTATCCTTTTTTTTAAATATATTGTAATCATAAAAACAGAAAGGAGAGACTTACCGTTTGGATTTCTCGTTAAACGGGAAGATTTCCTACTTCCGACCACCGTACGAGGTGGCGTTGACGGTGGCGCATGGGCGCGTACGAATCTCTGAACGGAGGCTCGGTAGCACTCCGAGAACCACCCAGGCCCTCCTTCAGAGAGTTTTCTCTTTTTTTTTTTTTAAAACGGATGGCAGAAATGATTTCAAAGCTTAAAAATTGGCTTATATAGCCATATGTAAACGATGTTGTTTTGCCTAAACGAAAACATTCAAAAACGGCATCGCTTTTAGGCCAGGATCCGCGCGTTGACCCGTAACCTGGGGAGGATCCGCGCGTTTTTGTAAAAATGGGTAAATTGCTCAATTAATCCTTCCTTTTTTTAAAAATATTTACAATTTCATTTCATTTTTATTTAAATTTGGCCCCTATCTTTTATTTTTGTTTCAATTTAGTCCTAATAACCGATATAAAGCTTATCGTGGAAACGGCGTCGTTATGGGATTAGGGCAAATTGCCCAATGAGTCCCTTGGTTTTAATACGTTTTCCAAATAGGTCTAAATTTTTTTTATTTTTTTAAATTAACCCAAAATTTTTAATTACCTTTAATTTTAGTCCTCTTACACTTATAATTTTATTTATTTCGAATTGTATTATTTATTGAATGAATATTATTATTTTATATTAAAATTATATGTTATATTATTAAATATAAGAAATCCATTTATTTTATTATATTATATATTATTATATTATTTTATATGGTATATGTATTATTTATATTTTATTAATTAAATATTTTTTTAATATATGTATTATTTTTTAAATGATAATTATATATAAATGAAAAAAATTTTATTTATGTTATTATATTATTAAATATGTTTCCTATAGATTTTATATACATTATATATTATATTATATTATATTATATTTTATCATATATTTATATCTTAATACATATCATCATGTATAGTTTTAAAAAATTTTAAATTACTATTAAACATTATTTTTATATATATTATTAAATATTTAAAATTCATTGATCATTACATTATTTTATTATTTTTATATTTTATATGTTATTTTATTAATATATATTATACGATTATGAAATTTATAATTTGTTATTAAGTATTATATTTATGTGTACTAAACATGTAGTATGTATATTATTATAAAGTTTTATTATTTATATTTATATATTATACTACGTTTTAGTATTTATTAAACACTTTAAAATTTTCCTTATTTATTTATTGTGCCAAATATGTGATTCTTTTAAGTTTTATTTTCTTTATATATGTTCATATGTTGCTAATATATTTGTGTTAATTGTTTTAATATGCAAATTCATTGCACGAGTTACTTGTTATCATTAATTTTATATGTTTACATGAAAATTATTCATTTATGTAAGTTATATTGTTATGAAGTACATTTTATCCTCATTATTTATTATGTCATATTCTTGCATGAAATATTATTATCTTTGCCATTTTGTATTTGCTTGCATGAAATAATAATGTGTTTATTAATATTATTTGTGATTATATATGCATGAAATATCAAAGTATTATGTGACGTATGTCGTAATTACATTTATTACATTATATTTGTACGAAATACTAAATACGCAGTTTAATTAATCCAATGTTGACCTTTTGTAATAGGTTAAATGCATCATTGTTTTTATTATTATCTTTAAATTTCATTTAACCTAAAGGAATCTTAAAAAAAAAGGCAATGTCTTTTGTATTTAGGAATTCGAGAAATAGTGCCCTAACATGCTGGGTTGTGATTTCTCGTTTGTCTAAATACCTAAAACATCCTGTAACGCCCCAACGCCCGAGACCGATGCCGGAATCGAGCTTGAGGTGTTACCGAACATAATTTATCAATTTAAGTACTTCGAATCATTTGTTTCTACATTCACAGCTTTCTAGCTATCTGTGTCACAGTTGCAAGAAAAATCATATCTTGAGTTACGAAACTCAAAATTAAGATATGTAAATTTTCCCTAAATCTAGACTCATATATATATTTACTAATTTTTTTCTAGAATTTTTGGTTGGGCCAATTAGTACAGTTTATTAGTTAAAGTCTCCCCTGTTTCAGGGTTCGACTGCTCTGACCTCTGTGTATTACGAATCAGATATCTCTCTATACAAAATTTCAATTATTATGAGGTTTGTTTCTCTTAAAACTATACTCAATAAAGAATATTTACATTAAATAAAAACTTATAATTATTTTTGTAAAATTTATTATAAATTTTTAAATTCAGAACAGGGGATCCAGAAATCATTCTGGCCCTGTTTCACAAAAGTTTAAATATCTCATAAAATATAATTTATATACCTGTTTTGTTCAATCCACATGAAAATAGACTCATTAAGCTTCAATTTAATAACTTACTCATCATTTAGTTCCACTTATACTATTTTTAGTGATTTTTCAAATTCATGTCATTATTGCAGCAATATTCTGTTTTAAGGCAAGTTTCATCTTTCCATGAATTTTTTTATGAACTAGATAACCTATTAAACTTCCATGATATCAAACATGATGTAATTATCCATCACCATGACTTATCAATATCAAACATTTTCTCAACCAAACATGGCCATATCATAAAATTATTTACACAAAATAGGTACATTGCTATACATGCCATACTTAAGTTTTACAAGCCATTTACCAATAGAAATCCTTCGGATAGTGTGATCGAAACTTCGACCTGTCCCGATTCCTGAGCTGACTTGTTCAAAACTATAATGAATGAAAAGGAAGGAGTAAGCATAAATGCTTAGTAAGTTCATATGCAAATAACAAGTAACATAATAATACAATTATACGAAACAACCTTAGCATGGCATCACCAAAACATATATCACATTTCTAAACATCATTCATCATCTTACCACTTTATCGTTGTTGTATCTATTTTCATCCCGAGGGTTAAGTACATACCTATCCAAAGTGCCCATTTCACAACACTTACCAAAACATCACTTGCATCTTAAGTGTTCTTCCATTTCATAGAAATTTTTACCCGTTGAACACATCGGAATATAACTCGGATACACGGATAATTTGCAAATAAGTGCCACATATGTAATCAAGAAATCATGTAACCCGCCCATAGGTGAACTCGGACTCTACTCAACGAGCTCGGGCGTTCGCATCCATAAGTGAACTCTGACTCAACTCAACGAGTTCGAACATTCGCATCCATAAGTGAACTCGGACTCAACTCAACGAGTTCGGATGCTCAACCATCCTAGTGACATGTCACTTGTATCCTAATCTATTCCTAAGGTTCAAACGGGCTTTTTCCCTCGATCTGACATTAGCCGTCTTCCACGGAATATCGGAACCGATACTCGGTAGCAATTCATATTTATCAAGTAGTAAACATAATTTGCATATTACTCAACATTAACCACAAAGCATAATATTTCACGATAAAAAATCAGCATATCATATAATTAACATCAATAACTTAAAAATAACAATTATGCTACATTATTTACACATGAACTTACCTTGCTACCAAAATATAAAGATTTTGCAATTTAGTCCACAATCTTTTCTTTTCCTCGATCGCGACTTGATTCCCGTTTCTCTTGATCTATAATACCAAATTAATCTTATTTAATACATACATTCATCAAAACAGCATTTAATACAAACTTTGGAAAATTACACTTTTGCCCCTAAACTTTTGCATAATTACACTTTTGCCCCTAGGCTCGGGAATTAAACTTTATCCCTTATTCTTATGTTTTATGACATGCTGATCATTTTTCCCTTCTATGACAATATCAAATTCACACTCTAACATGTACTTATGACTATTAGGTATTTTCTGGATTAGCCCTTTTACTCGTTTTCACTCAAAACCGAGTAGCACAAGTTGTCTAACATAATTTAAAACCTCATATTCTATCATAAAACATCAAAATACACAAATTTCACCTATTGGTATTTTTCCAAATATAAACCCTAGGTTGAATTATTGCTAGCATAAGCTTAATCGAGCTTTCGGGATTCCAAAAACATAAATAACATTAAAAACGGGGCTTAGAATCACTTACTATGGAGCTTAAAAGTTGAAGAAGCCCTAGCTATGGAGAGAGCAAAATTCGGCAGCAACCATATGAAGAAGATGACTATTTTGTGTTATTTTTCCCTTTTTATTTCATTTAATATCCAAATGACCAAAATGCCCCTCCTTACTAAACTTTCAAAAATTCCTTCCATGTCCTAATTTTTTCCATGAACTTAAAATTGGTCAAATTGCTATTCAAGACCTCCTAATTAATATTTCAATGCAAATTTCATACTAAAAACTTCTAGAATGCAAATTTTGCAACTTATTCGATTTAGTCCCTACTTTCAATTTAAATACTTTAGGCATAGAATTTCATCACGAAATTTTCACATAATCATGCAATCATATCATAATCATCAAAATAATTATAAAATAATTATTTCTATCTCAGATTTGTGGTCACGAAACCACTATTCCGATTAAGCCCTAATTCAGGATATTACAACTCTCCCCCCCTTTTAAGGATTTTCGTCCTCGAAAATCTTACCGGTAAACAGGTGTGGGTATTGGTTTCTCATAGTTTCTTTAGGTTCCCATGTAGTCTCTTCTACCCCATGCTTTTGCCACAATACCTTCACGAGAGTGACATTTTTATTTCTTAGTTTCTTGACCTCTCGAGCTAAGATCTTAATCGGTTCTTCTTCGTAAGTCATATTCGGTCGTAGTTTAATTTACATGCAGAAAATTATATGTGAAGGATCCGAACGATACCGAAAGCGTAGCATAGATACGTGGAACACATCATGAATCCTCTCTAATTCGGTGGTAATGCTAGCCGATATGCTACTGGTCCAACTTTTTCAATTATTTCATACGGCCCAATAAAGCGCGACTTAACTTGCCTTTCGTCCCAAATCGAGGACTTTCTTCCATGGAGACACTTTCAAAAATACCTTATCACCAACTTGAAACTTGATTTCTTTTCGTTTCAAATCCGCATAAGATTTACTGTCTATCTCGAGCGACTTTCAAACAATCTCGAATCACTTTCACCTTTTCTTGGTTTCTTTTATTAGATCAACTCCATAAATCGATTTTCCTTGAGTTCAGTCCAATACAAAGGTGTTTGACACTTGCGACCATATAATGCTTCATAAGGTGCCATTTTCAAACTCGTCGATAACTATTATTATAAGCAAATTCTACCAACGGTAAGTACCTTTCCCAAGCGCCTTGAAATTCTAATACGCAACATCTCCGAGCATGTCTTCAAGAATCTGAATTACTCTCTCTGATTGCCCATCGGTTTGTGGATGAAAGCGATCTTGAAATTTAACTTTGTACCTAATGCCTCTTGCAACTTTTGCCAAAACCGTGAAGTAAATCTCGGATCTCTATCTGAAATGATTGACAAAGGTATTCCATGAAGTCTAACAATCTCACGGATATACAATTTAGCCAACTTATTAAGAGAATAATCCGTACGTACTGGAATAAAATAAGCCGATTTGCTTGATCATCAACTATTACCCGGATGGCATCTTTCTTTCTGAGTTAATGGCAACCTAAAACAAAATCCATAGTAATCAATCCCATTTCCATTCAGGAACCATAATAGGCTGAAGTAATCCTGAAGGTACTTGGTGTTCAGCCACCTGTTGACAAATTAAGCACTTTGAAACAAACTCAGAAATATCTCTTTTCATTCCACTCCACCAATACATTTTCTTCAAGTCATTATACATTTTAAATCTTTGCCGGATGAATCGCCAAACAGCTATTATGTGCTTCATGCAAAATATTTTGAATCAACTCATCATTTTTCGATACACAAATTCGATTTTTAAACATCAAGCTACCATCGAACCGATTACGAAATGCGATCCGTGACGACTTCACCTTTGTCTTCTCTTGGCTAGCAAATCTTGATCATTTTTCTGAGCTTGAAAATCTCTTGTAAAAACATCGGTCTAGCTCTTATCTCTCTGCTAGAATCGAACTATCATCGACATTTTCAAGCCGAGTGATTCATAACTCTCAAAGCAAACAACAACTTTCTGCTTAAAGCATCGGCAACCACATTCGCCTTTCCCGGATGATAATCAATAACAAGCTCGTAATCTTTTAATAACTCCAACCATCTTCGTTGTCTCAAATTCAAGTCTTTTTGTGACATCAAGTACTTAAGACTTTTGTGGTCGGTATATACCCGGCACTTTTCACCATACAAATAATGTCGCCAAATCTTCAATGCAAACACCATCGCAGCCAATTCCAAATCGTGAGTAGGATAATTCCTCTCATGAGGTTTTAACTGCCTTGAAGCATAAGCCACCACTTTTCCTTCTCGCATAAGTACACACCCCAAGCCATTTAGAGAAGCATCACTATACACCACAAATTCTTTACCTGATTCGGGTTGTACTAACACTAGTGCTTCAGTTAATAACTTTTTCAATTCTTCGAAACTTTGTTGACATTCTTCCGTCCATTCAAATTTAACATCCTTTCGAAGTAGTCTAGTCATAGGAGCAGCAATTATAGAAAATCCGTTTACAAGCCGCCGATAATACCCAGCTAGCCCCAAGAAACTTCTAACTTCAGTTATGTTTTTTGGTGGTTTCCAATCAATAATGGCTAAAATTTTACTAGGATC
This sequence comes from Gossypium anomalum, assembly GCA_025698475.1. NCBI lineage: Eukaryota > Viridiplantae > Streptophyta > Magnoliopsida > Malvales > Malvaceae > Gossypium > Gossypium anomalum. The sequence goes on from CM046965.1 coordinate 59,654,659, forward strand.
AACCCGTATACCATCACCTGAAACAATATGACCCAAAAATCCAACTTCCCGGAGCCAACATTCACTTTTACTAAACTTAGCATACAACTGTTTATCTCTCAAAGTTTGCAAAACTATCCTCAAATGCTTAGCATGCTCTGTCTCATCTTTTGAATAAATTAAAATATCATTTATAAACACCACAACAAATTTGTCCAAGTATTGCCGAAATATGCGATCCATTAAATCCATAAACACAGCAGGAGCATTTGTCAACCCGAATGGCATAACTAAAAATTTATAATGACCGTACCTTGTTCTAAAAGCAGTTTTAGGCACATCTGACTCTTTTACTCGCAGCTGATAATACCCAGATCTCAAGTCAATCTTTGAAAACCATGTCGCTCCTTTTAGCTAATCAAACAAATCATCAATTCTCGGTAATGGATACTTGTTTTTGATTGTCACCTTGTTTAACTGCCGATAATCAACACATAATCTCATAGAACCATCCTTCTTTTTCACAAATAACACAGGAGCACCCCAAGGTGAAAAACTTGGTCTCACAAAGCCTTTATCAGTCAACTCTTGCAACTGTGACTTTAATTCTTTCAACTCTGTTGGTGCCATTCTATATGAAGCAATCGAGATCGGAGCTGTTCCCGGTATCAAAACAATACCAAATTCTACTTCTCTGACTGGAGGCAAACACGGCAATTCTTCTGGAAATACATCCGCAAATTCACACACAACCGGCACTGATCCAACTTTCTTTTCAACTTCTTTTGTATTAATTACATACGCCAAATAAGCTTCATAACCCTTTCTCAAATATCTCTGAGCCGACATCGAAGAAATCACACTAGACAATGCCTCTGATTTATCTGATTCAACCCGTAGAGTTTCACCGTTTTCACACTTTAATTCTATAACCTTTTCTTTGCAATTTACTATAGCATCATGCAATGTCAACAAATCCATACCCAAAATAACATCAAATTCATCAAACGGCAACAACATCAAGTCGGCCGGAAAGTAATGACCCCGAATCATTAAAGGACATTTCTTGCATACTTTATCAACTATCACACATTTGCCTAACGGATTTGACACTCTAACCATAAATTCTGTATTCTCAACAGGTATATTCATACTAGACACCAGCTTCATGCATACATATGAATGAGTAGAACCGGGATCAATCAAAGCAATAACATTAATATCATAAAGAGAAAATGTACCGGTAATCACATCGGGTGAGGAAGCATCTTCACGCGCTTTAATAGCATAAGTTCTAGCCGGAGCTCTTCCTTCAGATCTAACTGCTGCTTCTCTGGCTACATTCTTACTGCTTGTTTCACTTCTAGCTTTTCTCGGATACCTTCCCCTCAAGTCTGCACCACTAGCTTTTACATTCTGAAATTTTTCTTTCTCAGCTCTCTCTAGGCAGTCTCTAATAAAATGATCCGGAGAACCACATCGAAAACATTCATTTGCTCTGCACGGACCAAAATGATTTCTACCACACCGCTAGCACTCGGGTTTAACAAATCTCAAGTTCCCTACACTGGCTGTAGAAGTATTATGAGATTTAGGACCCACATTCTGCTTCTTAAAATTTCCATATGATTGTCCAGCTGAAACTTGGGAACGAGGATTCATATTTCTTGACTTTCCAGGTTGCTGTGAAGGTGCCTTACTCATTGGCCTTTTCTTTCAATTTCGTGTCTCAGCCTCTATCTTTCTCTTCTCTTTAAGTAGTTCTTCAGCCTTGCAAGCTCGATCAACTAGTACTACCGTTTCTTTCAGTTCAAGGATCCCAACAAATACATTAATGTCTTCGTTGAGCCCGTCTTCAAATCGTCAGCACATCTTGGCTTCTGTAGAAACATATTCCCTGGCATACTTACTCAATCGAACAAACTCTCTTTCATATTCGAGAATGTCATATTACCTTGCTTGACTCAAGAAACTCTTTACATTTCGATCAATAAATCTTTCGCTAATATATTTCTTCCAAAACTCTTCTTGAAAGAATTCCCGTGTTACCCTCTCTTTCTGTACCACACCGAAATTAAAGTCTTCCACCAATTATAGGCTGACTCTCTCAACAAAGATGTAGCACATTTCAAACATTCTTGGTGTGTACAAGATAATTCATCAAATACCCGGATAGAATTTTCAAGCCGAACTCTGCTTTCTCTGCATCATCATCAATATTTGCTCTAAATTCTTCACCCCCTTGTTTACTTAATTCTATCAATGGGTTTCGTGAAATTTTATCATATCCACTCCTTAAGGCATCAGAGGTATAGGTTGAGAAATTGGAGGAGGTGGGGGAGGTCGTACATTTGGGTTCGTCTGAACGAACTCAGTGTACCATGCACTCATCATTTGGAGAAAGGCTTCTCGATCCCTTTCTCCTCCTCCCTGACCAACAGTAGGAGGTGGGTTTTTAGTCGGCGCTGCCCCTTCAGCTGGAGCTGGCACATTACTCTCTACTTCATCTGCCACAGCAAGATCGGGATCCATTTGCTATATAAAAATCATTTAAAAAAAAGGTTAGAAGTCGTCACACTATCACAATTTATACATATGGCATGTATAGCAAAAATCCGTAAATACAACACGTAGTCCGAGAACCGACTAAACCTGCTTTGACACCACCAAATGTAACGCCCCCACGCCCGAGACCCACGCCGGAATCGAGCTTGAGGTGTTACCGAACATAATTTATCAATTTAAGTACTTCGAATCATTTGTTTCTACATTCACAGCTTACTAGCTATCTGCGTCACAGTTACAAGAAAAATCATATCTCGAGTTACGAAACTCGAAATCAAGATCCGTAAATTTTCCCTAAATCTAGACTCATATATATATTTACTAGCTTGTTTCTAGAATTTTTGGTTGGACCAATTAGTACAGTTTATTAGTTAAAGTCTCCCCTATTTCAGGGTTTGACTGCTCTGACCTCTGTGTATTACGAATCAGATATCTCTCTATAAAAAATTTCAATGACTATGAGATTTGTTTATCTTAAAACTAGACTCAATAAGGAATCTGTACATGTAAAGAAAAACTTATAATTATTTTTTTAAAATTTATTATAAATTTTTAAATTTAGAATAGGGGATCCAGAAATCATTCTGGCCTTGTTTCACAAAAGTTTAAATATCTCATAAAATATAATTTGTATGCCTGTTTTGTTCAATCCACATGAAAATATACTCATTAAGCTTCAATTTCATAACTTACTCATCATTTATTTCCACTTATACTATTTTTAGTGATTTTTCAAATTCATGTCATTGCTGCAGCAATATTCTGTTTTAAGGCAAGTTCCATCTTTCCATGAATTTTTTTTTATGAACTAGATAACCTATTAAACTTCCATGATATCAAACATGATCTAATTAGCCATCACCATGAATTATCAATATCAAACATTTTCTCAACCAAACATGGCCATATCATAAAATTATTTACACAAAATAGGTACATTGCTATACATGCCATACTTAAGTTTTACAAGCCATTTCCCAATAGAAATCCTTCGGATAGTGCGATCGAAACTTCGACCTGTCCTGATTCCCGAGCTGACTTGTTCAAAACTACAATGAGTGAAAAGGAGGGAGTAAGCATAAATGCTTAGTAAGTTCATATGCAAATAACAAGTAACATAACAATACAATTATACCAAACAACCTTAGCATGGCATCACCAAAACATATATCACATTTCTAAACATCATTCATCATCTTACCACTTTATCGTTGTTGTATCTATTTTCAACCCGAGGGTTACGTACATACCTGTCCAAAGTGCCCATTTCACAACACTTACCAAAACGTCACTTGCATCTTAAGTGTTCTTCCATTTCATAGAAATTTTCACCCGTTGAACACATCGAAATATAACCTGGATACACGGATAATTTGCACATAAGTGCCACATATGTAATCAAGCAATCATGTAACCCGCCCATAAATGAACTCGGACTCAACTCAACGAGCTCGGGCGTTCGCATCCATAAGTGAACTCGGACTCAACTCAACGAGTTCGAACATTTGCATCCATAAGTGAACTCGGACTCAACTCAACGAGTTCGGATGCTCAACCATCCTAGTGACATGTCACTTGTATTCTAATCTATTCTTAAGGTTCAAACGGGCTTTTTCCCTCGATCTGACATTAGCCGTCTTCAACGGAATATCGAAACCGATACTCGGTAGCAATTCATATTTATCAAGTAGTAAACATAATTTGCATATTACTCAACATTAACCACAAAGCATAATATTTCACGATAAAAAATCAGCATATCATATAATTAACATCAATAACTTAAAAATAACAATTATGCTACATTATTTACACATGAACTTACCTTGCTACCAAAATATAAAGATTTTGCAATTTAGTCCACAATCTTTTCTTTTCCTCAATCGCGACTTGATTCCTGTTTCTCTTGATCTATAATACCAAATTAATCTTATTTAATACATACATTCATCAAAACAGCATTTAATACGAACTTTGGAAAATTACACTTTTGCCCCTAAACTTTTGCATAATTACACTTTTGCCCCTAGGCTCGGGAATTAAAATTTATCCCTTATTCTTATGTTTTATGACATGCTGATCATTTTTCCCTTCTATGACAATATCAAATTCACACTCTAACATGTACTTATGACTATTAAGTATTTTTACCGATTAAGCCCTTTTTACTCGCTTTCACACAAAACCGAGTAGCACAAGTTGTCTAACATAATTTAAAACCTCATATTCTATCATAAAACATCAAAATACACAAATTTCACCTATGGGTATTTTTCCAAATATAAACCTAGGTTGAATTATTGCTAGCATAAGCTTAATCGAGCTACCGGGATTCCAAAAACGTAAAGAACATTAAAAACGGGGCTTGGAGTCACTTACTATGGAGCTTGGAAGCTTGAAACAAACCCTAGCTATGGAGAATCCTTGAAATTTCGGCCCAATGAAGAAGATGGACAAAAATTGGCTTTTAATTTTGTTTTTAATTCATTTTAATAACTAAATGACCAAAATGCCCTTACTACTAAACTTTCAAAAATTCCTTCCATGTCCTAATTTTGTCCATGAACTTAAAATTGGTCAAATTGCTATTTAAGACCTCCTAATTAATATTTCAATGCAATTTCATACTAAAAACTTCTAGAATGCAAATTTTGCAACTTATTCGATTTAGTCCCTACTTTCAATTTAAACACTTTAGGCATAGAATTTCATCACGAAATTTTCACACAATCATGCAATCATATCATAATCATCAAAATAATTATAAAATAATTATTTCTATCTCAAATTTGTGGTCACGAAACCACTATTTCGATTAAGCCCTAATTTAGGATATTACATAAAATATTTCCAAGGTGTAGGGCTCACACGCCTTAGTGGTCCAAGGAACACGCCCGTGTGAACCTAGGACACGCCCGTGCTGGAGGCCGTGTTCAACTCCATGTAACTCTCTGACTTGTGCACACGGGCATTAATACATTTCGAATTTAGGTGCAGGTTTCACACGGCCAAGACACACGACCATGTTCTAGGCTGTGTCGCAGACACGGTTGAGACACACGCCCGTGCCTCTGCCCGTGTGCTCAATTCTGAGCATCTTGTTTCTCAAAAATTAAGGTGCAGGGGACACACTGCCTAACTACACCCCCATGTACCAGGCCGTGTGTCACACACGGTCTAGACACATGCCCGTGTGTCTGCTCGTGTGGACAAATTAAAGCCATTCCTAGCTTCATTTCTCACCTAAAATCGCATCCATGACCTGCACTTGAATCACACATCCAAATACCAATCATTTCAAGCATTCAATTTAAGCAAATTCCATCATTCATCATGGCACATCATTTCATGCATACATGTCTACAATCTTACCTTAGTTCAATCCATGTATTAAACATTATTTGATCAACTACTTAATATATATGTAGCTACCATTGTTTGACATTACAAGTATATTTAAACAAACCATTACTAGCCATTCCAATAGCTAGATTACAAGCATCATTTACATTTACATGCCAATATGGCCAATATATCCTATACATGCCATTACAACCATAATTGATTTACCATATCATACCAACATGGGCCGATGGATAGTGTGAGTGATCTTCGCTGATCTTCCAATCTAACGAGCTTCTGATTTACTCTAGAACAGGGAAATAAAACTAAGTAAGCACAAAATGCTTAATAATTTCATATAACGTGGTACTTAACTTACCATTCATTTTATTTTGAGGTAATTATGTAAGGCATAATCAATTAGTTTAATCTCAAGCCGTACACACATTCTCATGTTACTCAGAACATCAAGGTCTAGATTAGTACGCTCAAGGTGTATAAGTCTATAATCAAGAATGAACATATATTTATCAAATAAAGTCCATGTACAAATATCATCATCTCATGTTTTCATATATCATATATCATGTATCATCATTTACTTGTATTTCAGCCAGATACATGTAATAACTCATTTCTTATCCATATCTTCTCATATCAGATTTTTACCCGTTGAATTTATCTGAAATATTGATGGTTATATAGGTAGTACCCTCGAGGTGGACGAATCAGAATCTATACATTCATGTCTAATGATACCCATAGGGTACTGTATCGGAGAGTACACTCTCGAGCCACACATGTATACGATAGGATTAGCAGTCCAGGCTAAATCCTTTTTATGACATATGCACTAAAGAGCTTGATCTGGATTACCCGTCTAGGCTAAATCCAATTCATAACATATGGTCGAGAGGATTTATATTAGGATTACCTGTCTGAGCTAAATCCTTTCATAAATGAGGTCAATACGATTACTCGTCCGAGCTAAATCCTGTCAACAACAAATGCAGGACCTCATTCATTTCGAGAAATCACATATCCATTAATATTCATTTATTCAACGAGATTTAAAATTTTCAAGCATTTCCCTGAATGTAGTTATTTCATACATCCATAAAATTCATATAATTTGAATGATCACACTCCACATTCGTTCCAAGCATAAAAGTAACATTTTTCTCATTTATCCTTTATCGGGCATTATTGTTGATCAGGCTTTGTCAGGTATATGTTCAACTGATTGTCACTCGCGATAAGTTTTAAAATTTATAAATGATCGTACTCGAACTACCTATTATCACGATGAAGGCAAGCACACCTATCGAACAGTAGTATAGTTTTAGCAAGACCGGATGCCGAACCCAAAGGAACTAAAAGTACTAGTATTAACTTTCTTTCTATTATCTAGCCTAAGAATAATGAATGTCATTTTAAATAATTAATTAACTAATCTAAGGATGCAAAAAAAATAGATTTGGGGAAAATACTTTTGGAAAATTAATTGATTTAAGACAATACCCAAGGAAGAATCCACTTAGACTTCTCTTGTTAACTGACTCTGAACCAGACGATTTATTCACTTGACTTGATCCGTAGGAATCCCTGAGTTATGTTATTATCCCTATTCAAGACTAATAATGTCTAACCCTAGGTTGATTAATTGAAATCTCTTTCTAATTAAAACCCCTAGTTTTGCATTAACTCGATCTATGGATCCTCTTATTAGATTTGAGTCTAATCCGACAGATTTATGTCGTCCTATCTCTAGGATTGCATGCAACTCAGCTTAACTATGAGTGATCTACTCTTAGACAGTGACTATTCATCCTCCGAATAAGCATATCAATAATTGAATCAATATCCTGGAATATTCAAACAAGAGTTAAAGTCATAATTAAGAACAAATCAAATATTTATCATACAGTTCAGAAAATATTAACAAGATCCATCTTAGGTTTCATCCCCTTTAGGTATTTAGGGGATTTAGTTCATAACTAGAAAAGAAATCATCTCATAAGAATGATAACAAAACATAAAGAAAACCCAAAAACCCCTGAAGGAAATTGAAGGGAGATCTTCAGTCTTGGAGGTGAATCCGACTTCCAAGATGGATCAATCAGCTTCCTTCGAGTAATTCCTTGCTTCCTACTCTCTGTGTCCCTTTTAATCCTCCTCCAGGGTGTTTAAATAGGCTTTAGAATGCCTAAAAGCCCTCAAAATCGCCCTTTTCTGAATAGAACTTAACTTGGGGTCGACAGGGACACGCCCGTGTGCGATTGCTTCAGGCCGTGGTCAAGGCTGAGAAATAGACACGCCCGTGTTGAGGTTGTTTTAGGTTGTATTCGAGCCTGCTTGAATGGCACGGACGTGTGTTCTGCCTATGTGAGGAAGTCCAAGCCGTGTTGTTTTCCCACGTCGGCCCATTTTCTCCGTTTTTGGCCCGTTTCTTATTCTTTTTGCTCTCCTGTGCTCACCTAAGTATAAAACATGAAATTAAAGGATTAGGAGCATCAAATTCACCAAATCTAAGGAGAAATCATTCATAAATGTGTTAAGCATGGGATAATAATATGTATAAATTACGGTTTATCAAATACCTCAATAAATTACAGTTTATCAAATACCCCCATACTTAAGCATTTGCTTGTCCTCAAGCAAAATCCTCAATTCACAATTAAGAATTCCTTTTTCTCAACTTATAATTTCTATCAATAATATCTCAAACTAATCCATAAGTAATCATATATTGAGAACTCAACTAGAAGAACCTTAAAGTTTCAAACATTCCAAGTTGAGCATTTTATCACGAAAAACATTGGAATCTCCCCTCGTCTAAGTAATCAACTTTGATTCAAAATCTCACTGAGTTTAACATCCTCACTAAAGATTCACTCAAATCACTCGAAGTGTTTAAGGATAATGAAATTAGCACTCAACAGTCAATATGAAAAATTATTACCATAGGCTTGCATGAAAATCAAATCTCCACCACTATAAATTGAGATGATACATCAATCAAAAGGTCTTTAGAGGGTTGTAACGAGGCTTTGGTTAGGCGGTGTGGTCACAAGCTGAAAGAGAAGGTTAGAATCGAGATTGAATTGAAAAATTACTTAACTAGAAAAATATTTAATTACACTTGAATAAATATGAGCTTCATCTTAGAATATGGAATTAAATACTTAAGCTCAAAAATGAAAGATCACTACTAATATGTATATATGTATGTTTTTATTTTCAAACAAGAGTTAAGAATAAGACAAATAACTTAGGCTAACTAAAAATAAAACATAGCTAAGCAATTTATTCAAATCAAATCTCGACAAAAATAGGGATCAAATTAATGAGGGGATTTCAACAATAATGAGTTAAGGGTTAATATTGAGGATAAATCAATGAATGGGATGTTAGGCTCAAAGGGGTTTACTAAGGGTTAATTGTGAAGGTAGGCTTTTCATGGCATGAGTGGGTTAAACCTAAGTGCCTCTATCATCTTGACATATCAAATCAAATGGTGTGATCTTGACATGCATAATCAAGCAAGTTCTAGAATAACAATTCAATATTGATGCACTCAAGGCAACAATAAAAGTGAGCATGAAAGAAATAATAGATGCTCTAAAGGCTTAAAATCTCACAAAATTATGGCTTTTTGATGTTTAAACATGTGGATTTCAATTCAAGATAATACCTAAACTTGGGGAAAACAACCTAAAATTTTAAATTTTCAAAAATCAACTTATCATGCTTAATTCTCTAATGTCTTAAAGTTTAATTAGTCAATGCATGAATGCCTATGTTTTAATTCAATAAATATCAATAAAAATCATAAATTAATCAAAATTCATCCTAAAAATGATATGATAGATTTACAAGAGAACAAGACAAAATTCAGGGATTTTTTTGATAGTGATATAATTGACCCCCGCACACTTAAGATGTACATTGCCCTTAATGTACAAAGATAAAGTTAGTGGCAATTATAGATATAAGATCATAAGATAGGGAGAGAAGTGAAACTTCTTGAATGTTAAATGAATAAACTCTCTAGTTTGGAGTTATGTAGAGTGGAGGAGGATACTCCGGTGGTGGTAGAGGTTGGGTTCCACAAGTGCTGTGCCAAAAGAATATTATATCTCGTGGTGGCTATGATCATGGTCGAGCAGGGCATGGCAGTCTTGGAGAACCTTTGCCAGTGGGGTTTGAAGTTCCTAAGTGATAGTGAACTTGGGAGCTCTTTATAACTGTGATGAAATCAAGAACTCTTTAGGGAATATAAAGAAGAATAATTACTCATAAGGAAATAGCCGAAATTAAAAATTGTTTATAAAACCTAAAAAAAAAATAGTATCAAAAAGAAATAAAATGAAAAGTTAAAAGTTAAAATAATAAGAAAAATGATAAATAAAAATAAAATAAAGATAAAATTTAAATAAAATCTTTAAACATCATCATCGCCGGATGGTTCGCGAGGTGGTGGTGGCGATGAAATGTGAAGGTGCTAACAAATCTACTGTAAAGTAGCATCAATGTTATCAAAGCGCTAAAAACACTGTTACTCGAATCGAGTGAGGCGCTCAGAGATGTCAAAATATGAAGCCGCCACATGAACTGGATGATGGGTGGGTGGTGGCTGAGACGGTGGGTCCTCGTGTCATGAAGGACATCATCAGTAATGTCTTCAGGGGCCTCCTCCTCGGTTGATTGGGCGAGACGATATTGAGAAGGGTAGGTTCCACGACGTTTTTCGATCATCCTCATACTGAGCATGCTCGAGATGCCTTGTGGAGACATCTAGCCAATGAAGGTAAGGGAGGATGCTTGTGCCGCTAAGTTGGAGAGCTCGAAGTGCCGAGCTAGTTGAGTCACATAGGGGCCGATGGAGATGACCCCCTTCGGATGCCACTTTGTCTGATGGTGTATGGGAAGGGCGAAGAAATAGGAAAGGTCGAAGACGTGCCCATGCGACATACACCATTAAAAGTAGGCGTCGTGAGTGTCGAAACCTCTTTAAAATGGGTTTTAAAAAAACGAAGACGGGAGTCGCCACCAATCTTTTAAAGTGTGATTTCATCACTTTATAAAATATTTTGGTCTACGAAATTATGAGAAAATAGGTTCGGGAGTCAGTTACGTACGAGGAAGGATTAGCACCCTCGTAACGCCCAAAATTGGTACCAAATTGAATAATTTTATCTTAGTGTCAGAAGTTTGAAAGAATTTAGAAACGAGATTCCCTTAAAACCGTAATGCTTTGAATTAAAAAGAATCAAGATTCCTTCATTTTAAAAAGTACAAACATCACATCCAGCCTGATTGGACATGATATCTTTAAACTTTCGTAACTAAAATCATCTCGTGATTTGTAAAACTCATTTAAAAGGATGTGTAATATCCTAAATTAAGGCTTAATCGGAATAGCGGTTTTGTGACCACAAATCCGAGATAGAAATAATTATTTTATAATTATTTTGATGATTATGATATGATTGCATGATTGTGTGAAAATTTCGTGATGAAATTCTATGCCTAAAGTGTTTAAATTGAAAGTAGGGACTAAATCGAATAAGTTGCAAAATTTGCATTCTAGAAGTTTTTAGTATGAAATTTGCATTGAAATATTAATTAGGAGGTCTTAAATAGAAATTTGACCAATTTTAAGCGCATGGACAAAATTAGGACATGGAAGGAATTTTTGAAGGTTTAGTAAGGAGGGGCATTTTGGTCATTTGGATATTAAATGAAATAAAAAGGGAAAAATAACACAAAATAGTCATCTTCTTCATATGGTTGCTGCCGAATTTTGCTCTCTCCATAGCTAGGGTTTCTTCAACTTTCAAGCTCCATAGTAAGTGATTCTAAGCCCCGTTTTTAATGTTATTTATGTTTTTGAAATCCCGGAAGCTCGATTAAACTTATGCTAGCAATAATTCAACCTAGGGTTTATATTTGGAAAAATACCCATAGGTGAAATTTGTGTATTTTGATGTTTTATGATAGAATATGAGGTTTTAAATTATGTTAGACAACTTGTGCTACTCGGTTTTGAGTGAAAACGAGTAAAAGGGCTTAATCGGTAAAAATACCTAATAGTCATAAGTACATGTTAGAGTGTGAATTTGATATTGTCATAGAAGGGAAAAATGATCAGCATGTCATAAAACATAAGAATAAGGGATAAAGTTTAATTCCCGAGCCTAGGGGCAAAAGTGTAATTATGCAAAAGTTTAGGGGCAAAAGTGTAATTTTCCAAAGTTTGTATTAAATGCTATTTTGATGAATGTATGTATTAAATAACATTAATTTGGTATTATAGATCATGAGAAACGGGAATCAAGTCGCGATCGAGGAAAAGAAAAGATTATGGACTAAATTGCAAAATCTTTATATTTTGGTACCAAGGTAAGTTCATGTGTAAATAATGTAGCATAATTGTTATTTTTAAGTTATTGATGTTAATTATATGACATGCTGATTTTTTATCGTGAAATATTATGCTTTGTAGTTAATGTTGAGTAATATGCAAATTATGTTTACTACTTGATAAATATGAATTGCTGCCGAGTATCGGTTTCGATATTCCGTGGAAGACGGCTAATGTCAGATCGAGGGAAAAAGCCCGTTTGAACCTTAGGAATAGATTAGGATACAAGTGACATGTCACTAGGATGGTTGAGCATCCGAACTCATTGAGTTGAGTCCGAGTTCGTGAGATGTAACTAGGCATCCGAACTCGTTGAGTTGAGTCCGAGTTCACTTATGGGCGGGTTACATGATTGCTTGATTACATATGTGGCACTTATGTGCAAATTATCCGTGTATCCGAGTTATATTCCGATGTGTTCAACGGGTGAAAATTTCTATGAAATGGAAGAACACTTAAGATGCAAGTGATGTTTTGGTAAGTGTTGTGAAATGGACACTTTGGACAGGTATGTACTTAACCCTCGGGTTGAAAATAGATACAACAACGATAAAGTGGTAAGATGATGAATGATGTTTAGAAATGTGATATATGTTTTGGTGATGCCATGCTAAGGTTGTTTGGTATAATTGTATTGTTATGTTACTTGTTATTTGCATATGAACTTACTAAGCATTTATGCTTACTCCTTCCTTTTCATTCATTGTAGTTTTGAACAAGTCACTTTCGGGAATCGGGACAGTCGAAGTTTCGATCACACTATCCGAAGGATTTCTATTGGTAAATGGCTTGTAAAACTTAAGTATGGCATGTATAGCAATGTACCTATTTTGTGTAAATAATTTTATGATATGACCATGTTTGGTTGAGAAAATGTTTGATATTGATAAGTCATGGTGATGGCTAATTAGATCATGTTTGATATCATGGAAGTTTAATAGGTTATCTAGTTCATAAAAAAATTCATGGAAAGATGAAACTTGTCTTAAAATAGAATAGTGCTGCAGCAATGACATGAATTTGAAAAATCACTAAAAATAGTATAAGTGGAAATAAATGATGAGTAAGTTATGAAATTGAAGCTTAATGAGTCTATTTTTATGTGGATTGAACAAAACAGGCATATAAATTATATTTTATGAGATATTTAAACTTTTATGAAACAGGGCCAGAATGATTTCTGGATCCCCTGTTCTGAATTTAAAAATTTATAATAAATTTTAAAAAAATAATTATAAGTTTTTATTTACATTTAAAGATTCCTATTGAGTCTAGTTTTAATAGAAACAAACCTCATAGTCATTAAAATTTTGTATAGAGAGATATCTGATTCGTAATACACAGAGGTCAGAGCAGTCAAACCCTGAAACAGGGGAGACTTTAAATAGTAAACTGTACTAATTGGCCTAACAAAAAATTCTAGAAAAAAATTAGTAAATAGATATATGAGTATAAATTTAGGGAAAATTGACGGATCTTGATTTTGAGTTTCGTAACTCGAGATATGATTTTTTTTGTAACTGTGACGCAGATAGCTAGAAAGCTGTGAATGTAGAAACAAATGATTCGAAGTACTTAAATTGATAAATTATGTTCTGTAACACCTCAAGCTCGATTCTGGCATCGGTCTCGGGTCTGGGGGCATTACATTTTATGGTATCAGAGCAGGTTTAGTCGGTTCTCAGACTACGTGTTGTATGTACGGATTTTTACTATACATGCCATATGTATAAATTGTGATAGTGTGACGACTTTGACCTTTTTAAATGATTTTTATATAGTAAATGGATCCCGATCCAGTGTGTGGCGTATGAAGTAGAGAGTAATCGCCACCTCTGGGTGAAGGGCACGTGCCGTGAAAAACCCACCTCCTATTGTTGGTCGGGAGGAGGAGAAAGGGATCGGGAAGCCTTTCTCCAAATGATGAGTGCATGGTACACTGAGTTCGTTCGTACGAACCCAAATGTACGACCTCCCCCACCTCCTCCAATTCCTCAACCTATGCCTCCGATGCCTCAAGGAGTTGATATGATAAAATTTTGCAGAAACCCTGTTGATAGAATTCGTAAACAAGGGGCTGAAGAATTTAGAGCAAATATTGATGATGATGAAGAGAAAGTAGAATTCTGGCTTGAAAATTCTATCCGGGTATTTGATGAACTTGTACACCTGAAGAATGTTTGAAATGTGCTACATCTTTGTTGAGAGATTCAGCCTATAATTGGTGGAAGACTTTAATTTCGGTGGTACCGAAAGAGAGGGTAACCTGGGAATTCTTTCAAGAAGAGTTTCGGAAGAAATATATTAGTGAAAGATTTATTGATCAGAAATGTAAAGAGTTTCTTGAGCTGAAGCAAGGTAATATGACAGTCTTAGAATATGAAAGAGAGTTTGTTTGATTGAGTAAGTATGCCAGGGAATATGTTCCTACAGAAGCCAAGATGTGCCGACAATTTGAAGACGGGCTCAATGAAGACATTAAGGTATTTGTCGGGATCCTTGAACTGAAAGAAATGGTAGTACTGGTTGATCGAGCTTGCAAGGCTGAAGAACTACTTAAAGAGAAGGGAAAGGTAGAGGCTGAGACACGAAATTGGAAGGAAAGGCCAATGAGTAAGGCACCTTCACAGCAACCCGGAAAGTCAAGAAATATGAATCCTCGTTCCCAAGTTTCAGCTGGGCAATCATATGAAAATTTTAAGAAAACAGAATGTGGGTCCTAAATCTCGTAATACTTCTCTGACCGGTGTAGGGAACTCGAGATTTGTTAAACCCGAGTGCCAGCGATGTGGTAGAAATCATTTTGGTCCGTGTAGAGCAGATGAATGTTTTCGATGTGGTTCCCCGGATCATTTTATTAGAGACCGCCTGAGAGAGAGAGAAAAAAATTTTCGAATGTAAAAGCTAGTGGTGCAGACTTGAGGGGAAGGTATCCGAGAAAAGCTAGAAGTGAAACAAGCAGTAAGAATGTAGCCAGAGAAGCAGCAGTTAGATCTGAAGGAAGAGCTCCGGCTAGAACTGATTCTATTAAAGCGCGTGAAGATGCTTCCTCACCCGATGTGATTACCGGTACATTTTCTCTTTATGATATTAATGTTATTGCTTTGATTGATCCCAGTTCTACTCATTCATATGTATGCATGAAGCTGGTGTCTAGTATGAATATACCTGTTGAGAACACAGAATTTATGGTTAGAGTGTCAAATCCGTTGGCAAATGTGTGATAGTTGATAAAGTATGCAAGAAATGTCCTTTAATGATTCGGGGTCATTACTTTCCGGCCGACTTGATGTTGTTGCCGTTTGATGAATTTGATGTTATTTTGGGTATGGATTGGTTGACATTGCATGATGCTATAGTAAATTGCAAAGAAAAGGTTATAGAATTAAAGTGTGAAAACGGTGAAACTCTACGGGTTGAATCAGATAAATCAGAGGCATTGTCTAGTGTAATTTCTTCGATGTCGGCTCAGAGATATTTGAGAAAGGGTTATGAAGCTTATTTGGCGTATGTCATTAATACAAAAGAAGTTGAAAAGAAAGTTGAATCAGTGCCGGTTGTGTGTGAATTTGCGGATGTATTTCTAGAAGAATTGCCGGGTTTGCCTCTAGTCAGAGAAGTAGAATTTGGTATTGATTTGATACTGGGAACAGCTCCGATCTCGATTGCTCCATATAGAATGGCACCAATAGAGTTGAAAGAATTAAATTCATAGTTGCAAGAGTTGACTGATAAAGGCTTTGTAAGACCGAGTTTTTCACCTTGGGGTGCTCCTGTGTTATTTGTGAAAAAGAAGGATGGTTCTATGAGATTATGTGTTGATTATTGGTAGTTAAACAAGGTGACAATCAAAAACAAGTATCCATTGCCGAGAATTGATGATTGGTTTGATTAGCTAAAAGGAGTGACATGGTTTTCAAAGATTGACTTGAGATCTGGGTATTATCAACTGCGAGTAAAAGATTCGGATGTGCCTAAAACTGCTTTTAGAACAAGGTACGGTCATTATGAATTTTTAGTTATGCCATTCAGGTTGACAAATGCTCCTGCTGTGTTTATGGATTTAATGAATTGCATATTTCGGCCATACTTGGACAAATTTGTTGTGGTGTTTATAGATGATATTTTAATTTATTCAAAAGATGAGACAGAGCATGCTGAGCATTTGAAGATAGTTTTGCAAACTTTGAGAGATAAACAGTTGTATGCTAAGTTTAGTAAAAGTGAATTTTAGCTCCGGGAAGTTGGATTTTTGGGTCATATTGTTTCAGGTGATGGTATACGGGTTGATCCTAGTAAAATTTCAGTCATTATTGATTGGAAACCACTGAAAAACGTAACTGAAGTTAGAAGTTTCTTGGGGCTAGCTGGGTATTATCTGCGGTTTGTAAACGGATTTTCTATAATTGCTGCTCCTATGACTAGACTACTTCGAAAGGATGTTAAATTTGAATGGACGGAAGAATGTCAACAAAGTTTCGAAGAATTGAAAAAGCTATTAACTAAAGCACTAGTGTTAGTACAACCCGAATCAGGTAAAGAATTTGTGGTGTATAGTGATGCTTCTCTAAATGGCTTGGGGTGTGTACTTATGCGAGAAGGAAAAGTGGTGGCTTATGCTTCGAGGTAGTTAAAACCTCATGAGAGGAATTATCCTACTCACGATTTGGAATTGGCTGCGGTGGTGTTTGCTTTGAAGATTTGGCGACATTATTTGTATGGTGAAAAGTGCCGGGTATGTACCGACCACAAAATTCTTAAGTACTTGATGTCACAAAAAGACTTGAATTTGAGACAACGAAGATGGTTGGAGTTATTAAAAGATTACGAGCTTGTTATTGATTATCATCCGGGAAAGGCGAATGTGGTTGCCAATGCTTTAAGCAGAAAGTTGTTGTTTGCTTTGAGAGTTATGAACACTCAGTTGAAAATGTCAGATGATAGTTCGATTCTAGCAGAGATAAGAGCTACACCGATGTTTTTACAAGAGATTTCTGGCTCGGAAAAAATGATCAAGATTTGCTAGCCAAGAGAAGATGATTAGTGAAGTCGATACGGGATCAGATTTCAGAATCGGTTCTGATGGTAGCTTGATGTTTAAAAATCAAATTTGTGTACCGAAAAATGATGAGTTGATTCAAAATATTTTGCATGAAGCACATAATAGCTGTTTGGCGGTTCATCCGGGCAGTACGAAAATGTATAATGACTTGAAGAAAATGTATTGGTGGAGTGGAATGAAAAGAGATATTTCTGAGTTTGTATCAAAGTGCTTAATTTGTCAACAGGTGGCTGAACACCAAGTACCTTCAGGATTACTTCAGCCTATTATGGTTCCTGAATGGAAATGGGATTGGATTACTATGGATTTTGTTTTAGGGTTGCCATTAACTCTAGGAAAGAAAGATGCCATCTGGGTAATAGTTGACAGACTGACTAAATCAGCTTATTTTATTCCGGTACGTACGGATTATTCTCTTAATAAGTTGGCTGAATTGTATATCCCTGAGATTTTTAGACTTCATGGAATACCTTTGTCAATCATTTCGGATAGAGATCCGAGATTTACTTCACGGTTTTGGCAAAAGTTGCAAGAGGCATTAGGTACAAAGTTAAATTTCAGCACTGCCTTTCATCCACAAACTGATGGGAAATCAGAGAAAGTAATTCAGATTCTTTAAGACATGCTCAGATGTTGCGTATTGGAATTTCAAGGCAGTTGGGAAAGGTACTTACCGTTTGTAGAATTTGCTTATTATAATAGTTATCAGACGAGTTTGAAAATGGCACCTTATGAAGCATTATATGGTCGTAAGTGTCAAACACCTTTGTATTGGACTGAACTCAAGGAAAATCAGATTTATGGAGTTGATCTAATAAAAGAAACCGAAGAAAAGGTGAAAGTGATTCGAGATTGTTTGAAAGCTGCTTCAGATAGACAGAAATCTTATGCGGATTTGAAACGAAAAGAAATCGAGTTTCAAGTTGGTGATAAGGTATTTTTGAAAGTGTCTCCATGGAAGAAAGTCCTTAGATTTAGATGGAAGGGCAAGTTAAGTCCACGTTTTATTGGGCCGTATGAAATAATTGAAAAAGTTGGGCCGGTAGCATATCGGCTAGCATTACCACCTGAATTAGAGAGGATTCATGATGTGTTCCACGTATCTATGCTACCTCGGTATCGTTCGGATCCTTCACATATAATTTCACCGACAGAAATTGAACTATGACCGGATATGACTTACGAAGAAGAACCGATTATGATCTTAGCTCGAGAGGTCAAGAAACTAAGAAATAAAAGTGTCGCTCTCGTGAAGTATTATGGCTAAAGCATGGGGTAGAAGAGACTACATGGGAACCTGAAGAAACTATGAGAAATCAATACCCACACTGTTTATTTAAAGATTTTCGAGGACGAAAATCCTTAAAAGGGGAGAGTTGTAATATCCCGAATTAGGGCTTAATCGGAATAGTGGTTTCGTGACCACAAATCGAGATAGAAATAATTATTTTATAATTATTTTGATGATTATGATATGATTGCATGATTGTGTGAAAATTTCGTGATGAAATTCTATGCCTAAAGTGTTTAAATTGAAAGTAGGGACTAAATCGAATAAGTTGCAAAATTTGCATTCTAGAAGTTTTTAGTATGAAATTGCATTGAAATATTAATTAGGAGGTCTTAAATAGAAATTTGACCAATTTTAAGTTCATGGACAAAATTAGGACATGGAAGGAATTTTTGAAAGTTTAGTAGTAAGGGCATTTTGGTCATTTAGTTATTAAAATGAATTAAAAACAAAATTAAAAGCCAATTTTTGTCCATCTTCTTCATTAGGCCGAAATTTCAAGGATTCTCCATAGCTAGGGTTTGTTTCAAGCTTCCAAGCTCCACAGTAAGTGATTCCAAGCCCCGTTTTTAATGTTCTTTACGTTTTTGGAATCACGGTAGCTCGATTAAGCTTATGCTAGCAATAATTCAACCTAGGGTTTATATTTGGAAAAATACTCATAGGTGAAATTTGTGTATTTTGATGTTTTATGATAGAATATGAGGTTTTAAATTATGTTAGACAACTTTTGCTACTCGGTTTTGAGTGAAAACAAGTAAAAAGGGCTTAATCGGTAAAAATACTTAATAGTCATAAGTACATGTTAGAGTGTGAATTTAATATTGTCATAGAAGGGAAAAATGATCAGCATGTCATAAAACATAAGAATAAGGGATAAAGTTTAATTCCCGAGCCTAGGGGGCAAAAGTGTAATTATGCAAAAGTTTAGGGGCAAAAGTGTAATTTTCCAAAGTTCGTATTAAATGCTGTTTTGATGAATGTATGTATTAAATAAGATTAATTTGGTATTATAGATCAAGAGAAACGGGAATCAAGTCGCGATCGAGGAAAAGAAAAGATTGTGGACTAAATTGCAAAATCTTTATATTTTGGTACCAAGGTAAGTTCATGTGTAAATAATGTAGCATAATTGTTATTTTTAAGTTATTGATGTTAATTATATGATATGCTGATTTTTTTATTGTGAAATATTATGCTTTGTGGTTAATGTTGAGTAATATGCAAATTATGTTTACTACTTGATAAATATGAATTGCTACCAAGTATCGGTTCCGATATTCCGTGGAAGACGGCTAATGTCAGATCGAGGGAAAAAGCCCGTTTGAACCTTAGGAATAGATTAGGATACAAGTGACATGTCACTAGGATGGTTGAGCATCCGAACTCGTTGAGTTGAGTCCGAGTTCACTTATGGATGCAAATGTTCGAACTCATTGAGTTGAGTCCGAGTTCACTTATGGATGCGAACGCCCGAGCTCATTGATTTGAGTCCGATTTCATTTATGGGCGGGTTACATGATTGCTTGATTACATATGTGGCACTTATGTGCAAATTATCCGTGTATCTGAGTTATATTCCGATGTGTTCAACGGGTGAAAATTTCTATGAAATGGAAGAACACTTAAGATGCAAGTGACGTTTTGGTAAGTGTTGTGAAATGGGCGCTTTGGACAGGTATGTACGTAACCCTCGGGTTGAAAATAGATACAACAACGATAAAGTGGTAAGATGATGAATGATGTTTAGAAATGTGATATATGTTTTGGTGATGCCATGCTAAGGTTGTTTGGTATAATTGTATTGTTATGTTACTTGTTATTTGCATATGAACTTACTAAGCATTTATGCTTACTCCTCCTTTTCATTCATTGTAGTTTTGAACAAGTCAGCTCGAATCGGGACAGTCGAAGTTTCGATCACACTATCCGAAGGATTTCTATTGGTAAATGGCTTGTAAAACTTAAGTATGGCATGTATAGCAATGTACCTATTTTGTGTAAATAATTTTATGATATGGCTATGTTTGGTTGAGAAAATGTTTGATATTGATAAGTCATGGTGATGGCTAATTAGATCATGTTTGATATCATGGAAGTTTAATAGGTTATCTAGTTCATAAAAAAAATTCATGGAAAGATGAAACTTGCCTTAAAACAGAATATTGCTGCAACAATGACATGAATTTTAAAAATCACTAAAAATAGTATAAGTGGAACTAAATGATGAATAGGTTATGAAATTTAATCTTAGTGAATCTATTTTCATATGGATTGAACAAAACAGGTATATAAATTATATTTTATGAGATATTTAAACTTTTGTGAAATAGGGCCAAAATGATTTCTGGATCCCCTATTCTGACTTTAAAAATTTATAATAAATTTTAAAAAAATAATTATAAGTTTTTCTTTACATATACAGATTCTTATTGAGTCTATTTTTAAGAGAAACAAACCTCATAGTCATTGAAATTTTTTATAGAGAGATATCTAATTCATAATACACATAGGTCAGAGCAGTCGAACCCTGAAACAGGGGAGACTTTATCTAATAAAATGTACTAATTGGACCAACCAAAAATTCTAGAAAAAAATTAGTAAATAGATATATGAGTCTAGATTTAGGGAAAATTTACGGATCTTGATTTCGAGTTTGGTAATTCGAGATATGATTTTTCTTGTAACTGTGATGCAGATAGCTAGAAAGCTGTGAATGTAGAAACAAATGATTCGAAGTACTTAAATTGATAAATTATGTTCGGTAACACCTCAAGCTCGATTCCGGCGTCGGTCTCGGGCATGGGGGCGTTACATTTTAAAATTTAGAAAAATTCTTAGAGGTTTTGATTAAGTGCCTACTCGATTCTAATACTCGTATTGGACCTCAAGGGTCCATTTAAAGGATGTTATGCATGATTTCGGAATCTAAATAATAACTTGCATGATTTATCTATAAATGTTTCTGAAAGTTCCAGTAATGCTTTGAAACCCTGTTCTGACGATGGATACGGTTTAGGGTGCTACATGGTGTCTAATTAGATACCAAGTCAATATGCTTCACACGGCCTAGCACACGGGCGTATGACTCAGTCATGTGGCATAAGTTAGTATACCCTACAGGTTTGGCACGGCCTAGCACACAAGCGTGTGAGGCCATTTCGATGGGCACACGAGCTGGTCACACCGGGCATGTGGTTGGCTACGTGACCCAAGTTAGAGAGTTACACGGGGTCAGACACGGGCTGGGACACGACCATGTGATCCCATGTCGAATGTTCACATGGCCTGTGACACGGGCGTGTCTTTCGCCATGTGAGACACACAGCCGGGCCACACGAGCATGTGTCCCCTGTATTTTGAAAAATTTTCTAAATGTTCCAATAATTTCCTGAGATATCTTTTTAGTCCCGAACCACTTCTAAAGCATGTTTTGGGCCTCGTAGGCTCGTATTAGGGACTTGATGTATGATTGTAAATGGTTTATATTTTGAAAATGAAAAATGTATGAGAAATGTATATTTAATTGTGTAATAAGTCAGTTATTGCTCGTAACCCTATTTCGGCGACGGATATGGGTGAGAGGTGTCACAGAACCACAACTTCTTGCAACTTTGGTAGCGATGATCCATTGCTAGATGTCACCCATTGCTTGTAACGTTAGAAGTTTTCTAGTATTACTACCAATGTTACAAGAGCCTACAGGTCATACCCTATGGTTAAAACGAATAGAATCTAAACACAGTTGGTAATAAATTTAACTGTCACAAGAATTGAATTAATTTAATTTGGCTAAATAATAAACACAATATATTTACAATTTCATTGTACAAGAATAGAGAACATAGTTAAAATAAATGTATGAATTTGATTCTTATAAAATATTAATTATGTATTTTTTTTTACAAAAATTATTAAAATAAAGTGTTATAATAATTACGGTCAAACATAAAATATATGGAAATTAATATCTTTTCGAAAAGGATATTACATTATGATATTTTTGATATATTTTCTGGCACCAAAAGAGGGTGATTCCAATTTTAATATGAATATTAAAATAAAAGGGAATCATATAAAAATAAACCTTAAGGTGAGAGAGTGTTACCAACATTAACCATGAAAAAAAAAAAGAAAACTAGGTCTAACAACCGCTTTTTTTTTGAAAAAACCTCTCTAAAACGTTCAAAGAGAGTTTTTGTTCGTTCGTTTGCAAGTGGGTGGACTACATAGAGGCTGGGACGATTTTGTTGCGGCTTTGAATCGGTAGCATGTAAAGGGGATTAAATTGGCAATGGTTCCTTCGTATTTTTTACATTTCGAAAGGTATATTTTCAAACCTTTCCTTCTCGATTCGTTCCTTGTGCATGTATTCCTAGTTTGGATGGCCGAAATAATTTTTTCGCTACGCCACGAGGCATCCCAATAACCCAACATCTTTTTCATCTTTTGGCATATTTGATGTAATATATAGACTAAAATTAAAATGGGATTTATATTGCATTCAAGAAACATATTTAGTACCTAATCCACCACTAAATTTCATTACTAGCATGATGATCAATCGTTAAATGTCAAAATTGCTCACCTAATTTAATTAGTTTCACATTTAGTTTCTTGAGATTTTCTAGCCTAGATATATGCATTCCATCTAAAAAGGACTTCATTGCAAACTATCCAAAGTCTAGTAAAGCATTCATTTTTAACCTTATTGCTTGGTTCATTTGTCCTTAGATCTTTTTTTATTGCAATGGCAAGCTCAGGAAAGAAAACTAGAGGAAGGCAAAAATTTGAGATTAAGATCATTGAAAATAAGGATGATAGGCTTTTCTCATTCTCGAAATGACGTTCTGGACTCTATAAGAAAATCATTGAGCTCTCCACTTTATATGGTAGTGAGATTCTTATCATTGTCTACTCACCAGTAAGTAAGGCTATTAATTTAGTCATCTGTTGAATTTGTTACTAATCATTTTTCAAACCCAAATCAAGCTCTTTCTGAAAACACTCATGCTCCTATTGAGGCTCACCATAAAGTAAAAATTAACTCGTTGATCCACTATTACAATAAAGTCCACAGCTAACTAGATGCATCAAAAGAGAAGCAAAAGGGGCTTGCTCTAGCCTAGCAGTCAAATGGAAGAAAAAATTAATCATTGGTGGGAAACTCCCCCTGATCATCTTAACCCTAGGGAGCTTTAAGAACTAGACACACGTTTCACAAAGCTTATCAACCCACTTTATGTCACGAGGGAGCAAAAGACTACAACCATATTTTCAATGCATGCTACAACCAATGAGAATGAGGATTCCCCTGTAGTAATTCACTCTGGATACGACCTTGGTCACTAGCAATTCTAAACCTCAAAGTTGACAATGCCAAATGCTATTTTTAATTTTTTCTTGTTATGTTTGAAGCTTGTCAATTTTGGGAGTCCTCAAGGCATACATGAACATGTCCTTGATTGCGTAGGTTCTAGGGCTATTTTCATTTTAATTATCATGCAATACAGGTTATCGTGATTAATAAAATTGTTGCATCCTTTTCTGTTTGTAATATATTAATTTTTTTCTAAGTAATTATTTGAGCTTAAGCTCGTACAATTGCTTATATTTATGGCTCAGTTAAGTTTCAATTCATATGTGGATACACTATCCATTTTAGGATATCGTTAAAATTGTTTTTGTCGAGACCATTTTTAAATCGAGTTTTGGAAAATGGGAATCGGGTTTTGGAAACGAAAACAGGAGTCGCCACCAATCTTTTTAGGTGTAATTGGATCACCCTTAAAACATTATGTTTTAAAATCATTGGTTTTGGTCTATGAAATCAAAAGAATGGGTTCGGGAGTCAGTTACGTACGAGGAAGGGTTAGGTACCTAATTGATTATCAAAAATGTCTTTCATATCGGAAATTTAACAAAAATTTAAGATGTAATCCTCTTTACAATATTTTGATTTTGAAAATTGGAGTTCTCTTGTATCAAAGTATTGACACCAGGTTAGCTTTTGGAAGTCTCTATCTCGAAACAACAAAACGCCATATCCAGTAAGTTAGGACATATTACTTTGAAATTCCAAGACAGTTGCTTGCATTTTTAAAAAAAAAAAAAACTTTTAAAAACTTAGAAGGGTACTTGATTATTCGAACTCAACGAGAAGAGTCGCCACCCAATAAGTTAGGGCACTACTTTTCTCGAAATTTCCAAACACCAAGCATTACCTTTATATTTTTTTTTTTTTAAAACTTTGGAATTTTGTTTTAGTTAATGTATGAGGAATCACATTATCGTTATGGAATAGAATATTGCAATAATAAATGAACAAAACATGCATTTAAACGATACAATGGCAATAATACAAAAATTATATGCTAGATACATACATGTTTAAAATTACACAATATCATATATACAAAGATACACATAGCTTATATTGAAAATGGATAAGCAAAACATACATACATAGTAATAATTAAGAAATGATGCATGATACACAATTAAAATGAAATATAGTATCAACATACATATTCCTCAAATATAACATTAAATAATAATTGTAACATAACATTTAATACATAAATTGTGAAAAAAATAAAATAAAATAAAAAATAAAGAACACAAAATTTTACGTGGAAACCCTTTCGGGAAAAAACCACGGGCAGAGGAGAAGAAAATTCACTATGTCGAAAATTTGAATCAATACAAAAGGAATAGACTATGTCTATTTATAGGCTTGTAAAGCCATATTCTAGTAGGATTGAAACACCTTATCCTAGTAAATATAAAATAGATGGAGTTTAATAAGGTTTAAAAAACCTTATTCTAAAATAAAATAAAAGAAGTCTAGTTCTATATGGATTTTACTTTTATTTTATTTTCCATCGTATTTTATTTAAATAAGAATTAGGGTCACTTAATTCTAACAATCTCCACCTTGACACAAATTCTCAATGAACAAGTTCTTAATCGCGAACAAGTTCTCCACCTCTTCCATAAAACCCCTTAAGGGTTTAACTTCAACAATGAACACCAACCAAGTCTAAGCAATGCTCAAACTTGGTTATAGGAAGTGACTTGGTCATCATATCTGCAGGATTTTCATGAGTACTAATTTTGCTCACAACAATATCACCACGAGCAATAATATCACGAACAAAATGATACCTAAACATCAATGTGTTTTGTTCTCTCATGAAACATTTGATCTTTTGTAAGAAAGACTGGCATTTGAAGGTCTTCATTTAGTTCACTAAAGTCAACCAAATATATCGTGTCGCCATGTACTCGATTTGAAGGTCTTCATTTAGTTCACTAAAGAGTCCCTTCAACCAAAATAACTTCCATGCCAATGCAGTTTTCCAAATCGTAAGGATCAAGCTTCTAAATCCATGCATTTTAATAGCATTCGCCATATATCCTCTCTTTTTCAGATCGAATCGCAATCGACGGAACAAACCATAGCATATGCTTCTTCTAGAGTATGGAAAATGCATGTACTTAATCTCAGAACACATGAAAGTCTAAATGGTGCTATGAGGAGTACTAAGCAAAGCTCCGCATATATCAACCTCTCGCAAAGAACTAAATGCTTCCGACTTAGGTACAATTTACTTGTTTTTCATGATTCCATACAAGTATCTTTTGTTGGTCCCAAATCTTTCATCTCAAATTCTTCTTTAGCAGGCAAGCCTTGCTTCTTATATTTAGGTTCTTCAACTCAACGTAAAGAGAGTCACAAAAGAACTTCTTTGTTTTTCTTAAAGTAAACACCCATTTAAATCGTGAGAAGTCATAAAGGAATTCTTTGTACCACGCTTAGGAAGTTTCACAAGATCCGTAAAGGGACTTTTGTAATCCTTTGTGAAACCCTCTCGTTGTGCATTCCATATCTCCTCAAGTTGCATAGCAAAAATCCATTTTTACATCTAACACGCCAGTCTTCATGCATGGCTAATCAATACCAAGCAAAGCTCGAATAAACTTGCTTCATGGCACATCTTGATTCCACCATCTATATCTTCACAAGCCTTGCTTTACATTTAAAGCATAAGTCCCTTCTTTCTTCACCCATTTACAAATCTAATACTTCTCTTACTTTAGGTTTAATTTCTGTTTTGTTTTTTGGAGTGATTCCATCTCCTCTTGATAGCAAACATCCATTTTTCTCGAGTCATTGAATCGCGAAATTTGAAGCTCTTGATTCTCTATATCTCAATTTTAAAGCATACAAACTAGATCACCTCAGATACTTCGAGGTTTAATTTCTTTAGTTCTGTCGATGCTCCAACTCTATTCTCAATTGATTTTTTATTGGCTCCACCGCTTTGATTTTTTTATTGAAGAGATAAGTTAGG
Source organism: Gossypium anomalum (assembly GCA_025698475.1). Lineage (NCBI taxonomy): Eukaryota > Viridiplantae > Streptophyta > Magnoliopsida > Malvales > Malvaceae > Gossypium > Gossypium anomalum. The sequence continues at coordinate 59,681,682 of CM046965.1, forward strand.
AAGCATAGCGCTTTCATCAAAAACAACATCTCTGCTAATCACAACTTTCCTATTTTCGGACACCATAACTTATACCCTTTTACACCAGCTTTATAACCAAGAAAAACACATTTAATGGATCTCGGCCCAATTTTCCATTATTAACATGAGCATACGCAGACACCCAAAGATCTTTAAATCGGAATAATTAGCAGGATTACTGCCATACCTCTTGTGGAGTCTTTTTCTCAATGGCAAACGGATGGAGATCGGTTGATCAAAAACACAAGTAGAGGCCGCTCGCCCAAAACGACTTCGTGTAAGTTGGCATTTGACAACATGCATCGAACCTTCTCCATGATCGCTCGTTCATTCGCTCGCAACGCCGCTTTGTCGTGGAGTATGACGAATCCGCCAAGTGTCTCACGATCCTTCCGACTTGCACAATCTATTAAACTCATCGTAATGTAACTCTAAGCCATTGTCTCATGCGGAGGTATTTTATCTGCTTTCCATCTGTTTTTCAATCATAATTTTCCAAGACTTAAATGCGAAACACATCGCTTTTTCCGCTTGGGAAGAACGCCCAAACTTTTCTCGGAAAAATCATCAATAAAGGTTAGCATATAATTAGCTCCACCTCTCGAAGGCACTCGATGGTCCCCATAGATCGTAATGAATATACTCCAACGCTTCCTTCGTGTTATGGATTCCTCTAGTGAATCGAACTCTTTTTGCTTCCCAAAAACACGATTGCTCACAGAAATTCGGTTTGCAAATTCCTTGCCCATCAAGAAGTCCTCTTTTGCTCAATTCTACCATGCCATTCTCACTCATATGCCCTAGGCGCATATGCCAAAGTTTAGTAATATCAATTGTGAAAAAATAAAATAAAATAAAAATAAAGAACACAAAATTTTACGTGGAAACCCTTTCGGAAAAACCACGCCATTACCATGAGGAGAAAGAAAAAATTCACTATGTCGAAAATTTGAATCAATACAAAAGGAATAGACTATGTCTATTTATAGGCTTGTAAAGCCATATTCTAGTAGGATTGAAACACCTTATCCTAGTAAATATAAAATAGATGGAGTTTAATAAGGTTTAAAAAACCTTATTCTAAAATAAAATAAAAGAAGTCTAGTTCTATATGGATTTTACTTTTATTTTATTTTCCATCGTATTTTATTTAAATAAGAATTAGGGTCACTTAATTCTAACATAAATGATATATACAAGATACACAAAGAATTAGTATATATAAAAATATAAAATAAAGTGAATAATTGTTAACGAAATATACAAATAAAAATATGATATTTTAAAAAAAATAGTATTTAATATACAATATAAATAATAACAAAAGTTTAATAGAGGATAGTAATTATATAAAATAAAAAAATATATGTTGGTTTAGAAAAATAATGTATAAAATACCAAATATGTAAAAGAATTTATGTTTATAATAAAATAATTATAATATATATAAACATTAGTTTAGAATAATATAAAATGAGTAATTAATGATGAAATATTAGTATAATATTATAATATCTTCAAAATGTGTAATAATAGAATGTGAATAAAGTAATTATTAACCATATAAATAAAATAAGTATATAATACAATTTAAAATCTTTAAGGATAATAATGTATAGATAAAACATAATAATATAAAAATGACATAATATAAAATAATTATGATATATAATATGAAAGTATATGTATATATATATATATAAATAATTAATAATATGTAATACAAGTAATATATAATGATAATATATAAATAAGAATGTGAAATAATAATATTTTGTGAAAAGTGATATATAATAAATGGCAATAATTTAAATAATATAAAAATAATTATATAATATATGATATAAAGATATATAAACATTATGGGATAAAAATAAAAAATAATAAGTAATGATATATGTTAATTAATATGATAATAAAAAGATATAAAGTAATATAATATAAACAAATGTAAGTAAATAATTATAAGATATATAATACATATTAAAATATTAAAATATAATAGTATATATGTATAAAATTTTAAATAAATAAGCCATAAATAGATTAAAAGGAATAAAAGGGACTAAATTGAACACAAATAAAAGTCAGTGGCTAATTTAATAAAAAAATAACTGAGATCAGACTTAATTTAAATGGCCATTAAAACCCTAGGGACTCATCGGGAAAATTTCCCTTGTCCCTAAACGGCATCGTTTTAATTCAAGGCTTAAAACAGTTACTATGAGGACTAAATTAAAATTGAAACAAAGTATCAGGGCTAAATCATAAATATAATAGAACAAATTGTAAACATAAAAAAGGTAGAGGGACTAATTGGGCAATTAACCCAATCCTCAAAAACACACGGATCTTTCCCGGGTAATCGGGTCAACACGCGGATCCTATGCATAGAAACGACGTCATTTTATGCTTATTGGATTAAGCCAAAACGGCGTCGTTTCATTTATGCTATATAAGTTAAATCTTTAGTTTTAAAATCATTTGTAACCGAGTTTTAAAAAAAAAAACTTAAAAATTTTCTCTGAAAGAGAGAGAGAGGAGAGGAGCTCCGAGCTTTGGCCTCCGTAGGCCACACTCCGGTCATTGGTCCTACACGCGCCCACGCGCTGTCGTGCACGGCAGTTAGGGTTTTCCAAACCCTATTTTTCACGGAAAATCAAAAATTTAATCCCGTTTTCTTTTGTTTATCGACATTTTTTGCTAAAACAGTTCATATATATGTATTAAAAAATGAGATACTCGATCAAATCACCTTTTTTAGAAACTGTTTGTATTTCTCTGAACGAATCTATGTGAGTATATATCTGTTCTTTTTTTTTTCAAAAAAAGGTCCCTTTACATCGTATTTTTACATCTACTTATACTGTTTACAAATAGATCTAGATAAATAAATCCTGATTCTGATTCTTGATTTGCTTGCTTCTTTCCTTTTCTTGCAGGCAATCGTGCGAGGGAGTCTCTGGCCTCTGATTAGTGCACCGATCAAGGATCCTGGAATCACGGCACTGATAGAGCCTTGACGATGGTCACGCTTGTTCGTGACATGATTTGGGGCCAGACCAAGGGACGACCGGTGATCGGGGCATTGATGGGCATTGAAGGCCCTTGGGACAACTCATTAAACGATGGCTTTGATTTGGAGGTTGGCAGACGCTCCCCGAAGCTTCTAGAAATGTTTGCGGCGCCACAATATTTAGGAAACCCCAGGGTTTCCTGTTTCTCTTAAGTCTATTGGGCCTTTTGGGCTGTTTTGTTTTGGGTCTGGTTTGTTAATGAGTCAAACTGTAATTGGGTCACGGGTGTAAGTGGGTCTACTGGATAGCTTTAGGCCTGTTTAGGTATAACGGGTCTGTGTTTGGGCTCTTGTAAACTGGACTTCATATGGACTGCTAAATAAACAATTATTTATTTATTTATTTATTTGGTTTCCAGCCCGATCGAATTTGGGCTATTACAGTTTTCATGTAACATAAATAGAAGAACATGTCACTATGGAGTATACTCCTTCTTACAAGATTCTGCATCAAGTTTTGCAACCTAATAATCTAAAATTAATGGAAATTTCTTGAAAAGATTGCTTGGCAGTTATTTATCGTCTAAATAATTTTCACTTTAGTCTTAATGATTGGCCTTCTAAGCAGATGGAGTCTAAATAGAATATATTTTTGAGAGTTCCTCTTGTAGCAAGTTTTTTGTCCCCTACAATTCCATATTAATGATATGCCTTCACCACATCTTTTTAAGTTGTTTTATGTATTTAAAAAGTCATATTTTCCAAGTTTTCTTTTCAGCTCCTATTGTTGTTTTTTGGTTATTGAATTTAATATAAGCCAATTGATTTTATTTTTTTTTAAAAAAAGTCATATTTTCATATCAAGTTTTTATAAAACTTAAAAAAAAAAAAAAGACGATAACAACAAAATGCATACATTAGGTGTATGATAAATAAAATTATATTTAATTATAAACTTGCATTTTAAGTTTACTCAGTATGTGTAACTATTTACAATTATCATTAAATTAAAAAAATGAAAATATATAATTTTTTTAAGTAATAAAAAGGAAAGAGCATAATGAATTGTGTCACAAAAATAATCTAAATGTTATGTTTAGATATATTTTAAATGTAATAAGTTCTTTTCAATAAAAAAACATGTACGAAGTTTTTGATTATGCTTTAATGGTATATTTTATTAAATTGGGATAGTTGAATTCTATTGTTTTATTTTTCTCATTGGCATATTATAAAAGAACTAAGTTATTCAATAATTATTAAAAAATTGTAATAAGACAATTAAAACCAATGAACATCATTTGTATAGCTCCAGTCAATGAAAGCCATGAAAAACAGGTAGTAAACGGATTATCAAGACAAATCGACACCTTTTATCTTTACTCATGGATTATGGTTTTTGCACAAGAAAAATCTTGAACTAGGTAACCCTATTTTTTGTGAAGTTGTATAATTTTAGGCGCTCAACTTTCATTCAACAACTTGTTATTACTGCAATTTGCAATTACACTATGACTTAAATTATTAAACATTAAAAAATTTGATTTTCTTCATCTATTCTTCTCTAAATAACACTGATGTGGACATTGTGCATCATAAAATAAAACCAAGTAGAGAAGCAAAATTCAAGTCATTTCAGATGCTATTGACAACATCAACATACTTTTAATAGTAGTACAACCTAACTTGTTCTAAAATTTACCAAAAGCTTAAATGCAATAAATTTGATATCCATTATTTCCTTAAGGTTTTTGGAGCTTTATTTTCTTAATTTCTCTAGAAGTCTCTCCTTTTTTTGAAAATTCTATCAATTATTCTAGGGTAAGCTTCTAATTTTACCGATTAACTGTATCAATTTTTGAAACTTTGCAACATATATCTGACTTAAAATGCACAATGATATCATGAATTTTTTCATTTTATGGCATATTTGATAATATATATATATATATATACAATCAATAACACAAGATTTATACTGCATTGAAGAAACATATTTAGTGTAACATTCTGATTTTGGGCCTAGTTGGGCCAGTGGTTTCGGGACCACAAATCCAAGGTCATAAAATTTATTTTAGTATTCTTGTGAGGTCTAAAGCATGATAATGTGATTGTGTAAAAATTTTGTTAGGAAATTTTACCGTTTGAATGCTTAATTTATGAATAAGGACTAAATCGCGTAAAATGCTAAAGTTGTATTCTATTAGCTAAATGTGTTAAATAGCTATAGAACTTAAGGGTTGAGGTCCTTAATGAGTAAATAGGCCATTATATGTGTGAATAGATGTTCATGGAAAAGAAAAGTCAAAAAGTCAAAATTTGGTATGGATTGGTATTTGATGACAATAGTAAAAACTAATAAAATAAAACAAGTGGCCATCTTCTTCTTCATTTCATTCTCAACCGAAATTTGAAGAAGAAAACCACCATGGAAGCTTGAAATTTTTAGCAAAATAAGCCCTCTACATGTAAGTCATTTTGGTGTTAGTTTTTAATGTTTTTGATGTTTTTGAGATCCTTGAAGCATGATATGGCTATTTTTACCATTATTTTGAGCTAGGTTTTATGTTCAAAAATTTAACCATGTGTTTCATGCATGTATTTTGATGATTAATGGAGGAATATGGAAGTTTGGTGATAGATGAACATCTTTTTCTAAGTGCCTAAAAGGACTTGTTTGTAAAACATCTAAAAATATGTGTTAAAAATGTGCGTTGATGAAAAATGTGGGCTATTATAAGAGGGAATATGAATTGGCTAGGCTTGGGTAACCAAGAAAATGGACACATTTCATTTTACGAGCCTAGGGGCTAGATTGCAATTATGTGAAAGTTTACGGGTAAAATTTTAATTTTTCCAAAATATGTTTTATGGACTATTTTGAATAATGTGGTAACTAAATAAATGAAAATTTCTATTATAGATCAAGAAAAACAGAGTCCGGGCCTAGACCAGAGAAAAAGCAAAATCTTGGACTAAATTGAATTGATTATCCATATTTTTGTACCGAGGTAAGTTTGTGTGAAATTGATATAGCATTTTTTATGTACTTAACATTTAATGTTGCATGAATTGTATATCTGTCTTCATGAATATTATTGATGTTGCCCGACAAAAAATTGAGGTGATGAAAGTCGGTTGAACCTTAGGAATACTTAAGGTACCAATATCAGGACATTTGGGTTAATGAGATCCCGTATAAGACCATGTATGTGATATGGCATCAGCACTGGTATGTGTTAACATGTAAGACCATATCTAGGATATGGCGTTGATATGAGATCACATGTAAGACCATGTCTGGGACATGGCATTGGCATCAAGTTGTGATCCCAAGTAAGACCATATCTAGGATATGGCGTTGGCATCCTACTATGTGAATGAGTCCTCCCGGGTGTCCTTTAGTATTTCAAATGGTTCAATAGGCAGTCCACGGATTTTTCAAGGAATTGACGAGGTATTATCATGTTGAAAGGGTACAGGTATGTATGCCAAGCTCGTAGTTATTGAGATTATGAAATGATAAGACTTCGGTAAGATGAAAATGAAGGACTTATAACCTTGAATTCCATTGAAATTTATGTAAATTGAATGAGATAGGACATGACTATAATGGTTATTGAGAATGAGATAACTTAAGTTATGTTATGTATGTGTATGAAATTGCATATTTTTATTGCTTATTAACTTCATGCAAGCTTACTAAGCTTTATGCTTACTCCCTCTCTTTTCCGTTTTCTTATAGTATCGCCAAGCTAGCTCGAGGATGAAAGGACATCGGAGGCTCGTTCACACTATCAATAGGGTCTTTTGGGTATAGTTAGTCTTTTTGTTATATGTCATATTGGTTTAGCCAAATGTGTTGGCTTATAAGGATGGTTGATTCATTTTGTGTATGGCCATGAGATATGGCTCATAATGATTATTGAGTTGTAAATATATTCATCTATGTATGTATGTACCAATTCTATTATGATATGACCTATTGTTATTAATGATTGAATGTTGATGAATGTCATGTGTGTGTATAAGATGGTATGAAAATGTATGCATGCAAGTCTAAGAAATATTGCTTATTCATATATGCATGTTGGTAGGATTTGATTTGTCATTGTAGGGAGTCTTAAACAAGTATAATGTGAGGGGAAGTTGTCATGCATAAGCTATGTTTATGAGTGTTAAGGTGTCATTGAAGCCATATATGTGTTTGTACAAATAAGGGTGGCAATTGGCTTGGAAAAAAGCCTATGTGTCTAGACCGTGTGTGACACACGGTGTAACGCCCCGTACCCGAGACCGTCGCTAGATTCGAACACAAGGTGTTAACAGACTTAATTCATTACTTAAACCGCTCAACCAATTTTTTTTTTTAAATTTCCAGTCAAGCTAGCAATTTGCATCACATTCTCTTAAAAATTCATATCTCGAGTTCCGAAACTTGAAATCCAATTCCGTTAATTTTACCTGAAACTAGACTCATATATATATTTACTAATTTTTTTCTAGAATTTTTGGTCAAGCCAATTAGTACAGTTTATTAGTTAAATTCTCCCCTGTTTCAGGGTTCGACTGCTCTGACCTCTGTGTATTACGAATCAGATATCTATCTGTACAGAATTTCAATATCTATGATGTTTGTTTCTATTAAAACTAGACTCAATAAGAAATCTGTACATATAAAGCATGACTTCTAATTATTTGTTTAGAATATATTATGAATTTTTAAAGTCAGAACAAGGGATCTAGAAATCACTCTAGCCCTGTTTCACAAAAATTCAAATATCTCATAAAATATAATTCATATACCTGTTTTGTTCAATCCATATGAAAATAAACTCATAAATATTCAATTTCATAACTTACTCATCATTTAATTCTACTTCTACTATTTTTAGTGATTTTTCAAATTTACATCACTGCTACTGCCAGATTCTGTTTTATGGCAAATTTCACTTTACTAAGGATTTTCATGGACTAAATATCATTTTAAACATACATAACATCAAATATGACTTAGATTGGCCATTCCAATGGCTAATCATTTACAAACCCTTTTCTTGCCAAACCATAGCCATATCATAAGATCATTTACACAAAGTGAGTATTTTGCCATACATGCCACATTCAAAACACACAAGCCAATTTACCAATTTAGGCCTTCGGGTAGTGTGAACGAGTCTTTGACCTATCCCGATTCTCAAGCCGGCTTGTCAAAACTACAATGAAAGAAAAGGAGGGAGTAAGCACAAATGCTTAGTAAGTTCACATGCAAATAGCAAGTAACATAATCACACAATCCCACAAAAACATTATTTGCATAAACAACACCAAGACATTCATATTTCATTTGCATTTAATATCTTTCTACAATTTCATCATACCAAGTTCTCAACCCGAGGGTTTAAGCACATACCTGTCAAATTTTCTCATTACCACACTTACCAACATGTCAACTTCATTTTAGGCTTTCTTCTTATTCACTTAAGATTCACCCGTTGAACACATCGGAATATAATTCGAATACGCGGATCTCATGAACATAATAGTCATACCATGACTAGACAACTCAATAGCTCATGAAACTTATGTAGCCAAGCTACCATGTAACCCGCCTATAAGTGAACTCGGACTCAACTTAACGAGCTCAGGCGTTCGCATCCATAAGTGAACTCGGACTAAACTCAACGAGCTCGGGCGTTCGCATACATAAGTGAACTCGAACTCAACTCAACGAGCTCGGATGCCTAGTTACATCTCACGAAGTCGGACTCAACTCAACGAGTTTGGAACTCAACCATTCTAGTGACATGTCACTTGTATTCTAATCTGTTCCCAAGGTTCAAACGGGCTTTTTCCTCAATCACATATATTTGCCGTCTTCCACGAAATATCGAAACTGATACTCGGTAGCAATTCATATTTAACAAGTATTAAACATAATTTGCATATTACTCAACAATAACCACAAAGCATAATATTTCATAATAATAATCATCATATCATATAAATATCATTAAGTTAATTAAAATGACAATTATGTTACTACATTTACACATGAACTTACCTCGGTACAAAATTATTAGCAATCGAGCCTATTCTTCGTAAACTTTATTTTTCCCTCGATCGCTACTTGAATCTCGTTTCTCTTGATCTATAATGCCAAATTAATCTTATTTAATACTTACATTCATCAAAACAGCATTTAATACAAACTTTGGCAAAATTACGTTTTTGCCCCTAAACTTTTGTATAATTACACTTTTGCCCCTAGGCTCGGGAATTAAACTTCATCCCTTATTCTTATGTTTTATGACATGCTGATCATTTTTCACTTCTATGGTAACATCAAATTCACACTCTAACATGTACTTATGACTATTAGGTATTTTTACCGATTAAGCCCTTTTACTCATTTTCGCTTAAAACTGAGTAGTACAAGTTGTCTAACATAATTTAAAACCTCATTTTCTATCATAAAACACCAAAATACACAAATTTCACCTATGGGTATTTTTCCAAATATGAACCCTAGGTTGAATTATTGCTAGCATAAGCTTAATTGAGCTACCGGGATTCCAAAAACATAAAGAACATTAAAAACGGGGCTTGGAATCACTTACTATGGAGGTTGGAAGCTTGAAACAAACCCTATCTATGGAGAACCCTTGAAATTTTAGCCTAATGAAGAAGATGGAAAAAAATTGGCTTTTAATTTTGTTTTTAATTCATTTTAATAACTAAATGACCAAAATGCCCTTACTACTAAACTTTCCAAAAATTCCATCCATGTCCAATTTTTGTCCATAGACTTAGAAATTGGTCAAATTGCTATTTAAGACCTCCTTATTAATATTCCAAAATAATTTCATACTAAAAACTCCTAGAATGCAAGTTTTACAAATTATTCGATTAATTTCAATCTAAGCACTTTAGGCATAGGATTTCATCACGAAATTTTCACACAATCATGCAATCATATTATAAACATCAAAATAATTATAAAATAATTATCTCTATCTCGGATTTGTGGTCACGAAGCCACTATTCCGATTAGGCCCTAATTCGGGATATTACAACTCCCCCCTTTAAGGATTTTCGTCCTCGAAAATCTTACCAGTAAACAGGTGTGGGTATTGGTTTCTCATAGTTTCTTCAGGTTCCCACGTAGTTTCTTCTACTCCGTGCTTTTGCCACAATACTTTCACGAGAGTGACACTTTTATTTCTTAGTTGCTTGACCTCTCGAGCTAAAATCTTAATCGGTTCTTCTTCGTAAGTCATATCCGGCCGTAGCTCAATTTCTGTCGGTGAAATTATATGTAAAGGATCCGAACAATACCAACGTAGCATAGATACGTGGAATACATCATGCATCTTCTATAATTCAGATGGCAATGATAACCGATAAGCTACTGGTCCAACTCTCTCAATCACTTCAAACGGTCTAATAAAACGTGGACTTAATTTGCCTTTCTTGCCAAATCTGAGAACTTTCTTCCACGGGGATACTTTCAAAAACACTTTGTCACCAACTTGATATTCAATCTCTTGTCTCTTCAAATCTACATATGATTTTTGTCTGTCTGAAGCTACTTTCAAGCAATCTCTAATGACTTTTACTTTCTCTTCTGTTTCCTTAACTAGATCAACCCCGTAAATCTGATTTTTCTTAAGCTCTATCCAATACAAAGGTGTGCGACATTTACGTCCATACAAAGCTTCATAAGGTGCCATCTTCAAACTCGTCTGATAACTATTATTATAAGCAAATTCTACCAACGGTAAATACCTTTCCCAACTACCTTCAAATTCCAATACGCAACATCTGAGCATGTCTTCAAGAATCTGAATTACTCTCTCTGATTGTCCATCAGTTTGTGGATGAAAGGCAGTGCTGAAATTTAACTTTGTACCTAATGCCTCTTGCAACTTTTGCCAAAATCGTGAAGTAAATCTCGGATCTCTATCTGAAATGATTGACAAAGGTGTTCCATGAAGTCTAACAATCTCACGGATATACATTTCAGCCAACTTATTAAGAGAATAATCCGTATGTACCGGAAGAAAATAAGCCGATTTAGTCAGTCTGTCAACTATTACCCAGATGGCATTTTTCTTCCCCGGAGTTAACGGCAACCCTGATATAAAATCCATAGTAATTCGATCCCATTTCCATTCAGAACCATGATAAGCTAGAGTAATCCGGAAGGTACTTGGTGTTCAGCTTTCACTTGTTGACAAATTAAGCACTTTGATACAAACTCGAAGATATCTCTTTTCATTCTATTCCACCAATACATTTTCTTCAAGTCATTATACATTTTCGTACTGCCCGGGTGAACTGCCAAGCAACCATTATGTGCTTCATGCAAAATCTTTTGAATCAAATCATCATTTTTCGGTACACAAATCTGGTTTTTAAACATCAAGCAATCATCAGAACTGATTCTGAAATCTGATCCTGTATCAACTTCACACTGCTTTCTCTTGGCTTGCAAATCTTGGTCATTTTTCTGAGCTTCACAAATCTCTTGTAAAAACATCGGTCTTACTCTTAACTCTGGTAGAATCGAACCATCATCTGATACCTTTAACCGAGTGTTCATAGCTCTCAAAGCAAACAGTAACTTTCTGCTCAAAGCATCAGCAACCACATTCGTTTTTCCTTGATGGTAGTCAATAACAAGCTCGTAATCTTTCAATAACTCCAACCATCTTCGCTGTCTCAAATTCAAATCTTTTTGTGACATTAAGTATTTAAGACTTTTGTGGTCGGTATATACTTGGCACTTTTCACCATACAAATAATGTCGCCAAATCTTCAAAGCAAACACTATAGCAGCCAATTCCAAATCATGAGTCGGATAATTTCTTTCATGAGATTTTAACTGCCTCGAAGCATAAGCCACCACTTTTCCTTCTTGCATAAGTACACATCCTAAGCCATTTCGAGAAGCATCACTATACACCACAAATTCTTTACTTGATTCGGGTTGTACCAACACTGGTGCTTCAGTTAATAACTTTTTCAATTCTTTAAAACTTTGTTGACATTCTTCCGTCCATTCAAATTTAACATTCTTTCGAAGTAGTCTTGTCATAGGAGCAACAATTGTAGAAAATCCATTTACAAACTGCCGATAATACCCAGCTAGCCCCAAGAAACTTCTAACTTCGGTTACATTTTTCGATGGTTTCCAATCAACAATGGTTGAAATCTTACTAGGATCAACCCGTATACCATCACCTGAAACAATATGACCCAAAAATCCAACTTCCCGGAGCCAAAATTCACTTTTACTAAACTTAGCATACAGCTGCTTATCTCTCAAAGTTTGCAAAACTATCCTCAAATACTCAGCATGCTCTGTCTCATCTTTTGAATAAATTAAAATATCATCTATAAACACCACAACAAATTTGTCCAAGTATGGCCAAAATATACGATTCATTAAATCCATAAACACAGCAGGAGCATTTGTCAACCCGAATGGCATAATTAAAAATTCATAATGACCGTACCTTGTTCTAAAAGTAGTTTTAGGCACATCCGACTCTTTTACTCACAACTGGTAGTACCCAGATCTCAAGTCAATCTTTGAAAACCATGTCGCTCCTTTTAGCTGATCAAATAAATCATCAATTCTTGGCAACGGATACTTGTTTTTGATTGTCACCTTGTTTAACTGCCAATAGTCAACACACAACCTCATAGAACCATCCTTCTTTTTCACAAATAACACAGGAGCACCCAAGGTGAAAAACTTGGTCTCACAAAGCCTTTATCAGTCAACTCTTGCAACTGCGACTTTAATTCTTTCAACTCTGCTGATGCCATTCTATATAGAGCAATTAAGATCGGAGCTGTTCCCGGTATCAAATCAATACCAAATTCTACTTCCCTGACTGGAGGCAAACCCGACAATTCTTCTGGAAATATGTCCGCAAATTCACACACAACCGACACTGATTCAACTTACTTTTCAACTTCTTTTGTATTTATTACATACGCCAAATAAGCTTCATAACCCTTTCTCAAATATCTCTGAGCCGACATTGAAGAAATCATACTAGATAATGCCTCTGATTTGTCTGGTTCAACCCGCAAAATTTTACCACTTTCACACTTTAATTCTATAACCTTTTCTTTGCAATTTATTATAGCATCATGCAATGTCAACCAATCCATACCCAAAATAACATCAAATTCATCAAACGGCAACAACATCAAGTCAGCCAGAAAGTAATGAACCCGAATCATTAAAGGGCATTTCTTGCATACTTTATCAACTATCACACATTTGCCTAACGGATTCGACACTCTAATCATAAATTCTGTGTTTTCAACAGGTATATCCATACTAAACACCAGTTTCATGCATACATATGAATGAGTAGAACCGGGATCAATCAAAGCAATAACATTAACATCATAAAGAGAAAATATACCAGTAATCACATCGGGTGATGAAGCATCTTCACGTGCCTTTATAGCATAAGTTCTAGCTGGAGCCCATGCTTCAGATTTAGCTGCTGAATCTCTGGCTACATTTTTGCTGCTTGCTTCATTTCTAGCTTTTCTCGAATATCTTCCCCTCGAGTCCACTGCCGCTTTTACACTCTAAAATTTTTCTTTCTCAACTCTCTCTGGGCAATCTCTAATAAAATGATCCGGAGAACCACACCAAAACATTCATTCGCACTACATGGGCCAAAATGATTTCACACACACACCGCACTTTCGGGCTTAACAAATCTCGTATTTCCCACACTAGCTGCAGTAGTCCGAGATTTAGGACCCACATTTTGCTTCTTAAAATTTCCATAGGATTGTCCAAATAAAACTCATGAACAAGGATTCATATTTCTAGATTTTCTGGATTGCTGTGAGAATGAACTGCTCATCGGTATTTTCTTCCAATTTCTAGTCTCAGCCTCTACCTTTTTCTTCTCTTTAAGTAGTTCTTCAGCCTTGCAAGCTCGATCAACCAGTACTACCATTTCTTTTAATTCAAGAATCCCAACAAATACTTTGATGTCTTCATTGAGTCCGTCTTCAAATCGTCTGCACATTTTAGCTTCTGTAGGAATATATTCTCTAGCATACTTACTCAACCTGACAAACTCCCTTTCGTATTCAAGAATCACATGTTCTCCTACTTTAATTCAAGAAACTCTTTACGCTTCTGATCAATAAATCTTTCACTGATATATTTCTTCCAAAATTCTTCTTGAAAGAACTCCCAAGTTACTTTCTCTTTTGGTACTATTGAAGTCAATGTCTTCCACCAATGATAAGCTGAATCCCTCAACAATGATATAGCACATTTCAAACATTCTTCAGGTGTACAAGATAATTTATCAAATACTCGAATAGAATTCTCGAGCCAAAACTCTGCTTTCTCGGCATCATCATCAATATTTGCCCTGAATTCTTCGGCCCCTTGTTTACGGATTTTGTCAACTAGAGTTCTGTGAAATTTCATCATGTCTACACCTTGAGGCATCGGGGGTATAGGTTGAGGAATCGGGGGAGGTGGGGGAGGTTGTGCATTCGGGTTTGTACAAACGAACTCAGTATACCAGGCACTCATCATCTGGAGAAAAGCTTCCCGAGCCCCTTCTCCTCCTCCTTGACTGACAGTAGGAGGTGGATTTTCAGTTGGCACCGCCCTTCACCGTGAGCTGGTGCATTACCCTCTACATCATCAGCCGCAACTGGATCGGGATCCATTTACTATAAAAAAAATCATTTAAAAGGTCAGAAGTCGCCACACTATCATAATTTATATATATGGCATGTATAGCAAAACCCGTACATACAACACATTAGTCCGAGAACCGACTAAACCTGCTCTGATACCACCAAATGTAATGCCCCGTACCCGAGACCGTCACCAGATTCGAACACGAGGTTTTAACAGACTTAATTCATTACTTAAACAGCTCAAACAATTTATTTTTTTTAAAAATTTCCAGTCAAGCTAGCAATCTGCATCACAATCGCTTAAAAACTCATATCTCGAGTTTTGAAACTCAAAATACAATCTCGTCAATTTTAACTGAAACTAGACTCATATATCTATTTACTCATTTTTTTCTAAAATTTTTGGTCAAGCCAATTAGTACAGTTTATTAGTTAAAGTCTCCCTGTTTCAGGGTTCGACTGCTCTAACCTCTGTGTATTACAAATTAGATATCTCTCTGTACAGAGTTTCAATGTCTATGATGTTTGTTTCTCTTAAAACTAGACTCAATAATAAATCTGTACATATAAATAATGACTTCTAACTTTTTGTTTAGAATATATTATGAATTTTTAAAGTCAGAACAGGGGATCCAGAAATCACTCTAGACCTGTTTCACAAAAATTCAAATATCTCATAAAATATAATTCATACACCTGTTTTGTTCAATCCATATGAAAATAGACTCATAAATCTTCAATTTCATAACTTACTCCTCATTTAATTCCATTTCTACTATTTTTAGTGATTTTTTCAAATTTACATCACTACTGCTGCCAGATTCTGTTTTATGGCAAATTTCACTTTACTAAGGATTTTCATGGACTAAATATCATTTTAAACATACATAACATCAAATATGACTTAGATTGGCCATTCCAATGGCTAATCATTTACAAACCCTTTTCTTGCCAAACCATAGCCATATCATAAGATCATTTACAGAAAGTGAGTATTTTGCCATACATGCCGCATTCAAAACACACAAACCATTTTACCAATTTAGGCCTTCGGGTGGTGTGAACAAGTCTTCGACCTATCCCGATTCTCAAGCCGGCCTGTCAAAACTACAATGAAAGAAAAGGAGGGAGTAAGCACAAATGCTTAGTAAGTTCACATGCAAATAGCAAGTAACATAATCACACAATCCCACAAAAACATTATTTGCATAAACAACACCAAGACATTCATATTTCATTTGTATTTAATATCTTTCTATGATTTCATCATACCAAGTTCTCAACCCGATGGTTTAAGCACATACCTGTCAAATTTTCTCATTACCACACTTACCAACATGTCACCTTCATTTTAGGTCTTCTTCTTATTCATTTAAGATTCACCTGTTGAACACATCGGAATATAATTCGAATACGCGGATCTCATGAACATAAGAGCCATACCCGCAGCTAGACAAACTCAATAGCCTGCGAAACTTATGTAGCCAAGCTACCATGTAACCCGCCCATAAGTGAACTCGGACTCAACTCAACGAGCTCAGGCGTTCGCATCCATAAGTGAACTCGGACTAAACTCAACGAGCTCGGGCGTTCGCATCCATAAGTGAACTCGAACTCAACTCAACGAGCTCGGATGCCTAGTTACATCTCACGAACTCGGACTCAACTCAATGAGTTCGGAACTCAACCATTCTAGTGACATGTCACTTGTATTCTAATCTATTCCCAAGGTTCAAATGGGCTTTTTCCTCAATCACATATCTTTGCCATCTTCCACGGAATATCGAAACTGATACTCGGTAGCAATTCATATTTAACAAGTATTAAACATAATTTGCATATTACTCAACAATAACCACAAAGCATAATATTTCATAATAATAATCATTATATCATATAAATATCATTAAGTTAATTAAAATGACAATTATGTTACTACATTTACACATGAACTTACCCCGGTACAAAATTATTAGCAATCGAGCGTATTCTTTGTAAACTTTATTTTTCCCTCGATCGCGACTTGAATCTCGTTTCTCTTGATCTATAATGCCAAGTTAATCTTATTTAATACATACATTCATCAAAACAGCATTTAATACAAACTTTGGCAAAATTACATTTTTGCCCCTAAACTTTTGCATAATTACACTTTTGCCCCTAGGCTCGGGAATTAAAATTCATCCCTTATTCTTATGTTTTATGACATGCTGATGATTTTTCTCTTCTATGGTAACATCAAATTCACACTCTAACATGTACTTATGACTATTAGGTATTTTTACCGATTAAGCCCTTTTACTCGTTTTCGCTTAAAACCGAGTAGTACAAGTTGTCTAACATAATTTAAAACCTCATTTTCTATCATAAAACACCAAAATACACAAATTTCACCTATGGGTATTTTTCCAAATATGAACCCTAGGTTGAATTATTGCTAGCATAATCTTAATCGAGCTATCGGGATTCCAAAAACATAAAGAACATTAAAAACAGGGCTTGGAATCACTTACTATGGAGGTTGGAAGCTTGAAACAAACCCTAGCTATGGAGAACCCTTGAAATTTCGGCCTAACGAAGAAGATGGACAAAAATTGGCTTTTAATTTTGTTTTTAATTCATTTTAATAACTAAATGACCAAAATGCCCTTACTACTAAACTTTCCAAAAATTCCATCCATGTCCAATTTTTGTCCATAGACTTAGAAATTGGTCAAATTGCTATTTAAGACCTCCTTATTAATATTCCAAAACAAATTCATACTAAAAACTCCTAGAATGCAAGTTTTACAAATTATTCGATTTAGTGCCTAATTTCAATCTAAGCACTTTAGGCATAGGATTTCATCACGAAATTTTCACACAATCATGCAATCATATCATAAAAATCAAAATAATTATAAAATAATTATCTCTATCTCAGATTTGTGGTCATAAAACCACTATTCTGATTAGGCCCTAATTCGGGATATTACACACGGTTTGCCCTATGGGCGTGTGATCCGGTCGTGTGTCCCCTGCACCCTAATTAATGCAAAATAGAATACCCAGTAGTAAACACAATGGCAGAGACACGGTCGTGTCTCTCAACCGTGTGAGTGACACGGCCTCAGAACATGGTCGTGTGGTCGGGCCGTGTGAAGTCTGCACTTGATTTTGGAATTTAATTCGCCATACGGTCTAACGACACAGGCGTGTGCCTTGGCCGTGTGACCACATTTCGTGCATGACGTCATAATCAAAAAGTTACACGGGCTGAGGATACGGGCATGTCCCAAGCCACACGGGTGTGTGAAATCCAAACGGCCCAACCACAAGGGCATGTGGCCCTCTATAATGCAAAAAAAAATTTAAGTGTTGTAAAAGTTCCAAAAGCTCTCGGTTTAGTTCCGGACCACCACCAGTGTATGTGTTGGGCCCTATGGGCCCATATAAGGAACGAGAGGCTTGTTAACCAATGGTTTTAATTTGGGAAAAATTTTATGGCCCGGTTTTGTATGTTGCTTACGTTTAAGTCCAGTAATTCCTCGTATCCTGTTCCTGTGTTAGACACGGGTAAGGGGTGTTACATTTAGCTATCTAATTCTAGACTAATTCAATTACAAACAGGATAATCGATTTTTGAACGTCAAATTTGATCACCTAATTTAATTAATTTAAGCATTTAATTTCTTGAGATTTTGTGGCCTATATATATGAATTCTAGCCAAGAAGACTTCATTCTAAACCATCTAAAAGGCTACTAAAGCATTCATTTTTAACTTTCTTGCTTGTTTCTTTTGTCCTTTGATCTTTTTTGCAATGGCAAGCTCAGGCAACAAAACTAAAGGAAAACAAAAAGTTGATATTAAGATAATTGAAAATATGGATGATAGGCTCATCTCATTTTCAAAACAAAATTCAAGAATTTATAAGAAGATCTTTGAGCTCTCCACTTTATGTGGTAGTGAGATTCCCTTTATTATATTCTCACCAAGTAGTAAGCCTTATTTCTCTGGTCATCCTTTTGTTGAATTTGTCACTAAAGGTTTTTTGAACCCAAACCAACCTCCTTCTAAAACCACCCACGCTCTTGTTGAGGCTTGCCATAAGGTAAGAATCAACTTGCTAGTCTAAGATTACAATGAGGTCCACGACCAACTAGATGCGTAAAAAAGAAAAGACATTTGTTTTAGCACAGTAGTCACATAAAAGAGAAACTCATCATTGATGGCAAACTCCCATTGATCAGCTAAACCTGCGGAAGCTTTACGAACGAGACAAATGTTTCGCAGAGTTTATCAACTTCCTCTTTGTCACAAGGGACAAGAAGATTGCAACTATCTCATCAATGCGTGTTCCAATGGATAAGGATGTCCCTTCTACATTTCCTCCTAGATATGGCCCTAGTCAGTAGTAGTTTTGTACCTCAAAGTCCACAATGTCAAATGTTATTTTTATTGGTTTTTATGCTAGTCCATCTTGGGAGTCCTCAATGCATACATGAGCATACTCAAGAAACCAACCAACATACGACCTATGGTATCTATTGTACCATTCCGAGCCTTGACTACATAAGGTCTAGGACTATTTCAATTCCAATTATCATGTTATTTCAACAATATTCTTTCATTAAATCAGTGATTAACAAAATTGCTGCATCCTATTTTTCTAACATTTGAGCTGAAGCCTGTGAATTTGCCTATATTGCTAACTCGGTCAAGTTTCAATTCATACATTGATACACTATTCATTTTGAAGGTACTATTAAAAGGTTTTCATGCAATATAATGTAACACTCCAAACTTGGCCTAGACGTTATGGTCGAATTTGGAGAAGTTAGATCAACTAATTTGAAAAACAAAAAATCTAGCTTAAAAATTGTGTGATCTGAAATCTTAATTTAGCTAAGTTCATAACGAGTTTCAGGAAACTCTCAAGTTTGAAAACATCTATTTCACAACATGATCTCTTAAACAACTACTTATAAAAACAGTGAAAACTTTCAGCAATTTCACTCTAGCATTAGTAATCATGTGTTTTGAAAATATTATTTTTTGGCAAAACTCTTACATTGTGTAACACCCCTAACCCATATCCGTTGTCGAAATAAGGTTATAGAGAATTACTATAAAATCGTGACTTAAAACATTCCGTTTCGAATATTATATAATTCATAGCATAATTCATTCAATCACATGAATATCATCCCTAATTTGAGCTCTCAAGGCCTTAGAAACACATTAGAAACGATTCGAGACTAAATAGGAAACATTTAGAACTTCAAAGAAAAAGATAGAAATTTTCACACTGCAAGGGTCACATGGCTATGTGGCCAAGCCATGTGACTCACACGGCTAAGACACAAGCCCATGTCTCAGGCCAGTAGACATTCGAAGTAGGGACACACGGCCGTGTCCCAGCCATTACCGGTGCCCATGTAACTCTTTGACTTGGGTTACACGAACAAGGCACATGCCTGTGTGCCAAGCCGTGTAATTCTCGAAATGGCCTCACAAGCCCGTATGCTAGGCTATGTGCTAGGAAGTTCTACTGCCTGACTTGTAACCCTTTGAAACCTACAGGGGACACACGGCCATGTTGCATGGCCATGTGTCAGACACGGCTGAGGCACATGTTCATGTCTTAGGCAGTGTGGACAAGAAATAGGCCAATTTCAAGCCATTTCTTTCACCCAATTTAAGCTTACACCTACAACCCATTTGCACAACCAATCAAACTTCAAAACTTACCTAAAACATGCATAATAAGGCTAATTCAATATAGTATCTTTTCATACAACAATATGTCAAAAGGCACCTCAACCACAACAATCAAATATACTTAAACATATGCATAATTTAGTCATTCATCAACCATACATTTGTAATATATTTCCTTACCAAACTTACCACAATGCCCACATGCCAAAATCACATTCAAGCATACCAAATTGGTCATTAAAACATAAATTTACTTGACCATTTTAACACCAACCATCAAAACATGAAAATGCCAAAAGTTCATCAACCATAAAACCACATTTACAAGCCATACATAATGACTATATCATCAAACACAATTCACCTATACATGCCATTATAACCATGATTCAAAACATCAAAATCTACCGATATAGTCATTGGATAGTGTGATAGGTCTCCGATGAGCTTCCAAACCTATCGAGCTTTTGATAATCGATAAAATATGGGGAGAAAAACGACATAAGCATATAACGCTTAGTAAGTTTGTAAATCATGAACAAAACTTACCATTTCAATGCATAATCATAAAAATAGACATGAATCAATCCAACAAAAGCTTGGCACAAGCCTAAGCATCACCAACAACACAAGTTAGTGATTAATCACATAACTTAGCCAAATTCATCACATGGTAAGGTGAATCTCATAATCATAATACAGATGAATTCATACTTTTCATAACATGGCTATTCATACTTTGATCATCAATACTTCATACTTTCCATGATTTCATAGTGTAATTAATTGAAACCCTTACCGGTTTATCCCTTTTCATGCCTGTTAAACTACTTAGAATAATATCGGATACACGAAAAGCTCACACAAAGTGTGCTAACACATGGTAGAAACCCTTCCTTTCCTTTCTCATTTATGTAATCGCTCATACGAGCCATAAATTGGCCTGCTCACAGAAGCTGATGATCGGAACATAGCTATACGATGTTGCTCACACAAGCAGATGAGTATCTGCAAGAAATGCCAAAACTCAGCCATCGGTAGGATGTTCAGGACCAGCACACGAAACATGGTAACCCTAATGACATGTCATTTGTATCCTATATATTCCTAAGGTTCAAATGAGGCTCGATAGTCATCGAAACATCATTAGATTTTCCATCAAAGCATAATATGATAAATAACATGATAGTATTTAAATCAAATACATTTAAAAGCTATTTAAACTTACAAACATACCTCGACCACAAAAATGATGAAATAGGATAGACTAGTCCGACAATTTATCTTTCCTTCTATTTAAATCTGTACGAGGCTTAACTTGATATGCACAAGGTAGAGCTTGGCTGAACCTTCAAGTTTCTTTTATGGCTTTTCTTAGGTCTATTTCAGTGGTATTGGTTAACAAAACACAGATGATAACTTTGTTTTGATTATTTTACTTAACTTATTAATTAAATTACCTATAAAACCTTATACATTAACCTATAAAATCATTTAAATAATGTCCATAAAAGTCCACTCATAATAGCAAATGTTCTAATTACAACATAAATCCCTTAACCATTTAATAGCGTAGCCATTTAGTACCTTTAACTTATAGAACTCTAATTTTACATCTTTTATGGCTTAATCCTTTTTACTTAATTAAGCATGCAAACGTCGAAATTTCTTAATGAAATTTTTATACGACCTTACTAATATTCCGTAGACATTAAAATAATAATAAAATAAATATTTTCACATCGAATTTGCGATTTTGAAACCACTTTTCAATTTCACTAAAAAATGAGCTGTTACACATTGCTATTTAGAAAAGCTCATACATAGAACTTACTCATTTTATGAAAAAGCATTTAGTTTTATACATAATTTTGCAGCGGATATTTTCAAAGCTTTTAAGTTTTGAAAACTGAACTTCTAATATGTTGAATTCATATGATTTTTTAGTTTTATGTTTAAAAACCCAAAAACCAACGAACAAACAAAGAAACCTGAAAACAAAACCAAATCTGAAAACTTAGTCCAAAAATCAAAAAGTCCAAATATCTTAATTAAAATAATTCAAACCATTTTCTGTAGAAAACCAATCCGAGCTCTTACACGTTGTCCCGTCCTAAACTTGATAGTTACCTGAGATGATAACAAACAAAGAGTGAGCTTTATGAGCTCAACGTGTAACACATCCCAAGCAACAAATCAAATATACATAAATGAATAGATTCATTTTCAAATACAGATTCAAACATATTTTCCTATACAAATTCAGATGTATTTTCATAATCAGATTCAGGTAGTCACAGATCCTACCCTCATCCACTACATACCAACTCCGTGCAACCAATCACACCAATTAGGACTATGTATCACCCTATGACCCTCATCCGTCACAGGAGTAGATGCACAAGGTATTACCTATCAGAAGACAGATCAAACTAGCCATTCGTAATCAATCATGCATAAATTATAGTTTCTTTAATCTTTCAATCATGAACAAATTTTAACCAAAATTAAAATAACTAATAAATTTCAAAATAATCGACACATAAGAACATTGAACCATATACTCATGTTTAGGAATTAAGCAAGCCATTTTCGCATGGCTAGAATATTTACAATTTCAAAATATAACCTGTTTCAAAAGAGAGTTAAGCCTATCAAAAAGTACCAAAACAGTGACGATAGTGTAGATGACTTTGGACTTGAAATCCCCGAGCTCGTAGCTTTCAAACAAGATCTATAAAATAGGACAACACAAAACATTCACAGTAAGCCATTAAGCTTAGTAAGTCTTAAGTATCTTAAACAACAAAACTTATTTATACACATTATAACATATTCGAAAAGCAACACTAATTAGCCGAATATACATATCTACTTTAAATCCATTTCATTAACTTATCATTTCTTCAAAGTTCAAATTACATAATCACACCATCTAAATGACTCAAAGTAATTCATTGATTCGACTTTATAAAGTTAATTCAAATCACTGCATTCACATATAATTTCAATGATCATAATTATATATATAACATATACTTTCATGTACTAAATTCAAGATGGTCAAATATAAATATACACAACCACATTTCATATACTTCTCATTTCAATTCATAATTTAGTTCATATCATCCTCATATGCATAACAATTTATACGTACCTGGACAATTTAATCTATCGAATGAATCTAGATGTCGTATATCATCATCTCATATTCATAGACCTTATTATTTCACCAACAATTAGCCTGCTAGGTATAAACCTGAACTTATCATCGGCACGAGGCCTGCTAGATATAAACCTGAATTTATCACCGGCACGAGGCCTGCTAGACATTAAGTCTAAGAGTCATTCACCGGCATTATGCCTGCTAGGCTCATGGCCCGAAACAATTTCACCAGCTAAAACCTTGCTAGGCCATAGGCCCGAATAATAATCCGAATAGAAATTTCACAAAATCATAACATATACACTTCTTGTATTTATGCATTTCACACAAGTTAATCACATTAGTCCACTTTGACTTCATTCACATATAATCACTTAATAACTATCACACTATTGCTTCTTAATTTACCATTACATATCTTCAATCTCATGAATATAACTTACGGCAATATGATCATAACAAATTTCCTTATTTCACTTTCATGTATATTATTCGGCTTTATGTATGTATATATATATGCTAAAGGTATGGCTAAATTCTCGTGACATATCATGATTTATTCACAGATAACTTATGTTTAAATACTTAAAACTTACTTCGAGTATTTTCGAACAACTACGGGTTGGCTACTCAACTACTTTAGCTTTTCCCTTATCTGAATTTGCCCCTCTATGCTCTTGAGCTTAAATTCAAAAATTTTAAACTAGTCATTATTCGACTATTCAATCATTACTTCAAAATTTTAATATATATACATATTCGACTTTTACATATAGATCATAGTAAACAAAAGTAATATACATTATAGGTCATCTTCGACCTTTCTGTTTTCATCAATTTGAACCATTCCTTGACCCAATATTACATTCGGCATTAAGATACAAACAAGTTAACATTTCCTTTATACATACCCTTAAGACCAAATGCATAATTCATTTACTTTAACTTATTTATACCTCATAACCATACTTAATTCTCACCTATCAATCATCATCCGAACATGTATATGTAAGATACATATAAATCCTTATTCAACTACCATACATCACTTAACATGATAAATTTCCATTTTCAATATCATAGAAACCTAGGTTGGCCGAATATATAATTTCACCTATGAATAAACATAACTCACATTCCATTACTTACATTATGCCAAAACCATATCATTAATGCATAAAGCCGAACCTTTAGACATTCAAACATCTATTTTATTTTTTTTTCAAATCACTCAAATGGCAATTACTCTTATTCTAACATTTTAATACACAACATTTGCTCAAATCATTATTCAAGTTCAAATTCGGCTAATACACATATAAATACTAACAGCTAAGTATTAACTAGCTCAAACTTCACACTTCAACAATTATTTATTAAAACATAAAGACAACAATCTATCCCCTTCAATTTCTTCCATGGCCGAATGCTCAAATCACCACACAACTCAAAATTTTGACATGGGCTAAGTAAGGAACTTAGTAACTAACTTAAAATATGCTAAAATTTCAAGAACTAACATGAATTACGTACCTTATTTCAAGCTTAAGATGACCAAATGGTTTTGCTTCCTTTTCTTTCTTTAAATTCGGCTAAGAAGAAACAAAGATGAACACTTTGTTTTCTTCACCCTTTTTCTATTTTTAATTATCATTATTTTATAATATAAAGCCATTTAGTTGCAATAATGTAATATCCTGATTTTGGGCTTAGTCGAATAGTAGTTTCGTGACCACAAAATTTGAGATAGAAATAATTATTTTATGATTATTTTGATGATTATGATATGATTGCATGACTGTGTGAAAATTTCGTGATGAAATTCTATGCCTAAAGTGTTTAAATTGAAAGTAGGGACTAAATCGAATAAGTTGCAAAATTTGCATTCTAGAAGTTTTTAGTATGAAATTGCATTGAAATATTAATTAGGAGGTCTTAAATAGCAATTTGACCAATTTTAAGTTCATGGAAAAAATTAGGACATGGAAGGAATTTTTGAAAGTTTAGTAGTAAGGGCATTTTGGTCATTTAGGGGAAAAATGAATTAAAATACAAAATTAAAAGCCAATTTTGCTCATCTTCTTCATGGAGGCCGAAATTAGCATGGGGGAAGCCATGGCTAGGGTTTTCAAGCTTTCCAAGCTCAATAGTAAGTGATTCCAAGCCCCGTTTTTAATGTTCTTTACGTTTTTAGAATCCCGGTAGCTCGATTAAGCTTATTCTAGCAATAATTTAAGCTAGGGTTCATATTTGGAAAAATACTCATTGGTTAAATGTGTTTATTTTGACATTTTATGGTAGAATATGAAGCTTTAAATTGTGTTAAACAACTTTTGCCAAGTGATTTTATGTAAAAACGAGTAAAACGACATAATCGGTAAAAATACCTAATGTTCATAAGTACATGTTAGAGTGAGAATTTGATGTTGCTATAGAAGGGAAAAATGATTAGAATGTCATAAAACATAAGAAAATAGGCTGAAGTTTAATTTACGAGCTTTGGGGCAAAAGTGTAAATATGCAAAAGTTTAGGGGCAAAATTGTAATTTTGCAAAAATATGATTTTGGGTCAATTTGAATAATGTGAGTCCTAATTAGACTATATTTTAAATGATAGAGCAAGGAAAACTGAAATTCGGGCTAAAATAGGGAAAATACCAAGTTGTGGACGAAATGGTAAAAGTAGCCATTTTCGCATACGAGGTAAGTTCATGTGTAAATAATGTAGCATAATTGTTATTTTTAAGTTATTGATGTTAATTATATGATATGCTGATTTTTATTTGAAATATTATGCTTTGTGTTTAATGTTGAGTAATATGCAAATTATGTTTACTACTTGATAAATATGAATTGCTACCGAGTATCGGTTCCGATATTCCGTGGAAGACGGCAAATGTCAGATCAAGGGAAAAAGCCCGTTTTAACCTTAGGAATAGATTAGGATACAAGTGACATGTCACTAGGATGGTTGAGCATCCGAACTCGTTGAGTTGAGTCCGAGTTCACTTATGGATGCGAATGTTCGAACTCGTTGAGTTGAGTCCGAGTTCGTGAGATGTAACTAGGCATCCGAACTCGTTGAGTTGAGTCTGAGTTCACTTATGAATGCGAATGCCCGAGCTCGTTGAGTTGAGTCCGAGTTCACTTATGAGCGGGTTACATGGTAGCTTGGCTACATATGTGGCACTTATGTGCAAACTTTCCATGTATCCGAATTATATTCCGATGTGTTCAACGGGTAAAGTTCTACTCAAATGGAGGAATACTAGAGATGAAAGGGACATATTGGTAAGTGTTGTGAGATGGATACTTTGAATAGGTATGTACTTAACCCTCGGGTTGAAAACTCGATATATCAACAATGTGGTAAGATGATAAATGAAAATATGACATGAATGTCTTGATGATGATTATGCAAATGATATTTTATGTTTGCTTATATGGTTCTGTTACTTGCTCTTTGCATGTGAACTTACTAAGCATTTATGCTTACTCCCTCCTTTTCATTCCTTGTAGTTTTGAAAAGTCAGCTCGGAAATCAGGAACGGTCGGAGGCTCGTTCACACTATCCGTATACCATCTTGGCATAATGGCTTGTATATTTTGAGTATGGCATGTATAGCACTATAATCATTTTGTATATATGGTCTTATGCTATGGTTATTGAGTGGTATGAAAGTGCTTGGTAATGATTAGCCATTGGAATGGCTAATCATGATCATATTTGGTGTTATGTATGTCAAATTGCTAGCTAATCCATGGAAACCATGAAATAGGTAAAATTTACCATAAAATAGATTCAGACAGCAGTAGTGACGTGAATTTGAAAAATCACTAAAAATAATAGAAATGGAATTAAATAATGGATAAGTTATGGAATCGAATCTTGATGAGTCTATTTTCATATGGAATGACCAAAACAGGCATATAAATTATATTTTATGAGATATTTAAACTTTTGTGAAACAAGGCCAGAGTGATTTCTGGATCCCCTGTTCTGACTTTAAAAATTCATAATAAATTTTAAAAAAATAATTAGAAGTTTTTCTTTATATGTACAGATTCCTTATTGAGTCTAGTTTTAATAGAAACAAACATAATAGTAATTTAAAGTTTTTATAGAGAGATATCTGATTCGTAATACACAGAGGTCAGAGTAGTCGAACCCTGAAACAGGGTAGATTTTAACTAATAAACTGTACTATTTGGCTCAACCAAAAATTCTATAAAAAAATTAGTAGATATAAATATGAGTCTAGTTTCATATAAAATTTACAGATCTTAATTTCGAGTTTCGTAACTCGAGATATGAATTTTTAAATGACTGTGATGCAGATTTTTAGCTTGTCTGAAAATTTTAAAATTAAATTGTTTGAGCTGTTTAAGTAATGAATTAAGTCTGTTAACACCTCGTATTTGACTCCAGCTACGGTCTCGGGTACTGGGCGTTACATTTGGTGGTATCAGAGCAGGTTTAGTCGGTTCTCGGACTAGCCTAGCATGTGTAAAAGTTTAGTTATACATGCCACTGATCTGTGATAGTGTGATGTCTTCCGACGCGTATGAGTACCGTCTTATTTAGACAGGGTACTCTCCAACCGAGCTGCACCGACCATGTTTAATATTATGTAAAGGTATTTGAGTAAAGTTATGATTATGATAAGTTTCAGTTCAGAAAAGTATGAATAAAAGTTTATGATGCATATGTGATAAATATCCATAATTGTTTAATGCTCATATGATGTAGTGTATATGGCTTACTTGATAAGATGAATGGAAATGTCCTTGTCTTGATTTGGACGTCGAATGTTGATAAATGTTAATGATATATAATTTTTATGAGATAAAGGATTATAATGAAATGAACTTATCTATATTAAATTGTTGGACTGAATTATATGATTGTAATGATATGTACATGATGATGCACGAAATGAAAGTTGTAATTGTGGTGCAAATATCTATGTTTGTTTGGCCTTATATGATGTCATGAGCATGACTTAATTTAATTAAATGAATCGATAAGTAAAGCTATCTAAAAAACATAGAATGTATGCATAAGTATATTGTCTAAATGGGACAATAGGAAAATTTGTGTAAGCCAACATGAATGTTGCATTGCTGAATGAATGACATGATTTTGATGATGTTGCTATGATGATGGAAATTGTGTCATATGTGTATGTATAAGAAAGTCGAGTGAGAGGTCCTACAACCCCTCCCCTTCAAGTGGTACTTATAATGGAATTTCAGAGATCTGTATTGAATAAGTTTCTGGTTGAGAACCCAAAGAGTTCACCGATAGAATAATTATAAGTATGATCGTGAGATTGAAAATGAGTGATAAGTAAAGTCGAGAGACAGTAAAGTATCGGATTGACGTAAAGATTACTGGAGTTATGTATCGTCCCAATTAGAGAAGGAATTCTCTTTGGTAAATCGAATTACTCGTGTGCAAGGTTGAGAAAAGTGTAAATCGAAATTTATTCAGAATTGGCCCTCTTTAGTGAATGGTTTAATATGAAATTTGTAACGCGTAAACTAGTTGGGGAAATGATATTTGAAATGTGAACTATCCGAGTGTGACAGATTATGACTGGACAGATTTAGCAGTCTCTTTTGAGATGTTCTATGTGTTTACCCGTATTCAGAAATATTTCTATGGCTATTGATCTTCTAAAGAAATTTTTGTTATATGGGAATGTCTTCTAATTCTCGTGTTGGATGAAAGCATTGGTAATCCGATCGGTTTATAATTTATATTGCTCTATTTCATCGGGTATTCTATTTCATTTCGTCTGATAAGAATTGATGAGAGAATACATATGATATTATGATTATGTTTCTTCTACTTGATGCTTCATCTGATGCATATGTATGAGAAGATATATTGATCTTGTTATATTTGATTTCAGTGGGATTAAATGATGTTTTCTTTTGGACTTTCTTTCTTTGAAGAATTATCGGGGTATTCCGTATTTTCTCTATGAGTTTGGTTTTCGATTCTCCGGTATAGTATCGTATCTTGGGTCTCTTTATTCTGGATTTCTTTATTCTGGGTTTCTCTAACTTGGATTTCTTTATTCGGTTTTCTTGTTATCTTTGTTCCATAATTTGTCAATTATGACTCATGTTCGAAGTGTATTCTTCAGCTCGTGATAATCATGTCAAATATGACTATACTTCTAATTTGATCTTGGTAATGTGGTGATTTTAGTATTGGGGTTTTTTTAATTTCTGTAAGGATTTGACATCAGTAAAGGCATAAGTGATAAAAGTCAAGAGTTTCAAATCGGTATGGTGAATTATTTATTTGAAAGACTTTATGTGACAATTATGTCAGGATTATTTTTCCCAAGTCTGATAATAGAATTTCATTTTTGTACTGATAAAAGAGTAAATAGTCTGAACGAGAAGTGTATATTTATTAGAAAGAGTTGGATATTAGTTGAAGTCACTACGAATGATAAGGTTTTTGTTTTGTGAATGCTGAAAAGTTTATTACGTCTTGACAGAGTTCAGATAGATGAGAATATTGGTAACTGAAGCGTCTGAACTAGACTAGTCTACATTGAGTAAAAACTTCTTGACTTTCAGTAATGTAGTACTGTATGAATTGTAAAGTGTTTCAGGACAGTGAAGTAATGTGATAGTTTAGAGCATTCGATGTTACATAAAATCTGAATTGTTAAAGAGGTTAAAGCCGAGCATTGGGATCTATCAAAATTATCCTTACCAGTGTTGATATTGGGATGAAAATGAGAAGGATTATTCTTGAGGCCATATCAGAATTATTTCTGTGGCAGAAAGAGGAAAATGGCGAGATCCATAAATCATATCTATATTGAATGAATTACTACTCATCAGATTCATGGAATTTTAGGTCTCTTTGATTGTTGGATTTCTTGGAATTCCGGTCTCCATTAATCAAGTTGAGATCCGGGTATTATGTCATGATATCATGGGAAATTGAGAAGGGTTGAAAATTTAAGAACAGCTTGAGAGTTGCGATCGTAAGCTTTCAGATCATATGAGAAATTAAAGAGATGTATTGGAGGTACACCTAAGTGAAAGTTTTTCGACACCGAATATGAGATTAAAAGTGAAGACCACTTTTTCTGTAAGATTTTCGAGAACGAAAATCCTTAAAAGGGGGAGAGTTGTAATATCCTCGATTTTGGGCTTAGTCGGAATAGTAGTTTCGTGACCACAAAATTTGAGATAGAAATAATTATTTTATGATTATTTTGATGATTATGATATGATTGCATGACTGTGTGAAAATTTCGTGATGATGAAATTCTATGCCTAAAGTGTTTAAATTGAAAGTAGGGACTAAATCGAATAAGTTGCAAAATTTGCATTCTAGAAGTTTTTAGTATGAAATTGCATTGAAATATTAATTAGGAGGTCTTAAATAGCAATTTGACCAATTTTAAGTTCATGGACAAAATTAGGACATGGAAGGAATTTTTGAAAGTTTAGTAGTAAGGGCATTTTGGTCATTTAGGGAAAAATGAATTAAAATACAAAATTAAAAGCCAATTTTGCTCATCTTCTTCATGGAGGCCGAAATTAGCATGGGGAAGCCATGGCTAGGGTTTTCAAGCTTTCCAAGCTCAATAGTAAGTGATTCCAAGCCCCGCTTTTAATGTTCTTTACGTTTTTGGAATCCGGTGAGCTCGATTAAGCTTATTCTAGCAATAATTTAAGCTAGGGTTCATATTTGGAAAAATACCCATAGGTGAAATGTGTTTATTTTGACGTTTTATGGTAGAATATGAAGCTTGAAATTGTGTTAAACAACTTTTGCTAAGTGATTTTATGTAAAAACGAGTAAAACGACATAATCAGTAAAAATACCTAATGTTCATAAGTACATGTTAGAGTGAGAATTTGATGTTGCTATAGAAGGGAAAATGATTAGAATGTCATAAAACATAAGAAAATAGGCTGAAGTTTAATTTACGAGCTTTGGGGCAAAAGTGTAAATATGCAAAAGTTTAGGGGCAAAATTGTAATTTTGCCAAAATATGATTTTGGGTCAATTTGAATAATGTGAGTCCTAATTAGACTATATTTTAAATGATAGAGCAAGGAAAACTGAAATTCAGGCTAAAATGGGGAAAATACCAAGTTGTGGACGAAATGGTAAAAGTAGCCATTTTCGCATACGAGGTAAGTTCATGTGTAAATAATGTAGCATAATTGTTATTTTTAAGTTATTGATGTTAATTATATGATATGCTGATTTTTATTTGAAATATTATGCTTTGTGTTTAATGTTGAGTAATATGCAAATTATGTTTACTACTTGATAAATATGAATTGCTACCGAGTATCGGTTCCGATATTCCGTGGAAGACGGAAAATGTCAGATCGAGGGAAAAAGCCCGTTTTAACCTTAGGAATAGATTAGGATACAAGTGACATGTCACTAGGATGGTTGAGCATCCGAACTCGTTGAGTTGAGTCCGAGTTCACTTATGGATGCGAATGTTCGAACTCGTTGAGTTGAGTCCGAGTTCGTGAGATGTAACTAGGCATCCGAACTCGTTGAGTTGAGTCTGAGTTCACTCATGAATGCGAACGCCCGAGCTCGTTGAGTTGAGTCCGAGTTCACTTATGGGCGGGTTACATGGTAGCTTGGCTACATATGTGGCACTTATGTGCAAACTTTCCATGTATCCGAATTATATTCCGATGTGTTCAACGGGTAAAGTTCTACTCAAATGGAGGAATACTAGAGATGAAAGGGACATATTGGTAAGTGTTGTGAGATGGATACTTTGAATAGGTATGTACTTAACCCTCGGGTTGAAAACTCGATATATCAACAATGTGGTAAGATGATAAATGAAAATATGACATGAATGTCTTGATGATGATTATGCAAATGATACTTTATGTTTGCTTATATGGTTATGTTACTTGCTATTTGCATGTGAACTTACTAAGCATTTATGCTTACTCCCTCCTTTTCATTCCTTGTAGTTTTGACAAGTCAGCTCGAAAATCGGGAACGGTCGGAGGCTCGCTCACACTATCCGTATACCATCTTGGCATAATGGCTTGTATATTTTGAGTATGGCATGTATAGCACTATAATCATTTTGTATATATGGTCTTATGCTATGGTTATTGAGTGGTATGAAAATGCTTGGTAATTATTAGCCATTGGAATGGCTAATCATGATCATATTTGGTGTTATGTATGTCAAATTGCTAGCTAATCCATGGAAACCATGAAATAGGTAAAATTTACCATAAAATAGATTTAGACAGCAGTAGTGACGTGAATTTGAAAAATCACTAAAAATAGTAGAAATAGAATTAAATAATGAATAAGTTATGGAATCGAAGCTTGATGAGTCTATTTTCATATGGAATGACCAAAACAGGCATATAAATTATATTTTATGAGATATTTAAACTTTTATGAAACAGGGCCAGAGTGATTTCTGGATCCCCTGTTCTTACTTTAAAAATTCATAATAAATTTTAAAAAAATAATTAGAAGTTTTTCTTTATATTTACAGATTCCTTGTTGAGTCTAGTTTTAATAGAAACAAACCCCATAGTCATTGAAATTTTTTATAGAGAGATATATGATTCGTAATACACAGAGGTCAGAGTAGTCGAACCCTGAAATAGGGGAGATTTTAACTAATAAACTGTACTATTTGGCTCAACCAAAAATTCTAAAAAAAAATTAGTAGATAGAAATATGAGTCTAGTTTCATAGAAAATTTACAGATCTTAATTTTGAGTTTTTTAACTCGAGATATGAATTTTTAAACAACTGTGACGCAGATTTTCAGCTTGTCTGAAAATTTTAAAATTAAATTGTTTGAGCTGTTTAAGTAATGAATTAAATCTGTTAACACCTCGTATTCGACTCCAGCGACGGTCTCGGGTACGGGGCGTTACAAATAATACTAATAGAAAATACATATATTTTGTATTAAATAACAACATGGCCTGCCACTATCTCAAAAGTGGAGAATTTGACATGCAAGTCCACTTTTTTTTACCATGCATTAATAGACCACTACAATTTAACCTATCACAGTTTCAAAATTTCTCACATAAGTCCTATTTAATAAATTTCACATACAAATGACAAAATCAAAACATGAAATTTTCACACATGCACTTCCACGTATAATAAGCTTAGAATATAACATTTAATTATTTTTGTGACTTGATTTTGTGGTCCCCAAACCACTTTCTGACTAGGGTCAAATTAGGGCTGTCACAACTCTCCCCCCCTTAGAAATTTTCGTCCCCGAAAATCTTACCAGCGAATAAATTAAGGTATCGTTCTTTCATGGAGTCTTCAAGCTCCCACGTAGCTTCTTCAACCCCGTGTTTGACCCATAACACTTTCACTAATGAAATTTTCTTATTCCGCAATTCTTTCACTTCGTGAGCCAAAATACGAACCGGTTCCTCTTCATAGCTCAAATCAAACCGAATTTCTATCTCTGATGGACTAATCGCATGAGAAGGATCGTATCTGTACCGACAGAGCATCGAAACATGAAAAACGTCGTGAATCTTTTCAAGTTCAGGTGGCAAAAGTAGTCTATAAGCAACCGGCCCACTCCGTTCTGTAATTTTGTATGGTCCGATAAATCTTGGGTTCAATTTGCCTTTACGGCCAAATCTGAGTACCTTTTTCCACAGTGAAACTTTAGGAAACACTTTGTCTCTGACTTGATACTCAATATCTTTCTGTTTCAAGTCCGCATACGATTTCTGACGATCTGATGCTGCTTTCAGACTTTCACGAATCACTTTAACTTTTTGTTCAACCTTTTTAATCAAATCAACTTCGTAAATCTTATTCTCATTGAGTTCGGTCCAAAACAAAGGTGTACAACATTTACGACTGTACAAAGCTTCGTAATGTGCCATCTTGATACTCGATTGAAAACTATTATTATATACGAATTCAACCAAAGGCAAGTACCGTTCCCACGAGGCATTAAACTCAAGGATGCAACATCTCAACATATCCTCGAGTATCTAAATAATCCGCCAGGATTGACCATCGGTCTGGGGATGAAAAGCAGTGCTAAAATGCAACTTGGTACCCAATGCTTCTTGCAATTTCTTCCAAAATCGTGATGTGAATCTCGGATCTCTATCCGACACAATAGAAGTAGGTACCCGTGTAACCTTACAATCTGAGAAACATACAGTTCGGCTAGCTTATCAAGTGGATAATCCGTACGTACAGGAATAAAATGAGCCGACTTTTTCAATCTATTAACAACAACCCAGATCGCATCTTTCTTGCTTCGTGACAATGGCAACCCAAATACGAAATCCATTGTGACTCGATCCCATTTCCATTTGGGTATCATGATCGGCTGAAGTAATCCCGAAGGCACTTGATGTTCCGCTTTCACTTGTTGACATATTAAACACTTCAAAACAAGGTCAGAAATATCTCTTTTCATACCGTGCCACTAGTATTGTTACTTCAGATCGTTGTACATTTTCGTACTACCTGGGTGAACTGACATTCGACTTCTATGAGCCTCGCTTAGAATCATCGGAATAAGCTTTGAAATTCTCGGAACACATAATTGATTTTTGAACCTCAAACAATCATTGCTATCAATCAAAAATTTTGAATCCTGTTTCGAAACACATAGTGCTCGTTTTGCAACTAATTTATCATCAAATTTTTGAGCTTCACGGGTTTGTTGCCAATAACGATTTTCCTTTTAACTCCGCTACTAACACATCATTAGCGGACACAGAAAGGTGTACATTCATTGCTTGAAAAGTAAACAGTGACTTACGGCTTAAAGCATCAGCAACCACGTTAGCTTTTCCCGGATGGTAATCAATGACAAGCTCGTAATCTTTCAAAAAGTCTAGCCACTGTCTTTGTCTCAAATTCAAATCTCTCTGAGTCATCAAGTACTTGAGACTTTTTTGATCGGAATACACATGGCATTTTTCCCCGAACAAGTAGTGGTGCCAACTTTTTAAAGCAAAAATGATAGCAGCTAACTCGAGATCATGAGTCGGATAGTTTTTCTCGTGAGGCTTCAACTGTCTCGAAGTGTACGCTACTACTCTACCCTCTTGCATCAATACACAGCCCAAACCATTCAGAGATGCATCACTGTAACTTACAAATTCTTTACCGGATTCTGGCTGAACTAACACCGGAGCTTCGGTCAAAAGAGTTTTCAATTGATCAAAACTTTTCTGGCACTTTTCTGACCATTCGAATTTGATATCTTTCTGAAGAAACTTTGTCATCGGTGTTGTTATCATCGAGAAACCTTTCACAAATCATCTGTAGTACCTGGTAAGTCCCAAAAAACTTTGAGCTTCTGAAACATTTCTCAGAGGCTTCCAATTGAGTATAGCTAAAATTTTACTAGGATTAACTCGGATACCCGATGCAGATACAACATGTCCCAAAAAGCTTACTTCCCTCAACCAGAAATCACATTTATTGAACTTCGCATATAATTGCTTGTCTCGTAAAATCTGAAATACTAACTTCAAGTGTTTAGCATGCTAGGTTTCGTCGCATGAATAGATCAAAATGTCATCTATAAACACGACTACAAACTGATCCAAATACTGTCTAAAAATCTGATTCATTAGGTCCATAAAAACAGCAGGGGCATTAGTGAGCCCAAACGGCATCACTTGGAACTCATAGTGTCCATACCTCATTCTGAAAGCAATTTTAGGCACATCAGAGCCTCTAACTCGCAACTGATAATAACTCGATCTCAAGTATATCTTCGAAAATACTGAGGCTCCTTTCAGTTGATCAAACAAATTGTCGATTCGCGGCAACGGATATTTGTTCTTTATCGTTACCTTATTAAGCTGACAATAATCAATACACATTCTCATGGTTCCATCTTTCTTTTTCACAAACAGCACTAGTGCACCCCAGGGAGAAAAACTCAGTCGAGCAAAACCTCTATCTGTCTACTCTAGCAACTGAGATTTCAATTCTTTTAGTTCGGTTGATGCCATATGATACGGAGCTATCGAAATAGGTGTAGTCCCTGGCACTAGTTCAATGCCGAACTCTACCTCCTGAACAGGTGATAATCTAGGTAATTCTTCGAGAAATACATCTGGAAACTCACAAACTACTGGCACTGTCTCAAATTTCTTTTCTGACTCTTTACTATCCAATACATACGCAAGATAAGCTTCACACCCCTTTTCCACATATTTCTGAGCTAACATCGAAGATATTACTGCCGGTAATCCATTTAAATCAGTAGAATCAACTCAGATTATCTCATCATTTGAACATGTCAAGTCAATTGTCTTTCGCTTACAATTCACTACTGCATCATGCATAGTTAACCAATCCATATCAAGTATGATATCAAACTCATCAAATGATAATAGCATTAGATCAGTCAAGAAGCAAAAATCTCGGATCATCAGGGGACATTTCTGACACACTTTATCAACTAGCACATAACGGCCCAAAGGATTCGACACTCGTATTACAAACTCAGTAGACTCAACATGTAGAGTCTTACTAGATGCAAAAGTTTCTGACACATACGAATGAGTAGAACCGGGGTCAATTAAAGCAATAATATCAGTATTAAAAAGTGTGAAAGTACCAGTAATAACAGCTGGCGAAGAAGCGTCCTCGCGCGCTCATATAGCATAGGCTCTGGCAGGAGCACGAGCCTCAGAACGTACAGTAGTATCTTTAGTCCCTCTCTGATTTCCACTAGCCTTACCCGCATGTTTAGGTGGTCTACCTCATGTTGCAGTGTTACTAGGTCTCCCATTCGGATCAGTATTCTGTTCAGCTAATTTTGGACAGTCTCAGATAAAATGATCAGCTGATCCACACTTGAAATAGGAGCGGTCACGAAATCTACAGCTTCCTGAATTCCATTTGCCACAATGCTTGCACTCAGATCTGTCCTGACGATCATTGCCAACACTGGCAATAGAGGTGGCTCGTGTACTCACAGGGGGTCGATCACGGTCCCGTCTGGAAAAACCCAAAGTATTCTTAGATCGGGCTGAGTCATCTCTAAATTTCTTCGATGACTGATGAAAGGATTTTCCTGAAGATCTTTTACGGAACTCTCTAGCTCCATCATCAGCTTTTCTTTTCTCTTTACCAAGCTCTTCAGCTTTATAAGCTCACTCGACAAGCACTACAAACTCTTTGATTTCCAGAATACCCACCAACAGTTTGATGTCTTCATTCAACCCATCCTTGAAGCGTTTACACATGATAGCCTTAGACGAAACACATTCCCGAGCATATCTACTAAGTTTGACAAACTTTCACTCGTAATCGGTAACTGTCATAGAGCCCTGTTTGAGCTCGAGAAATTCCTTTCGTTTCTGATCGATGAATCTTTGACTGATATATTTCTTGCAAAACTCGGTTTGAAAGAATTCCCAAGTAACCCGTTCTCTCGGTACAACTAAAATCAAGGTATTCCACCAATAATAGGTAGAATCACGCAACAGAGATATAGCATATTTTAAGGACTCATCGGGTGTGCATGATAATTCATCAAACACGCGAATGGTATTATAGAGCCAAAACTCAGCCTGCTCTGCATCATCACCGTCAGTAACCTTGAACTCAGTAGCCCCGTGCTTTCGAATTCTATCAACCGAGGGCTTGCTCAATCTCAACGGGTCGACTATCGGAGGTACCACAGGTGTAGGGTTTGTATTAGTCGATGGTGGGGGTTGTGCAACAGCCAGATTATTTCAAACATATTGGATAAACCAATCGTTCATCATAGCATAGAAGGCTTGTTTAGCCTCATCATTTTGATTACTTGTATTTAGTTGAGAGTTACTTGGCACTGTCCCGTGCGCGGGACCGGGTGCTATACTCTCGACATTGTCAGCTACTACTCGATCGGGATCAAAATTCATTACTATACAAAAAACGCATTTCAACTGTCAGAAATCATCACACTATCGTATTAACACTTTATGGCATGTATAGCTAGACTCACACACGCTACATTAGTCCTAGAATCGACTAAACTGTAGCTCTGATACCAATAAAATGTAACACCCTATGACCCTCATCCGTCGCCGGAATAGATTCACAAGGTATTACCTATCAGAAGACAGATTAGACAAGCCATTCGTAATCAATCAAGCATAAATTATAGTTTCTTTAATCTTTCAGTCATGAACAAATTTTAACCACAATTAAAATAACTAATAAATTTCAAAATAAATGACACATAAGTCCATTGAACTATATACTCATGTTTAGGAATTAAGCAACCATTTTCACATGGCTAGAATATTTACAATTTCAAAATATTACCTGTTTCAAAAGAGAGTTAAGCCTATACATGGCATTTTTCAAAATATAAACTATCAAAAAGTACCAAAACAGTGACGATAGTGTAGATGACTTTGGACTTGAAATCCCCAAGCTCATAGCTTTCAAACAAGATCTATAAAATAGGAAAACACAAAACATTCACAGTAAGCCATTAAGCTTAGTAAGCCTTAAGTACCTTAAACAACAAAACTTATTTATACACATTATAACATATTCGAAATGCAACACTAATTAGCCGAATATACATATCTACGTTAAATCCATTTCATTAACTTATCATTTCTTCAAAGTTCAAATTACATAATCACACCATCTAAATGACTCAAAGTAATTCATTGATTTGACTTTATAAAGTTAATTCAAATCACTGCATTCACATATAATTTCAATGATCATAATTATATATATATAACATATACTTTCATGTACTAAATTCAAGATGGCCGAATATAAATATACATAACCACATTTCATATACTTTTCGTTTCAATTCATAATGTAATTCACATTATCCTCATATGCATAACAATTTATACGTACCTGGACAATTTAATCTATCGAATGAATTTAGATGCCGTATAGCATCATCTCATATTCATAGACTTTTATTATTTCACCGGCAATTAGCCTGCTAGGTATAAACCTGAACTTATCACCAGTACGAGGCCTGCTAGGTATAAACCTGAATTTATCACCGGTACGAGGCCTGCTAGACATTAAGTCTGAGACTAATTCACCGGCATTATGCCTGCTAGGCTCATGGCCTGAAACAATTTCACCAGTTAAAAGCTTGCTGAGCCATAGGCCCGAATAATAATCCGAATAGAAATTTCACAAAATCATAACATATACACTTCTTGTATTTATGCATTTCACACAAGTTAATCACATTAGTCCACTTTGACTTTATTCACGTATAATCACTTAATAACTATCACACTATTGCTTCTTAATTTACCATTACATATCTTCAATCTCATGAATATAACTTCCAGCAATATGATCATAACAAATTTCCTTATTTCACTTTCATGCATATTATTCGGCTTTATGTATGTATATATATATATATGCTAAAGGTATGGCTAAATTCTCGTGACATATCATGATTGATTCACAGATAACTTATGTTTAAATACTTAAAACTTACCTCGAGTATTTTCGAACAACTATGGGTCGGCTATTCAACTATTTTAGCTTTTCCCTTATCCGAATTTGCCCCACTATGCTCTTGAGCTTAAATTCAAAAATTTTAAA
This sequence comes from Gossypium anomalum, assembly GCA_025698475.1. Taxonomy (NCBI): domain Eukaryota; kingdom Viridiplantae; phylum Streptophyta; class Magnoliopsida; order Malvales; family Malvaceae; genus Gossypium; species Gossypium anomalum. The sequence goes on from CM046965.1 coordinate 59,721,911, forward strand.
CTAGTCATTATTCGACTATTCAAGCATTAGTTCAAAAATTTAATATATATACATATTCGACTTTTACATATAAATCATAATAAACAAAAGTAATATACATTATAGGGCATCTTTGACATTTCTAATTTCATCAATTTGAACCATTCCTTGACCCAATATTACATTCGGCATTGAGATACAAACAAGTTAACATTTCCTTTATACACACCCTTAAGACCAAATGCATAATTCATTTACTTTAACTTATTTATACCTCATAACCATACTTAGTTCTCATATATCAATCATCATCCGAACATGTATATGTAAGATACATATAAATCCTTATTCAACTACCATACATCACTTAACATGATAAATTTCCATTTTCAATATCATAGAAACCTAGGTTGGCCGAATATATAATTTCACCTATGCATAAACATAACTCACATTCCATTACTTACATTATTCCAAAACCATATCATTAATGCATAAAGCCGAACCTTTAGACATTCAAACATCTATTTTATTTTATTTTTCAAATCACTCAAACAGCAATTACTCTTATTCTAACATTTTAATACACAACATTTGCTCAAATCATTATTCAAGTTCAAATTTGGCTAAGACACATATAAATACTAACAACTAAGTATTAACTAGCTCAAACTTCACTCTTCAACAATTATTCATTAAAACATAAAGACAACAATCTATCCCCTTCAATATCTTCCATGGCTGAATGCTCAAATCACCACACAACTCAAAATTTTGACTTGGGCTAAGTAAGGAACTCAGTAACTAACTTAAAATATGCTAAAATTTCAAGAACTAATATGAATTACTTACCTTATTTCAAGCTTAAGATGACCAAATGGTTTTGTTTCCTTTTCTTTCTTTAAATTCGGCTAAGAAGAAACAAAGATGAACACTTTGTTTTCTTCACCCTTTTTCTATTTTTAATTATCATTATTTTATAATATAAAGCCATTTAGCTGCAATAATACTAATAGAAAATACATATATTTGTATTAAATAACAACATGGCCGACCACTATCTCAAAAGTGGAGAATTTGACATGCAAGTCCACTTTTTTTTTACCATGCATTAATAGACCACTACAATTTAACCTATCACATTTTCAAAATTTCTCACATAAGTCCTATTTAATAAATTTCACATACAAATGACAAAATCAAAACATGAAATTTTCACACATACACTTTCGCATATAATAAGCTTAGAATATAACATTTAATTATTTTTGTGACTCGGTTTTGTGGTCCCGAAACCACTTTCCAACTAGGGTCAAATTAGGGCTGTCATAGACTACAACTATAACGCCCCAAATTTTGGGCCTAGAAGTATTAGGTATTGAGTATGGGAACAGTTAGGAAGCTGCTCATAAATATTTAGCTGTGCAAGAAAGTGAGTGTTTCAGTGGTTAAGTGCTCTGGGAGGCGTTTGAGAAGTCTTGGGTTCCTTAAGAGTTCAGTTTTGAGTGGTTTTTCTCTCCATTTTGTTTTGTTTTTTTTTTGCTGACTGTTCCCCTTCCCAACTCTTTCATCTTCATGGATTGTTTCTGTTGAATTTTGTCTTCCGTTGCTGTCGATCTTTTCTTTTTTTCTCCTCTCTCTACCGCTTGTTTCTTTGGGGCGATTGTTATCTTTTCTTTCTGTAGGGCCGAATGTTGCTGAGGTTTTGTGCTAGTTTTCCACTTTTTTTCTCTAACTTTGTTTTTCCCAAATTGTCGCTGCAGTTTACCTCTCCCCTTTCCCCCTCACTCTTTATTTAGCCGAATTATTTTCACTTCCTTTTAGCTGAATTTTGGACTCCCTATTTGCTAAATTTTTGGACTCCCTATACTCTTTCTTCTAGCGTCGAATTATCATCTTCCTATAGAACTATTATTTTTTTAGCCTTTCATTGATTTTCGGAGGTGGCCAAGGGACTGAGGACCGTCGTTGATGCGTTAAAGGAGAGGAATTGTTTCTCTATTATTGGATTAATGGTATGAATAGTCCCACTGGGAGTTGGATAACTTGTTTTAGGCTATGATTAACATGCTTTTGTGGTGACTAATGGAATGGCTTTTTGATCATATTAGTAATTAGGCTGCTCACGTGGGGTTAGGCGGCAAAAATAGGCCAGGTGTGTAAACCCTGCCCAAACTTTAGATCGGCAAAAAGCCGAAAAATGTAATCTTTGATGCCACATGGGCGTGCACTCGCTTGTGTGGTAAATTGAACGCATAGATGTGGGCGTTGGATCATAGAGGCCACCATGAGCGATTTCATGGGCTAGGGCCATTTTGGGCCACGTTGGGCCGTGTGGGCCCCACGAGCTCGAACCACACAGACATGTGGAGATTATTGGGCTAGACTGTGTAATTTACACGGCCAATGCCATTTTAGGGTTTTGTGGGCCACACGAGCGTGTGGGCCCACATGGGCCCATTTTCACTGTTTGACTGTTAAGGTTGCACGGGTCGCCCGAGACGACTGTGTACCTTTTGTTGGATCGATAAGAATATCTAGACCCTTAATCGATAAAATGGCTATTTTACCCTTATGTAGTAAAATGACTAAAATGCCCCTACATGGTAAATTGACTATTTTGCCAGTATGTGATATATGTTTATATTTTAGCATTCTATTGTAATTGTTTTGAGTACATGTTTAATATTATGCTATGACTTGACATGTGGCATGATGCATTGCGTAGGGGTGGGTTTTTATATGATTGGAGGAAGTGTACTGTACTGGCAGCTCTGTTTCAAATCACTAATGGCTCTAAGCCTATTATATCGCAAATCTCATCGCAAATCTCGCTTAGTGCAAAGAATCGGTGCTAATTCTGGTGTGTAGGGATGGGTGGGTTGATTATATCCCCACATGGAGTGTAGGGTTTGACAAAGATGGTGTGTAGAGGCTGGAACTATTTACTGTGACTGCACTGTTTACTGCTACTGTAATGGGCCAAGGCCCAAATATATGACTGCTTCTGTATTGAGATGGGCTAAAGTCCAAACTGATAATGTCACTGTTTCTAATAAGAGCTTAGGCCCTGACTGTATTTGTACTGTTTGATTTACTGTATGCTTCTAAGGGCTTACACACTGAGTTTTCGTAAACTCACCCTTCTATTTATCTGCGTAGGAAAACTTTAGGCGAATCGGTGCTGCGAGGGACTGAAAGGTGGCCACACAATCGCACGTACTCTCTTATTTGATTTTAAATTATGGGTATTTTGATGTTGTAAGGTCTCTTTAAGTATTTATCTCTAATTTGGGGTTTTATAGTTTTGAGTTATAACTGTTAGTAGTAGGTTGCGGGTTTTCAAAATAAATAAATGGTTTTTCAAACACCACATTTATGCAACAAGTTTTGAAAGTTTCCACAATGGATAAGTAATGTTTTAAGATAAATGGCGATTTAATATGATTAACTCTCTGTTTAACGACTTACATTTTGAAAACAAACGAGACATCCTAAATTTTCGTTAAGATTACAAAGAGGTTTAACATAGAACGGGCTTTTCAACGAAATTATATTTTTCAAAAAACACTTCAATGTAACATTGCCAAATTCGGCCATAACGTCTAGGTTGAGTTTGGGGTGTTACAATAAAATTCCATCCATCCAATCATATCGAGTCGTAATGGTATTCCACCCATAAAGGTGCAGCTGAGCTGTTAGACAGATATTGCGGTTTAACTGCCAAAATTATAGTAACATTGCCAGAATACACTTCCTCTATCACATATCAAACCCATCCTGATGCACATGCAAAAATAAACTAACCCATATATTCCACAAGCAGATGTCATGCATACTTTTCATATGTAATCATCTTTTTGGAGTTATCAGAACATGTATCACACATATATTTTTAACATACGTTACCTGGATCACATGCATATACATATCAAAATATGTTACATTTCAAGTCTTACTTAAGCCAAATAGACCCCACGAAATGTCTAATTACAAATTTTAGAGTCAAACGGGCCTACGTGAAAATTTCCAAAAAATGGGCTCACATGGTCGTGTGGCCCACACGCCTAAATAGCCAACATGTGTTCCACAAGTCCTATCTAATCTGCCTATGTAATTTCACACGCCCGAGTGTCCAATAAGGCCCGCTTGAATTGCCCGTGTGCTTTACACAGCCTGATACACAGCTGACTACACGCCGTGTGGTGCACATGGCCTAGTACACAGACAGCCACACGAATGTTTGACGAACAATAGTTTCAAAACAGACACTATTTTTTAGGTTTTTCTGAGTTTTAACCACTTTTTTGGGTTCAAATCACACACCTAAAAATATTTCTGAAGAACCACACAACAACACACTCTGAATCATTGCAAACCAATAGCAACTAATCTACTGAACAATTGGTCGTTCCACAATAAACACTTGTAAGAAGATGATGAAGAGATGAAGATTCGACCACATAATAAGCCAAAAAAAACACATGAGAATAGGAAACACAACGAAGGCAAAACGATAAAAAAAGAAGAAGCAATTTGACAAAATCCTAACACAAAACGATTGAAAGGAGTAGCGGGGAAAAAAAATAAAAAAAAAAAGATGGAGAAGAATGGGAGTGGGAGAGAGGAACGTGAGAGAGTGGGAAGTGGGAGAGGTAATTTGGGATAATTTCAAAACTACCTATATCCCACTAAATCCCATTAACTGACCACCTATCAAATTCCTTCAGAGTTTAAAACAAAAATAATTTCCACTTTGCACATACAAGATTCAAACATATGACCAAAGGGTAAGCTGAAGCCTTACCACTGAACCAGTAGGCAGATTCTTGTCATCAGTTGAGCAAAAATAATATATAAATTAGATGTTCAAAGATAGAGGTTTAGGAGAAAATAGAAAGAAGTACAAGAAAAAGGATTCGAACCCAGACCTCACACACACAAGCATAACACTTAACCACTGAACCAAATTAACTCAATTGAAAAAATTCTCGCAATCCTAACTAAAAATTAGGACGTGACCTCTCTTGGTTTCACTAACCCAAATTCTTCTAACCTGATTTTTGGGATATGACAACTCTCCCTCTGTAAAAGAATTTCGTCCTCGAAATTCTCACTGTTAAACGATTCACATAACCATAAAATCTAAAAGTTCACATTCCAAACTTATCACCACGCTATCACTGCACAACTTTGATTTCTATACAAATCTTGACAATATTTCACTCTTAAACTAAAAAATTATTTCTAACGAACTTCCCATTTACCACCTCGAATAATCTCAAGAAACTTCCCACAAAAATATCACTAGTTATTCCACAATCCCAAAGTCATAGAACTTTAATGACAATCAAACATTTGAGTTCCACCAACCACTTAATCAATGCATGGTACCGTTCTAGATGTAACTCTATTACTGGCAGATGCATTTCGATCCTCACAACACCTATTTGCAGAAACTAGTCACTGACTCCCTCTTTGAGTCAAAGCTTAGATCTAACTAAAAGAATGTCATGAACAATCCTTGACACGATGCTCATCAGATCACATCTAAAACATGCTCCCATTTCCCTCCAACACTCATCCGAATGGCACCTATCACTGAAAGCACATATCAAAACTTGACCTACACTCACAACTACCTCAACCCACTGAGGCCTAACTACTCTGGGACTCATTTCCTAGGTCACGGATTCACGTCAACAAGACCAGAACTCCTCTTATTCCACACTTATTCCTTTCCTTTTCCTTGCTCTCTAAGCAATTAATCTCTTTCACTAACTTAGACTAATTCGACCGAAGTTTCTCAATCATAAACCCTCAACACACATATACAAATTGGCCCCAATGACCCTTTGTAAATATCTTAGCAACTCTTGGGTCACAACGTCATCCTTAGTTTCCTGATTACCGCCCTAAAAAATGAGTGTCTCCATATTCTTGCTAATTTCCAAATTGGGCATACTGCCCCAAAAAGAGGACTTGACGTGAGTCATTTGACAATGACCACCACGTCCTCACGCATCGTGAACACAGATGCCACATAAACTCATTTTATTCATCTACAATTCAGAAGTTTAAAAGTCTAAAGTTTAGCTTAGGTTATTTTTAAACCTTAAGTGTAAAGTTGTACAAATATACTTATCTTAAGGTAGAGATATCTTATCTTAAAGTCTCTTAATCTATTAGTTTTACTAAAGTACTTATAAAATTCATTCAAATATAGTTAATTGTAGAAAACATACTTACTTAGATCGGTGTCGAAGACTCGAAATCACATTTCCAGAATCATAGTAATTTTTGTGCAGATTTACCCGCATCGGGTTTCCAAAATTTTTTCTTAAAAATCAAAACAAAACAAAACACATTATGCATAAAAATTTTAAACCGAAAAACCATAGCCATAGTTTTGCAATATGACTCTAATATCACTAAATGAAACACCCCAAACTCGACTTAGACGCTATAGTCGAATCTGGAGAAGTTACATCAACTCATTTGAAAAACTAAACTCTAGCTTAAAATTTGTATGGTTTGAAATCTTAATTTAGCTAAGCTTATAAGGAGTTTCAGGAAATTCTCAAGTTTGAGAACACCTATTTCACAACAAGATCTCTTAAACATTTACTTATAAAAATAGTGCCAACTTTTAGTAATTTCACTTTAACTTTAGTAATCATGTGTTTTGAAAATATTAGTTTTTGGCAAAAATCTTACATTGTTATTTAGAAAACCTCATGCGCAAAACTTACTCATTTTACGAAAAGTGTTTAGTTTGATACATAATTTTGTAGTAGATATTTTTTGAGTTTTTAAGTTTTGAAAATTGAATTTCCAATTTGTCAAATTCATATGATTTTACAGTTTTACGTTTAAAAACACTCAAAAACCAATAAACATATCAAAAATCAAAAATCCAAAAACAAAACCAAATCCAAAAACTTAGTCCAAAATTCAAAAGTCCACAAATCTTAATTAAAATAATTTGAACCATCTTATTTGGAAAACCAATCAGTGCTCCTACATACAATCCGGTCTTGAACTTGCTGGTTACCTGAGAGGATAACAAACAAAGACTGAGCTTTACGAGCTTAGTGTGTAACATATCCCAAGAAACAAATTAGATATACATAAATAAACAAATATGTTTATAGATACAGATTCAAACATATTCCCATATACAAATTTAGATGTATTTTAATAATTAGATACAAGTGCGTATTTAGATTCAGATACAAATGCAGACATAGATTTAGGTACAGATTTAACGACTGGTCCTACCACTATTTGCTACACACGATGTGATAGTCCTAATTTGACCCTAGTCGAAAAGTGGTTTCGGGACCACAAAACCGAGTCACAAAAATAATTAAACGTCATATTTTATGCTTATTATATGTATAAGTGCATGTGTGAAAGTTTCATGCTTTGATTTTTGTCAATGGTATGTGAAAATTATTAAATAGGACTTATGTGAAAATGTGTGAAAATATGATAGGTTATTTTGTAATGGCTAAATAATTGATGGTGTAAATAAGTGGGTTTGCCTGTCAAATTTCCCACTTTAGTTGTAGTGGCCGGCCATGATAATGATGATAAGTAAAAATATGTATTATAATAATATTATAATAGTAATAGTTTAATTTATGAAATAAGAAAAGATAATAGAAAAGCAAAAGAAAAACAAAATGGTTGTTTTCATAGCTGAACCTCAAAGAAGAAAAGGGGATATAGTATTCGGTCATTTTGAGTTGGAATTAAGGTATGAAATCCATGTTAGTTTTTAATTTTTTTTTTGCATATATTAAGGTAGTTACTAAGTCCCTTACTTGCCCATGTCAAAATTTTGAATTTGGTAGTAATATGAGTATTCGGTTATGGAAGATGTTTAAGGGGATGGTTGTTGCCTTTATGATTTAAGGAATAATTAGGAATGGGTGATGTTGGAACTAATTTAATGTTCATATAGATAATTTGAATGATAGAAAAATTGGCTTGTGCAATTGTGAAAATGCCGAATGTGAACATATATAATAGTTGAGTAATGCTTGTGTTTAAAGTGATGGAATGGAGTGGATGCTTATATGTGTTATGAATAATTATAAGTTAAATTAAGGTTTTCTAAATTACCTTTGTCATTGCCGAATGTGTAGATAGTTGAAGAAAAATTTGTTAAAATGCTTAGTAAATGGATATTAGGTTAATGTTGTGTATATAAATTACTTAAAATATAAACTTTGAATGAGTATTAGAGGTTGTATATGAAATCGGCCTTGGGAGAAATGTTAGTATAAAATGCTTGAAAGTTAAATAGGTTATTGCTTTAATGACCAAATGTGCCAAAGTTTAATGCATGAACTAGTTGACCAATATGTGTTAAGGGAACATGAATAAATATCTTTTGATGAGCTATACATTCGGCTATAGTATGAAATGCAATGTTAATATTTAGTTGCTAGTATTTATGTGTGTTAGCCGAATTTGAAATTGAATAATGATTTGAGCACGATGTATTGTATTGTATTGAGATTATGCTTAAGTGAAATTATAGAATTGTGATGAAATTGATTGGTGATATACATGTTTAAATAATATGAATGCAAAGAGTTGTGAAAGAGTAAATTGGTAATAAATCTGCTTGGGACAGCAGCAGTAACGTGATTTTCGAAAATCACCATAAATTGTGGGAGTTGAGTTAGAAGCTGACTAAATTATGTAATTAAATCTTAATGAGTCTAGTTTCAAATGAAATAAACGAGAACATATTTTGAACTTTGTACAATTAGAAATTTGATTCGTAGTGAAGAGTGGTCAGATTAGTCAAACAGTGAAACAGGGGAAACTTTAAGAAAAATCTAGTATTGATTGGCCAAACCAAAAATTCTAAAAATTTTATGGATAAAAGATATATGAGTCTATTTTTAGGGAAAATTAACGGCAATTGATTTGGAGTTTCGTAGCTCCAGTTATAAATACTTTAGTGACTGTTTCTCAGGAAGACAACTTATAGTGAAATTGTGATTATGTGGTAAACATTGATAAAAATTTGCTAATGAGTTGCTTATTGATTTCTTATAAACTTACCATGATCTGTATGTGTTAAATTTGAATATATATATAAATATATATGTTATATGTTGAAAGTAATGCTTGAATAGTCGAATAATGACTAGCTTAAAATTGTTGAATTTAAGCTCAAGAGCATAGAGGGGCAAATTCGGATAAGGGAAAAGAGAAAGTAATTGAGTAGCATTTCCACAACCGTTCAAGTATATCCGAGGTAAGTTTTGAATAGTCACATTTAGTACGTAAATGATAATGTCTTGATATGTGTATGATAACTGTGCTGCGATCTATTGGTTCTATTTGAATATAGTTGAATGACAAATAATTTATGTTTAAGGCTTAAAGCCGAATAGACATTAGAAGTTAAATTTGGAAAGTAAAATGTACATATTTTCTTATGTATGTTATTGAGCCAAGAGTTATATGAATGGTGCCCATGTTATGCCATTATTCGAATGGAATAAATGAACTATGATTGTGAGATGTTATGTGAATTGAATTTTCTTGCGAATAAGTATGCATGACATGCAGCGATGGTTATCCGAACTTAAGGTCCGCAGGCTACGTGCTGGAATTATATCCGGACTTACGGTCCGCAGGCTACTTGCTAGAAATATGTCCGGGCTAAAGTCCCGCTAGCTTCGAGCTGGTATATACTAGGTTTAAATTCCCGCAAGCTTGTGCTGGTAATTAGTTCCAAGTCCTAAGACCTGATAGGCTTAATGCTAGTAAGTTAAGTAAGATTGCGATATTGAATATTCGAAGTAAACCATCGTCGAGTAAGTACTATACATTTAAGATATTCAGGTACGTCTTACTTACTCATTGGTGAACTGATTTCGAAGTGAATCATTAGCATCAAAGAAGAATATATATATATAAATTTGATTGATGGTTATATTTGCGAATATGAGAATGATTTAATCGGTCATGGTATATTCGTATATAAATTATATGTTAAAAATTACTTTATGTACTCATGTACATTCAGACAATGATTGTTATATCTACGACTAAATCAATGATCTATTCGGTCAAATGTTGTTAATATATGAGATTATTTGATTTAAATGTATTGTATGAATTTTAAATAAAAGAAAAATATGTGCTGAGAAATCTATGTATATGTTTATGTGCATTCAGCTATGAAACAAATTGAATTGAGAATAAGTTTGTTTAAATGAATGTTTCGATTTTCGATAAGTCTTTAATTGTTTGTGATGCTTAAAACTTACTAAGCTTTGAAAGCTTACTCTGTTCTTTATTTCTCTATTTTATAGATTGTTGATTTTAGCCACCGACTCGGGGATCGTCAGCAGTTCATCACACTATCGATCTCTTTTTTTTTTTGGTACAGTTATATTTTGGACTCGATGTGGCATGTATAGGTTAGGCTGATGATAACGATGTTTTGAAATTGTAAATATTTTGGCCATACGAAAATGGCATATATTTTAAATATCAATATGTATTTCAGCTCGATGTCTGTTTATGTTTATTGACAATGTGAATGAGATAATTAAATGTTTAGTTCGGTAATACCACTTAGCCTTAATCACACGATCGGATTCGGGTTTGGGGTGTTTCAATTTTATTGGTATCAGAGCTACGGTTTAGTCAATTCTAGGACTAATGTAGCGTATATAAGTTTAGCTATACATGCCATATACTGTTAATACGACAGTGTGATGATTTTTGACAGTCAAAAATGTGTTTTCGTATAGTAATGGATCCCTATCCCAATTGAGCGGTAGCTGATGATGTAGAGAGTGTAGCGCCTGCTCCCACACACGGGATAGCGCCGATGGACTCTTAACCTATTGCGAGCAATCAAAATGATGAGGCTAGACAAGCCTTTTATAATGTGATGAATGATTGGTTTGACCAATACATTCGAATTAATGCGGCTGCTCCACAACCCCCACTTTCGACAAATACAACCCCTGCACCCACGATACCTACAGTAATTGATCAGATGAGGTTGAATAAGCCCCCAGTTGACAGAATTTGAAAGCATGGGGCTCTTGAATTTAAAGCTACCGACAGTGATGATGCCGAGCTAGCTGAATTTTGGTTGGACAACACTATTCGAGTACTTGATGAACTATCTTGCACACCCGATGAATACCTAAAATGTGCTATATCTTTGTTACGTGATTCTGCCTATTATTGGTGGAATACATTGGTTTCTGTTGTACCCAAAGAGCAGGTGACGTGGGAATTCTTCCAAACTGAATTTCAAAAAAAATATATCAGTCAGAGGTTCATCGATCAGAAACGGAAAGAATTTCTTGAACTTAAACAAGGTTCCATGTTAGTTACTGATTATGGACGGAAGTTCGTCAGACTTAGCAGATATGCTCGGGAATGTGTATCGTCTAAGGCTATTATGTGTAAACGCATTGAAGACGGGCTAAATGAAGATATTAAAATGTTTGTTGGCATTCTTGAAATCAGAGAGTTCGTAGTACTTGTTGAGCGAGCTTGCAAAGCCGAGGAGCTTAGTAAAGAAAAAAGGAAAGTTGATGTTGGAGCTAGAGAGTTTCGTAAAAGATCTTTGGGAAAGCCTTTTCAGCAATCATCGAAGAAATTTAGAGATGATTCAGGCTGATCTAAGAACACTTTGGGTTTTTCTAGACAGGACCGTGATCGACCTCCTATGAGTACGCGAGCCACTTCAGTTGCCAGTGTTGGAAATGATCGTCGAGAAAGGACCGAGTGCAAGTTTTGTGGGAAATGGCATTCGGGGAGTTGTAGATTTCATGATCACTCATGTTGTAGATGCGGATCACCTGACCACTTCATCAAAGACTGCCCGAAATTGTCAGAGCAAAATGTGAATCAGAGTGGAAACCGGGTACTGCTACAGCTCGAGGTAGACCATCTAGGAATATAGGGAATGCTAGTGGCAGTCAGAGAGGGTCTAGAGATGCTACGACCAGATCTGAGGCTCGTGCTCCTGCTAGAGCTTATGCTATATGGGCACGTGAGGATGCTTCTTTGCCTGATGTTATTACCGGTACTTTCACTCTCTTTGATACTATTGTGATTGCATTGATTGACCCTAGTTCTACTCATTCATATGTATGTGAGACTTTAGCATCCAGTAAGACTCTACCTGTTGAGTCTACTGAGTTCATGATACGAGTGTTGAATCCCTTGGGTCGATATGTGCTAGTCGACAAAGTGTGCAAGAAATGTCCCCTAATAATCTAAGGTTCCTGTTTTCCGGCCGATTTGATGCTTTTACCGTTTGATGAATTTGATGTTATTCTTGGTATGGATTAGTTGACCATACATGATACAGTTGTGAATTGCAAAAGAAAGACTATTAATTTGAAATGTGCAAATGATGAGATAATATGAGTTGAGTCTACTGGCTTGAACGAGTTACCCGCAGTAATATCCTCGATGTTGGCTCAGAAATATGTAAAAAAGGGGTGTGAAGCATATCTTGCGTATGTACTTGATAGTAAAGAGTCAGAAAAGAAGCTTGAATGAGTGCCAGTGGTTTGTGAGTATTCGGATGTTTTTCCTGAGGAGTTACCAGGATTACCACCTGTTCAAGAGGTAGAGTTTGGCATTGAACTTGTAGCTGGGACTATACCAATTTCGATAGCTCCGTATCGTATGGCGCCAACGGAATTGAAGGAATTAAAAACTCAGTTGCAAGAGTTGACGGATAGAGGTTTCCCCCGACCGAGTTTCTCACCTTGGGGTGCACCAGTACTGTTTGTGAAAAAGAAAAACGAAACCATGAGAATATGCATTGACTATCGTCAATTAAATAAAGTGACAACAAAGAACAAATATCTGTTACCGCGTATTGATGATTTGTTTCATCAGCTAAAGGGAGCCTCAGTGTTTTCAAAGATAGATTTGAGATCGGGTTATTATCAGTTGCGAGTTCGAGACTCAGATGTGCCTAAAATTGCTTTCAGAACGAGATACGGTCACTACGAGTTCTTAGTGATGCCGTTTGGGCTCAATAATGCCCCTGCGGTATTTATAAACTTAATGAATCGAATCTTCAGACAATATTTGGACCGGTTTGTAGTTGTGTTTATAGACGACATTTTGATCTATTCGCGAGATGAAACCAAACATGCCGAACACTTGATATTAGTGTTGCAAATTTTACGGGACAAGTAGTTATATGTTAAGTTCAGTAAATGTGAGTTCTAGTTAAGAGAATTAGCTTTTTGGGGCATGTGGTATCCGTATCGGGTATTCCTGTTGATCTGGGTAAAATATCAGCCATACTTGATTGGAAGCCTCCTAGAAATGTTACTGAAGTCAGAGCTTTTTGGGACTTGTCGGTTACTACAGATGGTTTGTAAAGGGTTTCTCGATGATAACCACACCAATGACGAAGCTACTTTAGAAAGATGTTAAGTTCGAATGGTCAGAAAAGTGCCAGAAAAGTTTCAGCCAACTGAAAACCTATTTGACTGAAGCTCCAGTGTTAGTACAGCCCGAATCCGATAAAGAGTTTGTCATTTATAGTAATGCGTCCTTACATGGGCTGGGTTGTGTATTGATGTAAGGAGGTCTTGTAGCTTACGCTTCGAGGAAATTGAAGCCACATGATAAAAACTATCCGACCCATGATCTCGAATTAGCTGCCATAATATTTGCTCTAAAAATATGGCGACACTACTTGTTTGGAGAGAGGTGTCATGTATATTCGGATCACAAAAGCCTCAAATATTTGATGACTCAAAGAGATTTGAATCTGAGACAAAGACATTGGCTTGAATTGTTGAAAGATTATGAGCTTGTCACTGACTATCACCTGGGAAAGGCTAACGTAGTTACCGATCCTTTAAGTCGCAAGTCACTGTTTACTTTGCGACCGATGAATGCACACTTGTTCGTTTCATCCGATAATGTGTTAGTAATAGAATTAAAAGCCAAACCGTTATTGATTCATCAAATATGTAAAGCTCAGAAAGTCGATGATGAATTGGTTGCTAAACGAGCTGAATGTGTTTCGAGTGAGGATTCAGAGTTTCAAATTGACAACAATGATTGTTTGAGGTTCAGAAGTCGATTGTGTGTTCCAAGAAATTCAAAATTTATTTCAATGATTTTGAGCGAGGCTCATTGTGACAACCCTAATTTGACCCTAGTTGAAAAGTGGTTTCGAGACCACAAAATTGAGTTATAAAAATAATTAACCGTCATATTCTATGTTTATTATATGTGAATATGCATGTGTGAAAGTTTCATACTTTTATTTTGTCATTTGTATGTGAAATTTATTAGTTGGGACTTATGTGAGACAATTGTGAAATGTGATAGGCAAATGTAAAAGTGGTCTATTAATGCATGTTATAAAATGCTTGGACTTGCATGTCAAATGTCCCTTTTTGTTTATAGTGGTAACCATGATGATGATGATTTTATATTAAAAATAGATATTAATATTTACTTATAATGGCTTTATAATTTTTTATCATTAATGAATAAATAAAATAAAATGGGTGATGAAAACAAAGCTTCATCTTTGTTATTCTTGGTTGAATTGTAAGAGAGGAAAGGGGAGAAAGCTCCATTCGGTTACCTTAGGCTTGAATCAAGCTCAAGAGCAAAGAGGGTCTAAATCAGATAGGGGAAAGGAGAAAGCAATCGAGTAGATTATCTGCAACTATTCAAAATATCCCAGATTGTTGATTTTGGCCACCGACTCGGGGATCGTCAGCGGATCATCATACTATCGACCTTTTGGTAAAGTTATATTTTAGACTTGTATGACATGCATAGGTTAGACCGGTGTTAGTTATGTTTTGTAATTGTAAATAGTTTGGCCATGTGAAAATGGTGTATATATATAACTTAAAGATCAGTATGTTTTCAGCTCGATTTCTGTTTTAGTTGATAGATTATGTGAATGAAATTAAATGTTTAGCTCTGTAATACCTCATAGCCTAAACCAGTGATCAGACTCGGGCTAGGGGTATTACATTTTATTGGTATCAGAGCTACGGTTTAGTCGATTCTAGGACTAACGTAGAGTGTTTGAGTCTAGCTATAAATGCCATATAATATTAATGCGATAGTATGATGAGTTCTGACAGTTAAAAATGTGTTTTCGTATAGTAATGGATCCCGATCCCAATCGAGCGGTAGCTGATGATGTTGAGAGTGTAGCGCCTGCTCCCGCGCATGGGACAACACCGATGGACTCTCAACCTATCGCTAGCAATCAGAACGATGAGGCTAGATAGGCTTTTTATAGTGTGATGAATGATTGGTTCAACCAATACATCCGAACTAATACGGCTGTTCCACAACCCCCACTCCCGAATAATACACCCCTTGCACCTACGATACCTCCAGTAATTGATCAGATGAGGTTAAATAAGCCCCCGATAGATAGAATTAGAAAGCATAGGGCTACTGAATTTAAAGCTATAGATAGTGATGATGCCGAGCAAGCTGAATTTTGGTTGGACAATACTATCCGAGTATTCGATGAACTATCTTGCACACCTGATGAATGCCTAAAATGTGCCATATCTCTGCTACGTGATTCTGCCTATTATTGGTGGAATACATTGGTTTCTGTTGTGCCCAAAGAACGGGTGACGTGGGAATTCTTCCAGATTGAGTTCCGAAAAAAGTATATCAGTCAGAGGTTCATTGATCAGAAACAAAAAGAATTTTTTAAACTTAAATAGGGTTCCATGTCAGTTACTGATTATGAACGGAAGTTTTTCAGACTTAGTAGATATGCTCGGGAATGTGTATCGTCTGAGGCTATTATGTGTAAACGTTTCGAGGATGGGCTGAATGAAGATATAAAAATGTTTATTGGCATTCTTGAAATACGAGAGTTCGTAGTACTTGTCGAATGAGCTTGCAAAGTCGAAGAACTTGGTAAAGAGAAAAGAAAAGCTGATGTCGAAGCTGGAGAATTTCATAAAAGATCTTCAGGAAAGTCATTTCCGTAATCATCGAAGAAATTTTGAGATGATTCGGGCCGATCAAAGAACCCTTCGGGTTTTTCCAGACGAGACCGTGATCGACCCCCTATGAGTAGACGAGCCACTTCAGTTGCCAGTGTTAGAAATGATCGAAGGGATAGGATCGAGTGCAAGTATTGTGGAAATTGGCATTCGGGGAGCTGTAGATTTCATGACCGCTCCTATTATAAATGCGGATCAGCTGACTATTTTATCAAAGATTGCCCGAGATTATCTGAACAAAATGTGAACCAGAGTGGGAAACCGAGTACTACTACAGTATGAGGTAGACCACCTAGGAATACGAGGAACGCTAGCGGCGGTCAGAGAGGGTCTAAAGATGCTACAACCAGATCCGAGGCTCGTGCTCCTACTAGAGCTTATGCTATACGTGCACGCGAGGATGCTTCTTCGCCTGACGTTATTAACGGTACTTTCACTCTCTTTGATACTAATGTGATTGCTTTGATTGACCCTAGTTCTACTCATTCATATGTATATGAGACTTTAGTATCCAGTAAGACTTTACCTGTTGAGTCTACTGAATTCATTTTTCGAGTGTCAAATCCCATGGGTCGATATGTGCTTGTTAATAAGGTGTGTAAGAAATGCCCCTAATAATCTGAGGTTTCTATTTTCCGGCCGACTTGATGCTTTTACCATTTGATGAATTTGATGTTATTCTTGGTATGGATTGGTTGATCGTACATGATGCAGTTGTGAATTGCAAAAGTAAAACCATTGATTTGAGATGTGCAAATAATGAGATAATCCGAGTTGAGTTTACTAATTTGAACGGATTGCCAGCAATAATATCCTCGATGTTAGCTCAAAAGTATGTGAGAAAGGGGTGTGAAGCATATCTTGCATACGTACTTGATGACAAAGAGTTAGAAAAGAAAATTGAATTAGTGCCAGTGGTTTGTGAGTATTCAAATGTTTTTCCTAAAGAGTTACCGGGATTACCACCTGTTCGAGAGGTAAAATTCGACATCGAACTTGTACCTGGGACTACACCAATTTTGATAGCTCCGTACCGTATGGCGCCAATGGAATTGAAAGAATTGAAAACTTAGTTGCAAGAGTTGACAGATAGAGGGTTTGCTCGATCGAGTTTCTCACCTTTGAAAAAAAAGACGGAACCATGAGATTGTGCATCGACTATCGTCAGTTGAATAAAGTGACAATAAAGAATAAATATCCATTACCGCGTATTGATGAATTGTTTGATCAGTTGAAGGGAGCCTCAGTGTTTTCAAAGATAGATTTGAGATCGGGTTATTATCAGTTGCGAGTTCGAGACTCATATATACCTAAAACTGCTTTTAGAACGAGATACGGTCACTATGAGTTCTTAGTGATGCCGTTTGGGCTCACTCCCTACAGTATTTATGGACTTGATGAATCAGATCTTCAGATCGTATTTGGACCAGTTTGTAGTTGTGTTTATCGACAACATTTTGGTCTATTCGCGAGATGAAACTAAACATGCCGAACACCTGAGATTAGTGTTGCAGATTTTACGAGATAAGCATTTATATGCTAAGTTTAGTAAATGTGAGTTCTAGTTGAGAGAAGTTAGCTTTTTGGGACATGTGGTATCCGCATCGGGAATTCGAGTTGATCCGAGCAAAATTTCGGCCGTACTTGACTGAAAGCCTCTGAGAAATGTTATTGAAGTTCAGAGCTTTTTAGGACTTGCCAGTTACTACAGACGATTTGTAAAGGGTTTCTTGATGATAGCCACACCAATGACGAAACTACTTCAGAAAGATGTTAAGTTTGAATGGTCAGAAAAATGTCAGAAAAGTTTCGATCAATTGAAAACTTATTTGATCAAGCTCAGATGCTAGTGCAAACCCAAATCCATAGAAAGAGTTTGTCATTTACAGTGATGCATCCTTACTTGGGCTGGGTTGTGTGTTGATGCAAGAAGGTCGAGTTGTAGCTTACGCGTCGACGCAATTGAAGCCGCATGAAAGAAACTATCCGACCCATGATCTAGAATTAGCTGCCATCGTATTCGCTTTGAAAATATGGCGATACTACTTGTTTGGAGAGAGGTGTCATGTATATTCGGATCACACAAGCCTAAAATATTTGATGACTCAAAGAGATTTGAATCTGCGACAAAGACGTTGACTTGAGTTGTTGAAAGATTATGAGCTTGTCATCGACTATCACCCGGGAAGGGCTAACGTGGTTGCTGATGCTTTAAGTCACAAGTCACTGTTTGCTTTACGAGCGATGAATGTACACCTGTCCGTTTCATCCGAAAATGTGTTAGTAGCAGAATTAAAGGCCAAACCATTATTGATTCATCAAATACGTGAAGCTCAGAAAGCCGATGATGGATTGGTTGCTAAACGAACCGAATGTGTCTCAAATGTAGAATCAGAGTTTCAAATTGACGACAATGATTGTTTGAAGTTCAAAAGTCGATTGTATATTCCAAGAAATTCGAAACTTATTTTGGTGATTTTGACCGTGGCTCATAGTAGCCGAATGTCAGTCCACCCGGGAAGTACAAAAATGTACAACGATCTGAAACGTCAGTTTTGGTGGCCTCGTATGAAACGAGACATTTCTGATTTTGTTTCGAAGTGTTTGATATGTCAACAAGTGAAAGCGGAACATCAAGTGCCTTCGGGATTACTTCAACCGATCATGATACCTGAATGGAAATGGGATCGAATCACGATGGATTTTGTATCTGGGTTGCCATTGTCGTCAAGTAAGAAAGATACGATTTGGGTTATTGTTGATAGACTGACAAAGTCGGCTCATTTTATTCCCGTACGTACAGATTATTCACTGGAAAAACTAGCTGAATTGTATGTTTCTCAGATTGTAAGGTTACACGGGGTACCTATTTCTATTGTGTCAGATAGAGATCCGAGATTCACATCACGATTTTGGAAGAAATTGCAAAAAGCTTTGGGTACCAAGTTGCATTTTAGCACCGCTTTTCATCCCCAGACTAATGGTCAATCCGAACGGATAATTCAGATACTCGAGGATATGTTGAGATGTTGCATCCTTGAGTTTAGTGGTTCATGGGAATGGTATTTGTCTTTGATTGAATTCACTTACAATAATAGTTTTCAATCAAGCATTAAGATGGCACCTTACGAGGCTTTGTATGGTCGTAAATGCTGTACACCATTTTTTTGGACTGAGCTTAGTGAAAATAAAATCGTCAGGGTTGATTTGATTAAAGATGCTGAGCAGAAAGTAAAAGTGATCCGTGAAAGTCTGAAAGCAGCTTCGGATCGTCAGAAGTTGTATGTGGATTTAAAATGAAAAGACATCAAATATCAGGTCAGAGACAAAGTGTTTCTTAAAGTTTCACCTTGGAAAAAGGTGCTCAGATTTGGTCGTAAAGGCAAATTGAGTCCAAGGTTCATCAGGCCGTACGAAATATCCGAACGAGTTGGCCAGTCGCATACAGATTGATTTTACCCCCTGAGCTTGAAAAGATTCACAATGTTTTTCATGTCTCATTGCTTCGACGTTATAAATCTGATCCATCGCACATAATTAATCCCTCTGAGGTTGACATTCAATCTGATCTGAGTTACGAAGAAGAACCGATTCGTATTTTGGCTCGTGAGGTAAAAGAACTACGAAATAAAAAAATCTCATTAGTAAAGGTACTATGGCTTAAGCATGGGGTTGAAGAACCTACTTGGGAACTTGAAGACACTATGAAAGATCGATATCCTAACTTATTCACTGGTAAGATTTTTGGGGACGAAAATTCCTTATGTGGGGAGAGTTGTGACAGCCCTAATTTGACCCTAGTTAGAAAGTGGTTTCGGGACCACAAAACTGAGTCATAAAAATAATTAACCGTCATATTATATGTTTATTATATGTGAATATGCATGTGTGAAAGTTTCATACTTTAATTTTGTCATTTGTATGTGAAATTTATTAGTTGGGACTTATGTGAGACAATTGTGAAATGTGATAGGCAAATGTAAAAGTGGTCTATTAATGCATGTTATAAAATACTTGGACTTGCATGTCAAATGTCCTTTTTTGTTTATAGTGGCCGACCATGATGATGATTTTATATTAAAAATAGATATTAATATTTACTTATAATGGCTTTATAATTTTATATTATTAATGAATAAATAAAAGAAAATGGGTGATGAAAACAAAGCTTCATCTTTGTTATTCTTGGCCGAATTGTAAGAGAGGAAAAGGGAGAAAGCTCCATTCGGTTATCTTAGGCTTGAATCAAGCTCAAGAGCAAAGAGGGTCTAAATCAGATAGGGGAAAAGAGAAAGCAGTTGAGTAGATTATCCGTAACTGTTCAAAATATCTGAGATTGTTGATTTTGGCCACCGGCTTGAGGATCATCAGCGGATCATCATACTATCGACCTTTTGGTATAGTTATATTTTCGACTTGATATGGCATGCGTAGGTTAGACCGGTGTTAGTTATGTTTTGTAATTGTAAATAGTTTGGCCGTGTGAAAATGGTATATATATAACTTAAAGATCAGTATGTTTTCAGCTCGATTTCTATTTTAGTTGATGGATTATGTGAATGAAATTAAATGTTTAGCTCTGTAATACCTCATAGCCTAAACTAGTGATCGGACTCGGGCTAGGGGTGTTACACTCATAGCAGCCGAATGTCAATTCACCTGGGTAGTACGAAAATGTACAACGATCTGAAATGTCAGTATTGGTGGCATGGTATGAAATGAGACATTTCTGACTTTATTTCAAAATGTTTAATATGTCAACAAGTGAAAGCGGAACATCAAGTGCCTTCGGGATTACTTCAGCCGATCATGATACCAGAGCGGAAATGGGATCGAATTACAATGGATTTTGTATCTGGGTTGCCATTGTCTGTGAGCAAGAAAGATGCGATCTGTGTTGTGGTTGATAGATTGACAAGGTCGGCTCATTTTATTCCCGTACGTATGGATTATTTACTTGATAAGTTAGCCGAACTGTATGTTTCTTATATTGTGAGGTTACATGGGGTACCTACTTCTATTGTGTCAGATAGAGACCCGAGATTCTCATCGTGGTTTTAGAAGAAATTGCAAGAAGCATTGGGTACTAAGTTACATTTTAGCACCGCTTACCATCCCCAGACCGATGGTCAATCTGAGCGAATTATTCAAATACTCGAGGATATGTTGAGATGTTGCATTCTTGAGTTTAGTACTTCGTGGGAACGATATTTGCCTTTGGTTGAATTTGTATATAACAATGTTTTTCAATCGAGCATCAAGATGGCACCTTACAAGGCTTTGTACGGTCATAGATGTCGTACACTTTTGTTTTGGACCGAACTCAGTGAGAATAAGATTTATAGAGTTGATTTGATTAAAGAGGCCGAACAAAAAGTAAAAGTGATCCGTGAAAGTCTGAAAGCAGCATCAGATCGTCAGAAATCGTATGCAGACTTGAAACGGAAGCATATAGAGTATCAAGTTGGAGACAAAGTGTTTCTTAAAGTTTCACCTTGGAAAAAGGTACTCAGATTTGGCCGTAAAGGCAAGTTGAGCTCGAGATTTATTGGACCATACGAAATTTTGGCGCGGGTTGGACCAGTTGCTTATAGACTACTTTTGCCACATGATCTTGAAAAGATTCACAATGTTTTTCATGTTTCGATGCTCCGTCGGTACAGATCCGATCCTTCTCATGTGATTAATCCATCAGAGATTGAAATTCAGTCTGATTTGAGTTATGAAGAGAAACCAGTACGTATTTTAGCTCACGAAGTAAAAGAACTGCGAAATAAGAAAATCTCACTAGTGAAAGTACTATGGCTCAAACACAGGGTTGAAGAAGCTACGTGGGAGCTTGAAGACTCCATGAAAGAACGATATCCTAATTTATTCGCAGGTAAGATTTTCGGGGACGAAAATTTCTAAGGGGGAGAGAGTTGTGACAGCCCTAATTTGACCCTAGTCAGAAAGTGGTTTTGGGACCACAAAACCGAGTCACAAAAATAATTAAACGTCATATTTTATGCTTATTATATGTATAAGTGCATGTGTGAAAGTTTCATGCTTTGATTTTTGTCAATTGTATGTGAAAATTATTAAATAGGACTTATGTGAAAATGTGTGAAAATATGATAGGTTATTTTGTAATGGCTAAATAATTGATGGTGTAAATAAGTGGGTTTGCATGTCAAATTTCCCACTTTAGTTGTAATGTTAAGCCATGATAATGATGATAAGTAAAAATATGTATTATAATAATATTATAATAGTAATAGTTTAATTTATGAAATAAGAAAAGATAATAGAAAAGCAAAAGAAAAACAAAATGGTTGTCTTCATCTTCTTCCTTAGTAGCCGAACCTTAAAAAAGAAAAGGGGATATAGCATTCGGTCATTTTGAGCTGGAATTAAGGTATGAAGTCCATGTTGGTTTTTGATTTTTTTTTTGCATATATTAAGCTAGTTACTAAGTCCCTTACTTGCCCATGTCAAAATTTTGAATTTGGTAGTAATATGAGTATTCAGTTATGGAAGATGTTTAAGGGGATGGTTGTTGCCTTTCTGATTTAAGGAGTAATTAGGAATGGGTGATGTTGGAACTAATTTAATGTTCATATAGATAATTTGAATGATAGAAAAATCGGCTTGTGCAATTGTGAAAATGCCGAATGTGAACATATATAATAGTTGAGTAATGCTTGTGTTTAAAGTGATGGAATGGAGTGGATGCTTATATGTGTTATGAATAATTATAAGTTAAATTAAGGTTTTCTAAATTACCTTTGTCATTGCCGAATGTGTGGATAGTTGAAGAAAAATTTGTTAAAATGCTTAGTAAATGGATATTAGGTTAATGTTGTGTATATAAATTACTTAAAATGTAAACTTTGAATGAGTATTAAAGGTTGTATATGAATTCGGCCTTGGGAGAAATGTTAGTATAAAATGCTTGAAAGTTAAATAGGTTATTGCTTTAATGACCAAATGTGCCAAAGTTTAATGCATGAACTAGTTGACCAATATGTGTTAAGGGAACATGAATAAATATCTTTTGATGAGCTATACATTCGGCTATAGTATGAAATGCAATGTTAATATTTAATTCCTAGTATTTATATGTGTGTTAGCCGAATTTGAACTTGAATAATGTTTTGAGCACGATGCATTGTATTGTATTGAGATTATGCTTAAGTGAAATTATAGAATTGTGATGAAATTGATTGGTGATATACATGTTTAAATAATATGAATGCAAAGAGTTGTGAAAGAGTAAATTGGTAATAAATCTGCTTGGGACAGCAGCAGTAACGTGATTTTGGAAAATCACCATAAATTGTGGGAGTTGAGTTAGAAGCTGAATAAATTATGTAATTAAAGCTTAATGAGTATAGTTTCAAATTAAATAAACGAGAACATATTTTGAATTCTGTACAATGAGAAATTTGATTCGTAGTGAAGAGTGGTCAGATTAGTCAAATAGTGAAACAGGGGAAACTTTAAGAAAAATCTGCTATTGATTGGCCAAACCAAAAATTCTAAAAATTTTATGATAGAAGATATATGAGTCTATTTTCAGGGAAAATTAACGACAATTGATTTGGAGTTTTGTAGCTTCAGTTATAAATAATTTAGTGACTATTGCTTAGGAAGACAGCTTATAGTGAAATTGTGATTATGTGGTAAACATTGATAAAAAATTACTAATGAGTTGCTTATTGATTTCTTATAAACTTACGATGATCTGTATGTGTGAAATTCGAATATATATATAAATATATATATTATATTTTGAAAGTAATGCTTGAATAGTCGAATAATGACTAGCTTAAAATTGTTGAATTTAAGCTCAAGAGCATAGAGGGGCAAATTTGGATAAGGGAAAAGAGAAAGTAATTAAGTAGCCTTTCTGCAACCATTCAAGTATATCTGAGGTAAGTTTTGAATAGTCACATTTAGTACGTAAATGATAATGTCTTGATATGTGTATGATAACTGTGCTGCGATCTATTGGTTCTATTTGAATATAGTTGAATGACAAATAGTTTATGTTTAAGGCCTAAAGCTGAATAGACATTAGAAGTTAAATTTGGAAAGTAAAATGTACATATTTTCTTATGTATGTTATTGAGCCAAGAGTTATATGAATGGTGCCCATGTTATGCCATTATTCGAATGGAATAAATGAACTATGATTGTGAGATGTTATGTGAATTGAATTTTCTTGCGAATAAGTATGCATGACATGCAGTGATGGTTATCCAGAATTAAGGTCCGCAGGCTACGTGCTAGAATTATATCCGGACTTAAGGTCCGCAGGCTACGTGCTGGAAATATGTCCGGGCTAAAGTCCCGCAGGCTTCGAGCTGGTATATACCGGGTTTAAATTCCCGCAGGCTTGTGCTGGTAATTGGTTCCAAGTCCTAAGACCTGATAGGCTTAATGCAAGTAAGTTAAGTAAGATTACGATATTGAATATTCGCAGTAAACCATCGTCGAGCAAGTACTATACATTTAAGATATTCAGGTACGTATTACTTACTCATTGGTGAACTGATTTCGAAGTGAATCATTAGCATCAAAGAAGAATATATATAAATAAATTTGATTGATGGTTATATTTGCGAATATGAGAATGATTTAATCGGTCATGGTATATTCGTATATGAGTTATATGTTAAAAATTACTTTATGTACTCATGTCATTCAGACAATGATTGTTATATCTACGAGTAAAACAATGACCTATTCTGTCAAATGTTGTTAATATATGAGATTATTTGATTTAAATGCATTGTATGAATTTTAAATAAAAGAAAAATATGTGCTGAGAAATCTATGTATATGTTTATGTGTATTCGGCCATGAAACAAATTGAATTGAGAATAAGTCTGTTTAAATGAATGTTTCGATTTTAGATAAGTCTTTAATTGTTTGTGATGCTTAAAACTTACTAAGCTTTGAAAGCTTACTCGTTTCTTTATTTCTCTGCTTTATAGATTGTTGATTTTGGCCATCGACTCGGGATCGATCGTCAGCTTCATCACACTATCGATCTCTTTTTTTTTTTGATTATATTTTGGACTCGATGTGGCATGTATAGGTTAGGCTGATGATAACGATGTTTTGAAATTGTAAATATTTTGGCCATACGAAAATGGCATATATCTTAAATATCAATATGTATTTTAGCTCGATCTCTGTTTATGTTTATTGACAATGTGAATGAGATAATTAAATGTTTAGTTCGGTAATACCTCTTAGCCTTAATCC
Organism: Gossypium anomalum; assembly: GCA_025698475.1. Taxonomy (NCBI): domain Eukaryota; kingdom Viridiplantae; phylum Streptophyta; class Magnoliopsida; order Malvales; family Malvaceae; genus Gossypium; species Gossypium anomalum. The sequence continues at coordinate 59,747,182 of CM046965.1, forward strand.
GGCGATCGGATTCGGGTTTGGGGTGTTACACACGAAGTCTTTCCAACCAATCACAGCAATTAGGACTACAAGAGTCCATCCAACCAATCACAATAATTAGGACTACAAGAGTCCATCCATCCAATCAAATCAGATCGTGGTGGTATGCCACTCATAAAGGTGTAACTGAGCTGCCAGATAGATATTGCGGTTTAACCGCCAAAATTGTAGTAATATTTCCAAAATGCACTTTCTCCATCACATATCAAACCCATCCTAATGCACATGCATAAATAAACTAACACATATATTCCATAAACAGATGCCATGCATACTTTTCATACGTAATCATTCTTTTGGAGTTATCAAAACACATATCGTACATATATTTTCTACATACGTTACATGTATCACATACTTACACATATCAACAAATGTCACATTTTAAGTCTTATTTAAGCCAAATACAGCCCACGGAAGGTTTAATTACGAACTTCGAAGTCAAACAGGCTTAGGTGAAAATTTCCAGACAATAGACCCATACAGCCTACCTGATCTACCTGTGTGATTTCACACACCCTAGTGTCCCATACGGCCTACCTAAATTGCCCGTATGGTGTACACAACCTAGCACACAACCAGCCATACGGCTATCTGATGAACAGTAGTTTCGAAACAACCACTATTTTTTAGGTTTTTTTTAAGTTCTAATTGCGTTTTCAGGTTACAATCACACATCTGATGATATTTTTCATAAACCACACAACAACACACTCTGAATCCTTGCAAAAAAATGGCCAAAAGCAACTAATCCATTGAATAATTATCCATTCCACAATCAACACACGTAAAAAAATGATGAAAAGATGAAGATCTGACCATAGAATAAGCTGAAGAAATGTAGGAGAACAAGAAACACAATAGAGGTGAAAAAACAAAGAAAAAAGAAGCAATTTGAAAAAATCATAACACAAAAAGATAGAAAGGAGTAGTAGGGAAAAAACTTAAAGAAATAAGAAAAGATGGAGATGCGAAGGAGTAAGAGAGAGGAATGTGAAAGAGTGGGAAATAGGAGAGATAATTTGGGGTAATTTCAAAAATACTCATATCCCACTAAATCCCATCCACTAACCGCTTATTAGATTCCCTCAGAGTTCAAAATAAAAACAATTCCCACTTTGCACACACAGTATTCAAACACAAGACCAAAGGTTAAGCTAAAGCGTTACCATTGAACCAACAGGTTCATTCTTGTCATCAGTTGAGTGAAAATAATATATAATTCAGATGTTTAAAGATAAGGATTTAGGAAAAAATAACAAAAATACAAGGAAAACGATTCAAACCTAGAACCTCACACACACAAGCACAACACTTAACTACTGAACCAAATTAACTCACTTGACAAAATTTTCATAATCTTAACTAAAAATCAGGACTTGACTATCGTGCGCAAATATGATATGCGAATTGTGCAAGTATACACATCGAATCAAGTAATAAAGTGGTGAATGAGTATCATTCCCACGAGGATCAGATTAAGACAAAAAAGTGGTCAAGTTATTATAATAAAATGCAATTAATGCTATGGTAAGTATGCAGTGGCAATTAAAGGAATAATGATGTATGCAATATGTGGAATTAATGAATACTTGTAAATGATCAAGTAAATAACTAAGAATGACATGGTAAAGATACAACAGCAAAGACTAAAGGATATATGATGTTGATTTGGAAGATCAGGATTACTAAGAATCTACCCTCACTATCAATAATGCCTCGGTAAAATCATACTCAGTTTATTACTTAGAAGAGTTTTAAAATGATATATTTCTTTCAAGAGCAAGAACCTCATGTTACCTTGCTCGTGCCTATAGCATTAATGTGGTACCCTACATTGTTTTCCTTCTGTACGAACGCTACTCTATGTCTATAGTCGATTGTAAGTATCGGTCAATCACTTACTCATATCATTCAATTTAAATCCAAATAATCCAACCTTTTTCAGAATTAGATTTAGTTTATGGGCATGCTGAACAGTTATCTATGTCTGGGGGTTGCACGCATACAATTAAAAATAAAACAATTAAATGAAATAGTAAATTGATTTGGATCTATGCTTTAACCACTAAAGAAAATAAAAGTTTCATCATGTAATCCCAACTCGATGAAAACAAAGTAAGAAAAATGGAAGAATTCAAGAAGATAGTTTCTACGTGTCCAGTTCACACTCCAGCAACACAGTGTTCTGTGATGGCTGAGGGGGACTACCTTTGTCTTCCTCTTCCCGTCTCTACTCAGTCGTTACCCTCTATTTTTGCCCAAGGATCTCTTTCTCTTGTTCACCCCTTTTTGGGTTTTCTCCATTGGTTATTTATAGGCTTTTCCCTAGGGTAAATCCAACAACCCATATTTATCTTCTCCTCTTTTTAAATTATTTTTTCAATAAACCCAATATTATCTTCTCCTTTTTTTTAAAAGTTCTTATTTTTTCAAGGATAAAAACCAACAACCCAAGATTATCTTCTCTTTTTTAGGAAGACTTTTCTACTACAAGTACAGTTGAGCTGAAACTGGTATGTGTTGAGTGTTGACATAGTCTTCCTAGCATTACCACGGCATTCGTGCTTACAAAATGTCTAACCTTTTTCCCAGACACACCTTCACTCCTTTATTTCTCGTTCCTCAACCTGCACCTACCAAACCACCAAACAGAGCCCTTCGATAAGTAATTAAAAGTACATAATAATTAAACACAGTCCAAACTCATAACAAAATGATGAAAATACGAATAAGATGTCCTAAAATGTACCTAAGTACAAGGAATTAGCTAGGTCTAAAGGCATGAAATATAACTCTTTTCAAGATTTATCACACACCCAAACCTGAGTTATTTCTTGTCCTCAAACAAAATACATATGAATGCATATATGCCAACATTTTTCCAGCGCACCAAACCAACTCATACTACCAGGCTATTCGAAAAATAGCAAGTACATCAGTTTTTAGCAATCTCTTTTTTCCTAAAACTCGTTCGAGTGTCAAAGGGTGGCTCAACAAAGGCACAGCAAAAAATTCTCCCTAAACACAGAATCTCTAAGTACTCATGTATTCTCTCTTTTGGCCTATAGCAACCATTTTCTAATTTACTTAGTTCATTTATTACCTAAACATAAGTTACTTGCTTTAAGCCTACTCAGAATATATTAATAATATTTATGCTTTTTTGGATGGTATTATTATTAGGGGATTTAGCATGTCACAAAATTCTTTGACTTGACAATCACATTGGAGCATACACTGAATTACCGAGTACTCAATCATGTCACAATTTAAACCAAAAGCCACCCATGAAGCTCAAACTTTTGACTAAAAAGATGGATGGAGCATACAAGTACCTCATTAGCTACTTAGTCCTTTTTGCTATAAAGGAATGCCCCTAATTTTATTTCCATGAAACAGACTTTTGCTGAGATTCAGATTTCTAATCAACAGCACGATGGAGCAAACAAAGTGATGCTGACCTACTTGACAATTCTAAACATTTGAGTGCCTACTGTTATTTTTTTAAATAATTTTGTGGCAATATAACTAATGCTTGGCTTTAAAAATCCCTAAGTTCATTAAAAGATACTTACTATATCCCAAAAAAAATACAAAGTATAAGATATCATTAATTTTCAAGCATCTTAACCTAAGCTAAATTCACCCAATCCACTATCACATGTTCTAGCTATATCGAAAAATGTAAACTCATCATCAAACATCATAAGTAAAGATTGTACTCCGCATAGGCAAAAAAAACTTAGTAGTTACGTTGCACTGGCAAAATAGGTTAAACTATACTAAAATGATTATACTAGAATGATCATACATACTAAATATAAAATGCATCCTAAGTGCACAACGCACCCCCAAACCTAAGGGATGCATTATCCTTAATGCATGTACATATATGAAATGCAAAATATATCTATATAAAGACAATGTTATGGTAAAGTATATGTAATGCAATATGTATGAAAGAAAAAGAATACTTTCCTTGCTTGGACTAGAGTGTAGTTGCTTCATTCTATCTGACGTGTGGATTTACAAGCATTGGCTTTATCAGTCTCTGTGAATTCAAGCATTTTGAAGTTTGATGCTTTGCTTGTCATGATCCACATAAGCACCTCAGTAGTGCTTCAAGCATTGTTCATTAACTTTAAATGAGGCCCCCATTTTCATGCCCTTGACATCAACAGCTCCATACAGATATAGATGAGCTACCAAGCATTTTTCAGCAAAATTGAAAGGTCTATTTTGCTCCAGCAAAGTGCACAAGGGTCTCCACTCAAATGAATCTTGATCACTATCAAAATTACTGTGGCAAAATCTCATGAACTATTTCTCCACTACTGTTTCTATCAAGTTAATGACACGACATTTTTCATTCTCATCTACACATTTCAAAGCATCAAAAACATTAAAAGTAACCTATTAATTATTTACCCTCACGGTTAGTTCACCTTTTTGTACATCAATTAAAGTTCTACTTGTAACAAGAAAAGGTCTTCCAAGAATAATTGGCACATTTTGGTCAGCTTCAAATTCTAAAAAAGGAAATCCACAGGAAATGTAAATTTATCTACTCTTACCAATACGTCTTCAATTTTACCTTCCAGATGGGCGTAGGATTGATCAGCCAATTGCAGCATAATCGTAGTAGGTCTTTCTTTCCCAATTCTCAGCTTCATGAAAATAGAAATAGACATTAGATTTATACTTGCTCTTAAATCACATAATGCCTTACCAACATAATGATTTCCAATTGAGCAGGGGATAGTGAAACTATATGGATCCTTCAACTTCAAAGGTAGTTTATTCATCAATATTACTATGTAGCCTTCAGTGAGAACAACAGTCTCAAGCTTTCCAAATCTGGGCTTCTTTGACAGTATGTCTTTCATAAATTTCACATAATTGGGCATTTTCTCAAAAGCTTCCACTAACGGTATGTTGATATGCAGTTGCTTCAAAACATCTAAAAACCTTTTGAACTGAACATCTTGTTTAGAATTATGGAACCTTTAAGGAAAAGGTAGAGGTGGCCGTTTTTCAGGTTGTTGATATTATTTTGCTATAGCATTTTTGTTGGTAGCTTGATCTGGTTCTACCACAACATTCTTCTACTTACCCTTTTTTGGTGTTGTTTGTCATTCAATAGCTTTTGAGATCTTTCCCTGATTGCGGGTAGATTTGTCTTCCTCTACCGTGTCATCTTAAACAACTTCATCCATCTCAGCCCCATTTCTAAGAGTGATGGCTTTACACTACTCCTTTCCTTGGGTTCTCAAAATTTCAATATTACTTGGCAATGCTCCTTGTGGTATCGAGCATAAAACATTCGCTATTTGCCCCATTTGATTTTCAAGAGCTCTGAAGGACGCAGCCTGAATCTGAATCACAACATAATTTTTTTTCCATATACTTATTCAACAAAAATTCAATAGAATTAGAAGATGATACCTGACATTATTTAGCATTTTTCTAGGCATAAGATGATTATAATCAGGCAGTGTATTGTGGATATTTTGTCTTGCAGCATTGTGTGAACTCCACACACCTAGATTATTCCAACTAAAATTTAGATGCTAGTTTCACCCTGAATTTTAAGTGTTGGAATAATGGTTATTATTCCGATTAAAATTACCCATGTAGTATACTGATGCTGGGTTTGATAGGAATTCATCGAACACATGGTTTTCACTACAGTAAACACATGATAACTCTACTGATTTCATCTCATGGACTGCTATTGGATTTTCTATTGTTTTAATCATATTAGCTAAAGAAGATACCTAGGCTGTCAACAAAGTAATTGCATCAAGCCCTATGGTACCAGTAACAGTCTTACCCGTCCCAACTCTCGTGGTCAGATACTGATAATCGTTGTTGGCAATCTTTTCTAAGATCTCGTATGCTTCATTATAAGTTTTGTCCAACAACATACCATTGGCGGACACATCAACTACCATCCTCATATAGGCATTTAACCCATTATAGAATATTTCCATCTAAGTCCAGTGTTGAAATCCATGCATCAGGCACTTCCAAATTAAGCCTTTGAATTGTTCCCATGCTTTATATAGAGTCTCATCCTCCATCTGTCGAAAATATGTGATGTTATTTCTAAGCTTGACATTCATGTTTGGTTGATTATACTCTAGCAAAAACCTCTGCCAAAAGTCATTCCATGATATCACTGTTCCCGATGCTAAAGCATCTAGCCATGCTCTCGCACGATCTTTTAAAGAATATGTGAATAGCTTAAGCCTCAATGTAACACCCCTAACCCGTATCCATCACTGAATAGGATTACGAGGCATTACTGGATAATACATATCATTCACATAAATTTATACAATCATAAACAAAATCAATTCAATTCATTCAAATTGTCCCTTATAAGGTCTTACGATGCCCATGATTAGAAGTGGTTCGGGACTAAACTAATAAGATTTGCAAACTTTGAGAAACATATAAAATTTTTCAACATTTAAGGGTCACATGCCCATGTGAACAAGCCATGTGCCTCACATGGCTACCAGACATGCCAGCGTCACAGACCATGTGAAAACAGGGCATACATACTAACTTGTACCACACGGCTGAAGACACGCCCGTGGGAAATTTTAGGAGGTTACTGACTCGAGTCACACGGCTGCCATACGCCCATGTGCCAGCCTGTGTGTCACACACGACCAATAAACACGCCCGTGTGTCTAGGCCATGTCAAAGCTGTAGGGCATACTGCCTTAATTCGAAAGGGTACCCCAGGGGACACACGGCCGTGTAACATAACTGTGTGTCGCACAAGGCTGAGACACACGCCTGTGTCTCTGCCCGTGTGGACAAAAATAGGCCATTTGAAAAGCCAATTTTCCACCCTTCACTCATGTACACATATCAACCAATTTGACACCATTTCCATACACTTATAAGCAGCCAAAACATACCAAATCCACACACTTATCATACCATCTATCATCAATCATTTCAACTACTCCACTCCTTATTCAAAACATACCAAATTACTAAACCAAAGTCATCAAGACTTACATATCTCCTAAATGAATTTTCTCACCTTTCTATCAACCAAATCATGCTTCTCAAACATATCAATTCATCATCTATAAATCATACCAAAATATACCATTTCTCAAACATTAATATATCAACTAATAACTAACCAAATGTGCAACCACTTAGCCATACCAACAACCTTGACAAACATGCCTAAACACATGATAAATTATAAACATCACATATATCATTTGTCAACATATAAATCAAGCCAACTCAAATGGCTATACATATCACCATTTACAAGCCAAAAGTAAGCCGAATCTCACGGCTTAAATCATAATTCAAAACATATCATCAACTCACTAGCCTATACATGCCATATACCATATTTACAAGCATCCAAAAATACCAACGAGTAGTCGATAGTGTGACGATGGTTCCCAATGATCCTTAATGTCCAAGCTAGCTTCGATAATCTATAAAACAAAGACAAATAACACACAGTAAGCTTCATAGCTTAGTAAGTTCGTACCAGCAATACTCAATAGTTCATAAAATACAAATCATTAATTAATAAACACTTAGTAGTTCTCATATCATCATTCAATTCTAATTCATGACCATTTATCGTGTATATACAAATTCATCAAGCTTCAACACATAGTATCAACTACCACATAGGTATCGTATGTACCTATACTTTCCCGTATCTATTTATCTCATTCTCACCTCTTTGTTTAATACGTTAAATCGTTTAGAAATCTTTCAATGCTTTAAGAACTTGCACACTTAGTGCATAAATGTTTAGCCGAAGCTATAACGATATCGCACACTTAGTGCCATCACATTAAACCAAAGCTATCTCGATATCATACACTTAGTGCCACATAAAGCCAAAAATATTCCAATTCATACAATAAGTCTTGTATAAAGCCGAAGCAATCTCGAAACGCACATTGAGTGCCAAACATAGTCGATTTGTCTTTGAACATTACCATAGTCTCGTATATACAATTTATGCAATATCAAAGCATTAAAAATATAGTTGTAACAATGTCTATCACGTACGAACTTATCTTATACTCAGAATTTGACGAATCATATCAATTACTCGATAACCTTCAATTTTCCCCGATCTAAATCTGAATTCTTTCTTTCTTAATATATATGTATTCAAAATTAACCCATTTAATCACCAATTCATTCAATTTATTCCAAAAACACATAATTTTAGCCAATTTGCACTATGGCCCTAAACTTTCACATTTCTTACAATTTAGTCAATATTTCAAAAATACAAAAAATTCACACAATTTAATTTAATTATATGCTAGCCGAATCTCTTAGGGACCCCTAGCAGCCCAAAAATTTCATTTATTTCACAATTTAACCCCTCAATTTACACTTTTTTCTCAATTTAATCCCTAATATGCATTTTTACTAAAAATCACTTTACAAAACATGTATATCAAGCACCAAGCTCTCATAATTCATCATCAAACATCATAAAACTCATGGATTCATCAATAGCGACTTCTAAAATCATCAACACTTTCAAAAATTGAGACATGGGCTAGCTAGTACTCAAAGCAATGATCACAAAAACATAGAAATCATCAAAAACGGATCAAAAATCACATACCAATTAAGCTTTGTAAGTCCTGAACCCTAGGTTAGAATGAAAGCTTTATTTTTCCTCTTCAAATTCAGCTAGGATGAAGAAATAAAGATGATATGGCCTTTTTGTTTTATTTTAATTAAACTTAAAACATAAATTACTAATTTATCCTTAATAAATTAACTTAAAAACTTTATAATGCATGTCCATAAATGTCCATTAACATAATAAATCGTCTAATATCAACATAAGGACCTCTCATTTAATGCCTCATAGCATATAGACACTTTTAACTTATAGAATGAAACTTTTGCATTTTACGCGATTTAGTCCTTTAGTCAAATTAACCACTTAAACAATAAAATTATCACACGAAACTTTCACACATGCATAATCACATGCTGTAAACACCAAAAATAATATTAAAATAATTTTTTGACCTCGAATTTGTGGCTCTAAAACCAATATTCTGATTTAGCTAAAATTGGGCTATTACAACTCTCCCTCCCTTAGGGATTTTCGTCCCTGAAAATCTTACCAGTGAATAGGTTTGGATATTGCTTTCACATAGCATCTTCAAGTTCCCACGTAGCTTCTTCTACCCCGCGTCGATGCCATAATACTTTTACTAACGTTATTCTTTTATTTCATAGCTTTTTGATCTCACGAGCTAGAATTCGAATTAGTTCTTCACGGTATGATAAATCTGACTGAATCTCAACTTCGGTCAGGGAAATAACATGCGAAAGATCAAATCTGTATCTTCATAACATCAAGACATGGAATACATTATGAATCTTTTCTAACTTAGACGGCAATTCTAGCCGATAAGCCATTGGCCCAATTTGCTCGATAATCTTGTACGGTCCGATGAATCGCGGACTCAATTTGCCTTTACGACAAAATCGAAGTATTTTCTTCCATGGAGATACTTTCAAGAACACTCTATCTCCAATCTGAAACTCAACATCTTTTCATTTCAAGTCTGCATATAATTTTTTACGATTTGACGCTGCTTTCAAACAATCACGGAACACTTTCACTTTCTTTTCTGTTTCTCTAATTAGATCAACCCCGTGAATCTTATTCTCGCTAAGCTCAGTCCAATAAAATGGTGTTCGACACTTTCGACAATATAAGGATTCGTACGGTGCCATTTTAATGCTCGATTGAAAAGAATTATTATACGCAAATTCAATCAATGGCAAATACTTTTCCCACGTATCTTCCGACTCAAGAATGCAACAACATAACATATCCTCAAGTATCTGAATAACTCGCTCGGATTGACCATCTGTCTCAAAAATGTAACTTTTTACCTAATGCGTCTTGTAATTTCTTCCAAAACCTTGATGTGAACCTTGAATCTTTATCCGAAACAATAGAAACAGGTACTCTGTAACACCCCTAACTCGTACTCGTCGCCGGAAGGATTAAGGGGTATTACAAAACAAGCACGATATTTCATTTAACAATATTATATAAATACTAAGTTCGATTCTCATAAACATTTAAGCCTTAATCGAATATCAACCATACTTACACATTAACCACATAAAATACATATAATAACTAAACAAGCCATTTTCGCATGGCTATACATATATACAGTGCAAAAAAACATCCAAAAGTCAACCCTATACATGCCATTATCAATGTTCAACAAAAAAAGTACCAAAAGGGCTTAGATAGTGTGGACGACTTCGACTTTGACACTCCCGAGTCCGATAGCTGACGAACAAAATCTATAAAACAGAGAATTAAAGCAAAAGAATAAGCATTTCGATGCTTAGTAAGTTTTAAGTAATGAAATCATCTAAAAGAGTGGCATAATAATATCAAGTTTGTTTGTTTCATCCCTTGGCCGAATAGAAACATAACTAAGGTACTACTTTTATCATTCATATCACAAAGGTGAAATCAATTTATCCAACTAAATTCATTCTATAGCCGAATACGTTCATCTCAAATTTTCATGCCAATCTCATGCATATACACATACATCTCATATTTGTGAAGTTGAACTCTCTAATTCGGAACTCATACATCATAATTAGATCATAAACGTTCAAATGATTTTAAACAATGGTCTAAGCATACCTACCGAATTTCGTAATCCTAAATTAAAGATAATCATACTCTCAACAAAAGTAAGTTACTTACTTGGTTATCTTACGGTAAGTAGCACATGTGTTTAAAATTGTTTTGACATGTATTATAAGTTTTCTCGTATGAATACTTACGGGTTTTCAACCCAAATATCATGCCGGCACAGACGCCCTTCGGAACCAAGCCCGATTCTTAGCACTGGCTCAAAAGCCCTTCGAGTCCAAGCTCGGATTATGCCATCGGCTCAAAGCCCTTCGAAACTAAGTTTGGTTACGACACTGGCTTAAAGCCCTTCAGAACTAAATCCGGTTATGACACTGGCTCAAAAGCCCTTCGAGACCAAGCTCGGATTTAAACCCCGATTAACATTCACACGTATATATATATCATATCACATTTAGATATCATTTCTGATACTTGAATACAATTACAGCATGTTTACTAACCATATCTCATTCAATTCACTAGTCCTAAACAAATAACATGATCTCGTTTCATTAATCCACAAGATTTCTATAACCATTCGGCTACAAGTAAATACTCTACTTATTTATTTCGTCATGTAACGCGAGTAGAACCATTAGGTTACAAGTTATTTATTATGCTCAAATAAATATATAATTGCTTTATCAAAACCTAAGCCAAGTTCCATTACTCAAAGACTTACCTTGTATCTTTCTGAACAAATTTCGGGTTGGCTATTCCGCGACTTTAGCTTTTCCTTTATCCGAGTTTTCCCCTCTATGCTCTTGAGCTTTAATTCAATAAATACTAATTATTAATCAATTATTCAAGTATTACTTTCAAAATATAATACATATATATTCGACATTTCACACAAACAGATTATAGTAAGCTTATAAGAAATCAATAAGCAATTCATTAGCAAAATTTTTTTATCAATGTTTACTATATAATCACAATTTCACTATAAGTTGAATTCCTGAGCAGCAGTCATTAAATTACTTATAACTGGAGCTACGAAACTCCAAATCAATGGTCGTAAATTTTCCTTGAAAATAGACTCATTTATCTAGTATCCATAAAATTTTCATAATTTTTAGTCTAGCCAATCCATACCAGATTTTTCCTAAAGTTTTCCCTTGTTTCACTGTTGACAAATCTGACCATTCTTCACTACGAAATAAATTTTTCATTGTACAAAAATCAAAATATGTTTTCGTTTATTTCATTTGAAACTAGACTCACTAAGGAGTCTAAGCATATAAAATTTATTCTATGGCCATTTTTATACGTTTTATAATGATTTTATAAAAACAGAACAGGGGATCTAGAAGTCATTTTGACTCTGTCCCACATTACTTCAATTATTTCATGATTGGTAATTCTTTTACTTTTACGGTTTCTATTACAGAAAACTAGACTCATCAAGTTTTAATTACATAATTTATTCAGTGTCTAATTCAACTCCTACAATTGATGGTGATTTTCTAAAATCACCTTACTGCTACTGTCCCAAGTAGATTATTACTAATTCACTCTTTCACACATTCTTTGCATACATATTATTTAAGCAAGTATCTCACCAATCAATTTCATCATATATATATCTATAAATTTACTTATACATAATATCAATACCACATTGTGCTCAAATCATTTTTTTTAAGTTCAATTTCATCAAGCTTCAACCTAACTTAACCTATAATAGTTCATAACAAATTTAAAGCACATACCTTACTAAATTTTGTCATAGTCCAAAATCAGCCATAGTACATTCGGCCATAGCATAGACACAAATACATTTAACTTGATTTCTTCATGAAAAATTAAGGCTATAACCGAATAGCCTTTAACCATTTAAACTACAAAACACAATTTATAACTTCAATTTTTTTTTCAAGCTTATATCATAAGAGTTTCTCCATTAAAATTTTCAATGCATATTCTGGCTATAACACAAAACACTTAATCTTTACAATTACAAATTCAAAAACTTAACATACTTTTATAATCTCAACCAAATAGAGTACTTTTATTGATTCACAACAACACATCAACATAACATTTCTAAATGAAAAATCCTCTCATGACCGATTGCTCCTATAGCTACCAAAATGAAAATTTGCACATGGGTTATGGAGGAATTAAGAAACTATCCTAAAACACACAAGAAATTTCCATCAAAACACTTCAAACATACCTTAATCAAAGCTAGGAAGGAGTAGCCGAAAGTTTGTTTTCCCCCCTTCTCTTCTTGAAATTTTCTTACCAAAGAAATCAAAGGATGAACCAACTTTGGTTTCTCCTCCCCACTAAGCCATTATTCTTTTATTTTTTTTATTCTTTAATTTATTTAGTTTAAATTAATGTTAATATAATATACATATAATATATATGAATCAACTACATGGCCGGCCACTAAAGAAAAATGGAAAATTTGACATGCAAGTACATTTTTTTGACATCATGCACTATTAGGTCACTTTTACATTAGTCTAACACATTTCATATTTGTCTCACATAAGTCCCTACTAATAGATTTCACATATACTGACCAAATTAAAGTATAAAACTTTCACACATTCATATTCACATATAATAAACATAAAATATGATGGCTAATTATTTTTATGACTCGGTTTTGTGGTCCCGAAACCACTTTCCGACTAGGGTCAAATTAGGGTTGTCACATACTCTATGTAATAGAACAACTTCTGAAATGTACAACTCAGCAAGCTTGTCAATGAATAGTTTATTCGTACCGAAATGAAATGAGCTGATTTCGTCAATCGGTCAACAACAACCCAAATTGCATCTTTCTTACTAGGAGATAGGGGCAAACTCGAAACAAAATCCATAGTCGCTCTATCCCACTTCCACTCAGGAATCATAATCGGCTGCAATAAACCAGACGGCACTTGATGTTCAGCTTTTACTTGCTGACAAACTAAACATTTTGAAATAAATTCTGAAATATAATGTTTCATACCATGCCACCAATAGAGCTATTTTAAATCATTATACATTTTCATACTTCCCAGATGAATAGATAAACGACAATTATGTGCTTCATTCAAAATCATCTAAATTTCTCAGAACACATATTCGGCCTTTGAATCTTAAACAATCATCGAAATCAACTTGAAACTTTGAGTCAGGTTTCAAATCACATTGAGCTCGTTTTGCTAGCATTTCATTGTCAACTTTCTGAGCTTCCCAAATCTGTTGTATAAAAAATGGCTATAATTGACCCGTCATCAGATAGAGCCAACTGCGTATTCATTGCACATAAAGCAAACAAAGATTTTTGGCTTAAAGTATCAGCAACAACATTTGCTTTTCCCGAATGATAGTCTATCACTAGTTCGTAATCTTTTAGCAATTCTAACCATCTTCACTATTGCAAATTCAAATCTTTCTGATTCATCAGATATTTCAAACTTTTGGGACCATAATAAACATAACATTTCTCACCGAACAAATAATGGCGCCAAATCTTCAACGCAAACACAATGGCTGCTAACTCTAAATCGTGAGTCGGGTAATTCTTTTCATGTGGCTTCAACTGTCTCGAGGCATAAGCTATGAATTTGCCTTTCCGCATCAAAACGCAGCCCAGACCATTCAATGATGCATCACTAAAGATCACAAATTCTTTACCCGATTCTGGCTGAACTAGCATTGGAGCTTCGGTCAAAAGAGCTTTCAACTGATCAAAACTTTTCTGACATTTCTCGGACCATTCATACTTTACATCTTTCTAAAGCAATCTCGTCAGTGGAGTTGCAACCATTGAAAAGCCTTTCACAATTCGTCTATAATAACCAGCAAGTCCCAGAAAACTATGAACTTCGGATACATTTCTTAGAGGCTTCCAATCCATTATTGTAGAAATCTTACTCGGATGGACTCGGATGCCCGATGCTGGCACAATACGCCCTAAAAAACCAACCTCACGTAACCAGAATTCACATTTACTGAACTTTGCATATAACTGCTTATCACGCAGGGTCTGTAATACAATTCTCAAATGCTCGGCATGCTCAATTTCATCACGTGAATAAATCAAAATATCATCAATGAATACAACAACAAATTGATTTAGATACGGTCTAAAAATTTGGTTAATTAAATCCATGAAAATAGTAGGTGCATTCGTTAGTCTGAAAGGCATAACTAAAAAATTCATAGTGTTCATACCTCGTTCTAAAAGCAGTCTTTGACACATCAGAGTCTTTAACTTGCAACTGATAATAACCCGATCTCAAATCTATCTTTGAAGACACTGTAGCCCCTTTCAATTGGTCAAACAAATCATCAATTCGTGGTAGATGATATTTGTTCTTGATTGTTACTTTGTTAAACTATCGGTAGTCTATACATATTCTCATAGTACCGTCTTTCTTTTTCACAAACAATACGGGAGCACCCCAAGGTGAGAAACTCAGTCTTGCAAACCCTCTGTCAGTCAACTCTTGCAACTAAGATTTCAATTCTTTTAACTCGGTCGGAGCCACGGGGCTATCGATATCAGAGTTGTACCCAGCATTAACTCAATGCCAAATTCAACCTCTCGGATTGGTGGTAAACCCATTAATTCTTCGGGAAACACATCTGGATACTCACACACAACTGGCACCGGTTTGATCTTCTTTTCATTCACTTTTGTATCAAGCACATAAGCAAAATAAGCTTCACAGCCCTTTCTCACATATTTCTAAGTAAACATCAATGAAATCATCGCTGGCAAGCTATTTAAATAATCTGACTCAATTCGGATAATCTCATTATCCTGACATCTCAGATCAATCGTCTTTCGTTTGCAATTTACAACAGCATCATGCAATGTTAACTAATCTATACCCAAAATTATATCAAATTCGTCAAATGGCAACAATATCAAATCAGCTGGAAAACAATTATCTCGAATCATCAATGGATAGTTCTTACGCACTTTATCAACCAACACACACTTACCTAATGGGTTCGATACTCGAATTACAAATTTAGTAGACTCTACAGGCAAAGTCTTACTAGATACTAAATTTACACATACATATTGTAACACCCCAAACCCGGCCTGGAAGTTTGGCTCAAATTTGGCGTGTCACATTGAAGTGTTTTTCGAAAACCATGTTTCCATTAAAAACCCTTCTTAATAATTAAAAACTTATACCCTTTTTAAACCTTGTTAGAAAACCTCAGCTGAATAACATTCTTAACAACTTTATAAAAAAACTTGGCAGTTGCGGAAGCTTAATTTAAAACAATTGCGGATAGGTGATGTTTTGAAAACAGTAGTTGCTTTGGAAAACCGTGTTCTAATACTAGCAATTATAAATAAAATTCCAAATTAGAAATCTAGAAAATTACAACAGCTTTACTACAACTCACATAAAAATATTTTTAAAGCAATAATCAAAACTGTAACTTAAACAGTGTGTGTAGCTCCTTCCGAGTCCTTCGCAGCTCCGATCCGTCTAAGGCTGGAAATTACCTGAAAGGTTAATAAACGGGGTGAGTTTACGAAACTCAGTGTGAAATCCCCTACTATATAAAAGGAACAGTCAGTCATATAAAAGAATTAAAAGTCTGGCCCCAGCCCTACTTACAATTTCAGTATCAAGTGGGCCTTAGCCCATTATAACAGACAGTACCAGAAAAGCCTTAGCCCATTACAGAATAAGAAATATTATCAGAACTAGAATCAAAATGAGAATCAGAATCAGAATCAGAATGTGAATGTGAATGCAACCCCAACCCAATCCATCCATGTACACCCTCGTACCAACCTTACACCATGTGGGGAGACTACTCGACCCACCCAACCGCTACACACCACAGAAATTGCAGCGAGGCTTCCAGATATTGTGACGAAGTCACCAGAACAGATATATGTGGCGAGGCCACCAGATTGCAGTGAGGCTGCCAGAACGCTTCCTCCATCAATATAAACCCATGTCCCATGCAACAGAAATAATATGTCATGGCATACGTATACAGAATCAGAATATCATGCCCATATTTGAATTAAACAATCACAATTAAGTCATTCATATCACCAACATATATTCACAATCAAATCCGCCAACCACACCGTCCAAGTTAGTCACTTGCCCACAAGGGCAAAACGGTTATTTAACACCCTAAGGGCAAAATGGTAATTTTACCCACAAGGATATCTCGATAATTCTACCCTACAGGGGTATTTTGATAATTTTACCCCACAAGGGTATATTGGTAATTCTACCCAACAGGGGTATTTCAGTAATTCTACCCTACAGGGGTATTTTGGTAATTTTGCAAACTAGGGGTATTTTGGTAATTTTACAAACCAGGGGTATTTTGGTAATTTATAAACCAGGGGTATTTTGGTAATTTTACAAGTCGAGGGTATTTCAATAATTTGGTGAACTAAAGTATTCTAAACAAGGATAGCAATACGAATGGGCCTAAAGCCTATTTTCGGCCCAAATGGGCCCACATGCTCGTATGGCCCTTTTAGCCCAAATCTAGCCACAGATATGAGATTCACCTAGCCTAATCCAATATTTACTACACAATCACACAACTTATCCAATTGGGCCCGTAGGCCCATTGGGCCCACATGGCCCATTTCGGCCCATCGCGACCCGAAGTAGCCATCCTACAACTAGAGTAGTGAGAAATACACACCTGATAGGAGACTAGAGTTAATCCATACTCTGAGCACTGTTAGCCGATGCCCAACCCAAACGAGCACACCATAAAGCGAAAGGGATCAGCCAAGAAAGGTACCTTTACTCTCCTCATGGTTCTCTCTATTTAAAGCCAGCTTCACATCCACTCTTATGTTAGCTTCCCGATGTGGGATCCCTCCATCACCAGAGTTTAAAACCAACACCAACTCTTACCGTCCCAACATAGCAAAATAATCAACCTTTGCGTGCCAAGAAATTCGAACCAAAGTCCTCTCACATGCCAACTCACGCCACCACCACTAGGCCATCAACTCATCTATTTCATAAATCCAACACATTAAACTTTAAAGCGCACCTACTTGCTTCTAGATTTATTGAAAAGAAAAACCAAAATATATTGCAAGAGCCAATACTTGAACCTTGGACCCCTTGCTTCCTCTATGGCATCACTTCCTTGTCCCCTAAGTGGCGCTACCTTGCCACTACACCACACTCCTTTTTGTGGCACAAATTCTCCAACAATATACTTAAAGCCTACCTACTACACCTAGGGTTTGATACACCTTAAACCAAATTTTTTGCTAGAGTTCAGGTTTGAACCCAGGACTTCTCCAATACTTCTCAACACACTTAACCCCTAAAACAAGCCTTCATTAATGAGATTTACATGCACAACAAAATATTATAAGCTGTCTTCGACCACTCCCATGCTCAAGGCCCAAAACTTCTAGGCCTAAATTCAGGGTGTTACACATATGAATGGGTTGATCTTGGATCTATCAATGCAATAACTTTAGTATCATAGAGAGTAAAAGTATCGGTGATAACATCTGGAGATGATGCTTTTTCGCGAGCACGAATAGCGTAGACTCGTGCAGGTGCTCTAGCATCAGATCTCGCAGTAGTGTCTCATGTCACACCTCTATCACCACTCACATTTCCCGTGTTTTTGGGTGGTCTACCTCTAGTTGTAGTGTTACTTGGCCTCATACTCTGAGCATTATCTTTTTCAACTAACTTTGTTAAATCTCTAATAAAATGATCTCATGAACCACAACTATAACAAGTTCTATTATTATTTTTCACCCAGCAATCTCGAAAATACCATCTTCCACACTGTTGACACTCGGGTTTAACATCTTTTACATTGCCAAAACTCGATACTGATGTGGCTTGATTTTTAGGGTTGGGGTATTACTTCCCATGATCTCTATTCTGATATCATGCTGAAGCTGTTGATCGATTAAAATAGTCTCTAGATTTCTTCGACGAGGAATGATAAGTGTAACATCTCGAAATAGGGCCTAGTTAGAATAGTGGTTTCGGGACCACAAACCTGACATTAAAATATTTATTTTATGATTATTGTGAGGTCTAGAATATGAGAATATGCCTGTGTTAAAGTTTCAGAAGAAATTCTATGAGTAAAGTGTCCAATTGGAAAATAAGGACCAAATTGAATAAATTGCAAAACTTGGATTCTAGAAGCAATTTGTATGAAATTGCTTTAGATTATTAATTAGGTCTTAGAGAGCAATTTTTGCAATTTTTAAGTTTTTGGACAAAAAGGGGCATGTATGGATGAAATTTGAAAGAAAGGGCTTGAGGGCATTTTGGTCATTTAGCTAACTAATGAAATAAAATGGGAAAAATAAGCCAAAAATCAGCCATTCTTCTCCCTCATCCAATTGAAATTCTCAAGCTCTCCATAGCTAGGGTGTTCAACATTTTCAAGCTCAATAGTAAGTGCTTCCAAGCCCCGTTTTTAATATTCTTTGTATTTTTGAAATCCAGGTAACCTACTCTCTCTATTTCTACCCATATTTCATGCTAGGGTTCATGTTTAGAATTTTCCCATGCATGATTTACTTGTATTTTGATGATTTATGAAGAAATATGAAAGTTTAAAGGATGGTAAACAACTTTTACTAAGTGATTTTTCTTGGAAATGGCTTTTGGGATCATTTTGTAAAAGATGTAAAAATGGGTAGAAAGATGAGGAATAATGGAAAAATGTGGGCTGCCATAAGAGAAAAGAACATTCGACTAGGCTCAAATTGCATGCATTTCATTATACGAGCCTAGAGACTAAATCGTAAATAATGTGAAAGGTTAGGGGCAAAACGGTTATTTTGTATGGGGTAAAATTTAGGCTCAAAAGAATAATGTGGGGTATTAATGATTCATTTTTATTGTTATAGACCCCGAGGAACAAATTTTGGAGGTCGATCGAGGAAAATGAATGGTTTCAGAATAACCGAAACACAACACCGAAACAAGTAATAGGTAAGTTCGGATAACTTAACTCATAATATACCTAATTGCATGATTTATGAATGTATGATAATTTCATTTGATGATGGCATGAAATGTATCCTTAATAATGAGATGTTGATAAATGTCCCAGTTGAGGTTAAAAAGGGAAACTCGATGGATAAATCATGATTTACATGTGACTTTAGATCCTGCATGTGTTGCATAAAGGATTTAGCCCGGACGGGTAATCCGTTGATCTCAAATACAGAAAGGAGGGTGTTCCTTGAGTGATCAAGCCTCCCGAAGAATATGTGTGCATTTTGGATTCATCCCAAACTGGTAATCCGATTAGGGTCTGAATTTAGCCTGGACTGGTAATTCAGATCAGAGCTTATTAAGGGTGTTTGTCATTATAAGGGATTTAGCCTGGACTGGTAATCCCGACATCACTCCGTGAGTTTATATTACGGGAGATTTAGCCTATACTGGTAATTTAGAGTGCTTGTCGCTATAACAGATTTAGCCTGGACTGGTCATCCCGACATCACTCTATGAGTTTATATTACGGGGGATTTAGCCTGGACTGGTAATCCCGCCGTAAGATGTGAGGTTCGCGGGAGTGCATACATGATATGATCGCTCTTATGACTTGACGGTAAATGGATAATCCATTGAGATTTCTGAGAAACTTAACAGGATAATATGAAATATGTATAAATGGGAATGTTGAATGATGAACTCATCTAAAATTAATTACATGGTGCGTTGTTATGTGACTAACTTGTTGATTGAGTGCATGTGATAGGGAAACCATTCTATTCTTGTTGGTCTTATTGCCTAATATGGTTGTATGCTAATTAATCGGTAAGTTTACTTTCCAGTTATTCACGCTTACTAAGCATGTAAATGCTTACCCCTC
Source organism: Gossypium anomalum (assembly GCA_025698475.1). Lineage (NCBI taxonomy): Eukaryota > Viridiplantae > Streptophyta > Magnoliopsida > Malvales > Malvaceae > Gossypium > Gossypium anomalum. The sequence goes on from CM046965.1 coordinate 59,767,775, forward strand.
TCTTTACCCTGTCTTGCAGAGCTCGAGAACTCGTAAAGATTGGAAGACGGTTGGAGAGTCAACCCACTATCAACTTGTCCTACTTGGTATATAGAAACCTTTATTTTGTGATAATGGCAAGTATAGGTGTTTTGGTCATTTTGTAATATGTGTCATTTGGCTAGCCAATGTAAGGGCTTGAATGATATGTTTATTCATTTTGTATATGGCCTTGGGATATGGCCTATATTGATGTAGGTTGTAATTCTACTAATCATGCAAGTTTATATTTTGAAATGTTCATGTGATGGTTAATTGTAGTATATTATGAATGGACATGGAAAATGTGGCCAAATCACTTGGGATTAGTTGGGTCACAAATGGGAAATGAGTTATAAAATGAGCCAAGTCCAAAATATGATTGATGAAACTGTAATCCTTAATTCAAAAAGGATAACCTAGCATGTGCAAAACCAATGATATGAGGTTAACATACAATTGACCAATTATGGTAGAACTTGAACACATTTAGGCCATGTTAGATATTATTAGAGTCTATAAGTGTGAGTGGGTATTAGAGGGTGACCAAAGGCTTGGGAAATAGCCTAACAAGGTCCATACGGGTAGATACACGGGCGTGTGTCCAGGCCGTGTGTGGCACATGGATCGCCCCATGGGCATGTGGTATGGCCGTGTGTCCCCTGCACCTAGAAATTTAAGGTCAGAATGCATGGTAGTAAACACACGGGTAAAGACACAGCCGTGTGTCTCAACCATGTGGAGGGCACGGCCTAACACACGGGCATGTGTCTTGGCCGTGTGCCCCTAATTGCATGCTGACATCGTAAATAGAATGCTCGAGTTTTTGGACACAGGCGACCACACGGGCGTGTCTAGGCTGTGTGAAGGACACGGGCTAGGGACACGGGCGTGTGCTTGGCCGTGTGAAAACCCCTGTAGGTTCGAAATAGAAAATAAATTCAATTAATTTCACACGAGTAAGGGACATGGGCGTGTCCCAAAGGACACGGGCGTGTGCATTACCTTCATACAGACGTGTGAAGCTTTACCTGGAAATTGTTTTTGAACTTTTGTAAGTTCTTGGTTTAGTCCCAGATTGCATTACCTTCATCTCTTCCTCGAATCTCTTGCCTCTGCATCAGCCTTTCTCTTTTCTTTGCTGTGATCCTCGGCTTTACAAGCCCTCTCAACTAGTACTACAAACTCTTTCAATTCGAGTATCCCGACTAATAGCTTTATATCTTCATTCAACCCGTTAACAAATGATTTGCACATCATTTCCTCAGTAGATACATATTCCGGAGCATACTTATTCAAACATAAAAATTCTCTTTCATATTTTGTCACAGTCATTCGACCCTGCTTCAACTCTAGAAACTGTTATGTTTCTGATCGAGAAATCTTTGACTTATATACTTTTTCTGGAACTCGGTCTGAAAGAATTCTCAGGTAACTCATTCCCTCGGAACTACTAATATCAATGTTTTCCACCAATGGTATCCATTGTCTCTTAGCAAAGATACCACACATTTGATACATTCATCAGGAGTAAAAGATAATTCATCAAATACTCTGATCGTATTTTCTAGCCAGAACTCAGCTCTCCCAGCATCATCATCAACTGTAGCCAGGAACTCTTCAGCCCCGTGCTTACGAGTCTTATCAACAGGTGGCTTACCCAATCGAATCGGATCTATCACTTGTGGTAAAACTGAGACTTGTTGAGGAACAAGCGGGGGCGAAGGTTGTTAAGTAGCCAGATTCGTTCCTACGAATTCCTTGAACCACTCACTCATCATTTGGAAGAAGGCTTGCTTAGCCTCTCCCCTTGGCTACTAGAAATCAGCCTAGAATCGGTCGGCGTTGCCCTTTGAGTGGAAGCAGGCATATTACTTCTCACATCGTCAACTACAACTCAGTCGGAATCCATTTACTATATAAAAACACATTTTTAACTGTCAGGAATCATCACACTATCATAGTTTACATATATGGCATGTATATCTAGACTCTCACACACTACGTTTGTCCTAAAATCGACTAAACTGTAGCTCTAATACCAATTAAATGTAACACCCATAACCTGTATCCATCGCCAGAATAGGATTACGAGGCATTACTGGATAATACACATCTTTCACATACATTTATACAATCATAAAAAAAATCCATTCAATTCATTCATATTGTCCCTTATAAGGTCTTATGGAACCTTAAAACATGCTTAGAAGTGGTTCGGGACTAAACTGATAACATTTGGAAACTTTGATAAACATATAAAATTTTTCAACATTTAAGGGTCACACGCCCGTGTGAACAAGCCGTGTGCCTCACACGGCTACCAGACATGCCCGTGTCACAAACTGTGTGAAAACAAGGCGTACATACTGACTTGTACCACACGACCGAAGACACGCCTGTGTGCCATGGCCGTGGGAAAATTTGGGAGGTTACTGACTTGAGTCTCACGGCAGGCCACACGCCTATGTGCCAGCCCGTGTCTCACACATGACCAATAGACACGCCCGTGTGTCTAGGCCATGTCAAAACTGTAGGGTATACTGCCTTAATTCGAAAGGGTACCCTAGGGGACACACGACCATTTAATATAACCGTATGTCGCACACGGCTAAGCCACACGCCAGTGTCTCTGCCCATGTTGACAAAAACAGGCTATTTGAAAAGCCAATTTGCCACCTTTCACTCATATACACATAGCAACCAATTTGAAACCATTTCCATACACTTATAAGCAGCCAAAACATACCAAATCCACACACTTATCATACCAACTATCATCAATCATTTGAACTACTCCATTCCTTATTCAAAACATACCAGATTACTAAACCAAAGTCATCAAGACATACATATCTCCTAAATGAATTTTCTCACCATTCTATCAACCAAATCATGCTTCTCAAACATATCAATTCATCATCTATAAATCATACCAAAATAAACAATTTCTCAAACATTAATATATCAACTAATAACTAACCAAATGTGCAACCACTTGGCCATACCAACAGCCTTGACAAACATGCCTAAACACATGGAAAATTATAAACATCACATATATCATTTATCAACATATAAATCAAGCCAACTCAAATGGCCATACATATCACCATTTGTAAGATAAAAGTAAGCCAAATCTCATGGCTTAAATCATAATTCAAAACATATCATCAACTCACTAGCCTATACATGCTATATATCATATTTACAAGCATCCAAAAATACCAGCAAGTAGTCAATAGTGTGACGATAGTTCCCAATGATCCCCGATGTACGAGCTAGCTTCGATAATCTATAAAACAAAGAAAAATAACACACAATAAGCTTCATAGCTTAGTAAGTTCGTACCAACAATACTCAACAATTCATAAAATACAAATCATCAATTAATAAACACTTAGTAGTTCTCATATCATCATTCAATTCTAATTCATAACCATTTATCGTGTATATACAAATTCATCAAGCTTCATACACATAGTATGAACTACCACATAGGTATCGTACATACTTGTACTTTCCCGTATTTATTTATCTCATTCTCAACTCTTTGTTTAATACGTTAAATCATTCCGAAACCTTTCAATGCTTTAAAAACTCTCACCCTTAGTGCATAAATGTTTAGTTGAAGCTATAACGATATCACACACTTAGTGCCATCACATTAAACCAAAGCTATCTCGGTATCGCACACTTAGTGCCACATAAAGCCGAAAATATTCCAATTCGTACACTAAGTGCTGTATAAAGCCGAAGCTATCTCAAAACGCACACTAAGTGCCAAACATAGTCAATTTGTCATCGAACATTACCATAGTCTTGTATATACAATTTATGAAATATCAAAGCATTAAAAATAAAATTGTAACAATGTCTATCACGTACGAACTTACCTCGTACTCAAAATTTGACGAATCGAATCGATTACTTGATAACCTTCGATTTTCCCCGATCTAAATCTAAATTCTTTCTTTCTTGATCTATATGTATTCAAAATTAACCCATTTAATCACCAATTCATTCAATTTAATCCTCAAGCACATTATTTTAGCCAACTTGAACTTTGGCCCTAAACTTTCACATTTCTTACAATTTAGTCCCTATTTAAAAAATACACAAAATTCACACAATTAAATTCAATTATATGCTAGCTGAATTTCCTAGGGACCCCTAGTAGCCCAAAACTTTCATTTATTTCACAATTTAACCTCTCAATTTACCATTTTTCTCAATTTAATCCCTCATATGCATTTTTACTCAAAATCACTTTACAAAAACATGTATATCAAGCACCAAGCTCCCATAATTTATCATCAAACATCATAACACTCTTGGATTCATCAATGGAAACTTCCAAAATCATCAACAAATTCAAAAGTTGAGACATGGGCTAGCTAGTACTCAAAGCAACGATCACAAAAACATAAAAATCATAAAAAACGGATCAAAAATCACATACAAATTAAGCTTTGTAAGTGCCGAACCCTAAGTTAGCATGAAAGCTTTTTTTTCCTCTTCAAATTTGGCTAGGATGAAGAAATAAAGATAATATGGCCTTTTTTCTTTTATTTTAATTAAACTTAAAACACAAATTACTAATTTATCCTTAATAAATTAACTTAAAAACTTTATAATACATGTCCATAAATGTCCATTAACACAATAAATTGTCTAATATCAACGTAAGGACCTGTCATTTAATGCCTCATAGCAAATAGACACTTTTAAATTATAGAATGCAACTTTTGCGTTTTACGGGATTTAGTCCTTTAGTCAAATTAACCACTTAAATAATAAAATTATCACACGAAAATTTCACAGATACATAATCACATGCTGTTAACACCAAAAATAATATTGAAATAATTTTCTGACCTTAGATTTCTGATTCCAAAACCACTGTTTTGATTTAGCTAAAATCGGGCTGTTACACTCAAAGCGTCTTCAAGAACACCTTGTTGTCTAAATAAGTCACAAACTTCTAGAAAAAGTCTTAAATGTAGTGTTGGATCTTCAGTGGGGAGTCCACCAGACTGTCCTACGGTTTGTAACATCTGGAAAATTATCTATTTCAACTTGAATTGTTGAGTCTGTATAGTGGGTCTAACTATCCCTGGATTCAAATCATCCAACATTGGAACAATATGCTCTTGAATTGGTCTATCTCGGGCATCTATCACATGTCCAATGAAACAATTTTCATCATTCCTATTTCCAGCCATTTTTCTCAATTCTTTTTTCTTTCTCCGCAAGGTTCTATTAATCTCCATATCAAAAAGGTATTATGTGTTAGCAAGAATGTCTCTTCTCATGCACTGATGGTAAACCTAAAAAAACTAATTACACTATGTTATATAAAACTAATGGAATTAAGTAAAATAACAAAACCAAAATTTACCAAATTGTCGGTCCTCAGCGACGGCGCCAAAAACTTGTTGCGTACAAATATGATATGTGAATTGTGCAAATACACAATTCAAATTAATTAATAAAATGGTGAGTGAGTATTATTCCCACAAGGATCAGATTAAGGCACAAAAGTGGTTAAGTTATTACAATAAAATGTAATTAATGTTATAGTAAAGCTATGGTAAGTATGTAATGGCAATTAAAGGAATAATGATGTACGCAATATGTGGAATTAATGAATACTTGTAAATGCTATGGCAAAACCAGAGTAGAAATTTAATGGCAAGTATGAGAATTACTAAGGGAATATTATGTAAACGATCAAGTAAATAACTAAGAAATATATGGTAAAGATACGGCGGCAAAGAATAAAGGATATGATATTGATTTGGTAGGTCAAGAATACTAAGAATCTACCCTTACTATCAATAATGCCTCAGTAAAATCATACTCAGTTTACTGCTCAAAAGAGTTCTAAAATTGTCTGCTTATTTCGGAAGCAAAAACCTCAAGTTACCTTACCCATGTCTATAGGCATTAATGTGGTACCTTACATTGTTTTCTATCTGTATGAACATTGCTCTATGTCTAGAGTCGACTGCATGTATTGGTCAAGTACTTGATCGTATCATTGAATTTCAGTCAAACTAATCCAACCTTTTTTAGAAATAAATTTAGTTTATGGTATGCTGGATAGTCATCTATGTCTAGGGATTGCACACATACAATTAAAAACAAAACAATTGAATGAAACAGTAAATTGATTTGGATCTATCCTTCAACCATTAAAGAAAATAAAAGTTTCATCATTAATCCCAACCCGATGAGATTTAGCTTATAGGTTGGCACATAAAATTCAAAACCAAAATAACATCCAACACCATTTTCATCATTCAATTAACAAAAGAACAAAATAAAAAATATGGAAAACTTCAAGAAGACAGCTTCTACGTGTCCAGTTCATGCTCCAACAGCGCAGAGTCCTGTGATGGCTAAGAGGGACTGCCTTCATCTTCCTCTTCCCATCTCTACTCAGCAGCTATCCTCTATTTTTGCCTAAAGATCTCTCCTTGTTATTCACCCCTTTTTGGGCTTCCTCCTTTGGCTTTTTATAGGCTTTCCTTAGGGTAAATCCAACAACCCGTGTTTATTTTCTCTTCTTTTTTAATTCTTTTTTCAACAACCCAACATTACCATCTTCTTTTTTTTAATTTTTTTCTAGGATAAAAACCAACAACATAGGATTATCTTCTCCTCTTTTTTAGGAAAATTTTTTGCTACAAGTACAGTTGGGCTAAAAATGGTATGCGTTGAGTGTTAACTCTATAACATCCCAAAAATTGGCCTAAAAGAAATTGTGTTTTGGAAAAAAAAAGAGGTCGTCCCTCGATTTGAGTTTAGACTTTGGAAATTCTTGACAAGTAAGTTTATCTGGTTTAGTGGTTAAGTGTTATGGGTATGTGTATGAATCTTAGTGAATAAGATCTGTCAAAACGTGATGTGCTACTGTCTGATGAGTGCGAATTATCCAGGTACGATTTGTAGTTTGTTAAATTTACTGGAACGCCCTTACGTTATTTTGTTGATGGAAAATATGTGATATCTGAATATGTTAGATTGCTTGTTACTAATTCTGATTTATAACCATACATGTGACTTCATAGAAATATGATGGAAAATATGCTCATTACTCGAATTAAGTCAATTATTGAGAGATAGCATGAATTACATGCTCATTAATCTGATTCTGCATAAGCATACTATGACACCTTGCATGGGACTTAGGTTGATGTAACAGGAGGAAGTTTCTGATAGTTTAATGATCTATTATTTGGTGGTCTATCCATGCTTCTGTACTGATAGTTCGACTGTAATATAGTGGCTTGACCATAATTGCGTATTGATAAGCCATCATTGCCAGGCAACCCGGGGTGGCAGGTCATCGTAGGAAGGCAACCTGAGATGACTTTGTTGGTGTGTTTTGGATGGATGAGTTTGGGGGAGAACTCTATCTTGGTGTGTAGCAGAGTTTGGTAGAATGTTTATGATAAATCTGCATTCTGATCTATTTGAACATACTGCATCTCCATCAGTATACATTTTTTGTCAGCTCTGTTCCGTTCTACTCTATTTTGTTCTATTCTGTTCAATTATGCTCTGCTCTATACCATTCGGTTTTGTTCAGCTTTATTCAGTTTTGTACTGTATGATTTATTTTGTTCTACTCTACTCTATTTTTGCTTTGTACTATTGAACCACCTTTGATCATATCTCTTTGATGCTCTAGATTTGTCCCTATATGTTATACAACTGCTCTTAATTTTTTTACTTTACTATGATTTATATAGTATGCTCTGCTTATTTGTATTGAGTCTAGATATACGCAATGACTAGTAACTCACCCTTTGTCTTACCTTTATCTATTCAGGAAAATATCAGATTTAGGATTGGATAGCGTACGGGAGCTCAGATTATCTTGCATTGTAATAAATGTGATTTGATCTTTTGGTTTTGTAAATTGTCTTTGGATTTGTCTTGCTTTCCTTTTGATAATCTCGTTCGTATCAGTCAATTTCTAACATGAAACTATAAAATCACCTAAACCGAAAAAGATGAATTTTTATTTTCAAAGTTAATGCATTGGTGTAACTAATCCAAGTTCGGCTTAAATGTCTAGGCTGGGTTTGGGGTGTTACAGACTCAGTCTTCCTAGAATTGCCACGGCATTCGTGCTAACAAAATGTCCAACCTTTTTCCCCGGCAAACCTTCACTCATTTATTTCTCATTCCTCAACCTGCACCTACCAAACCACCAAACACAACCCTTCCACATGTAATTAAAAGTACCTAATATTTAAATACAGTCCAAGCTCCTAATGAAATGATGAAAATATGAATGAAATATCCTAAAATGCAACTAAATGTACCTAAGTACAAGCAATTAGTTAGGCCTAAAGGCATGAAATATAACACTTTTCAAGAGTTATCAGTGACCACTCTTGATTTTACTAACCCAATTTTTCCTAACCCATTTTTTTGGGATGTGACACATAAAAAGAATAATATATCGCAGTGGAATATGCTCTCTCTCTCTTCTTACAAGATTCCACATCAAGTTTTTCAACCAAATGATTTAAAATTAATGGAAATTTCTTGAAAAGATTGCTCAGCAGCAATTTATTGTCTAAATAGTTTTCACTTTAGGATTAATGATAGGCCTTCTAGACAGATGGAGATTAAATATAATATATTTTCAGAAGTTCTTGTAGCAAGTTTTTTGTCCCCTACAATTCCATATTAATGATATGCCTTCACCACATCTTTTTAAGTTGTTTTTTATATTTAGAAGGTCATTTTTTCATATCCCTTTTCGATAATATTTCAACAAAAATAAAAAATAAAAATAAATTGCATGCATTAGGTGTAACTTTTTTTAAACAAAATTTGAATATACATTTATGTTTTAGGTTTACTAAATATGTGCAAGAACTTAGAATTATCATTCAATAAGATAATAAAATTTAAAAATACTTTAAAAATTGTTTTTTTTTTTTTGAAGTAATAAAAAGGAGAGAGGATAATGAATTGCGTCCCAAAAATAATCTAAATGTTATGCTTAGATTTATTTTACATGTAAGTAGATTTTTAATTATACTTTATCCATATATTTTATTAAATTAATATCATGTTGAGTTCTATTGTTTTGTTTTTGTCATTGGCATATTATAAAAAGAACTAAATTATTGAGTAATTGTAAAAATTGTTGCAATAATATAATTAAAACCAATGAACATCATTCTTATAGCTCCAACAAATTGATTACTAGAAAAAATAAGTACATTTTATCTTTCCTCGTGATTATGGTTTTCGCACATGGAAAATCCTAAACTAGATAACCCTATTTAGTATGAAGTTGTTTAATTTTAGGTGCCCAATTTTCATTCAACAACTTTTTATTACTGGAATTCGCAGTAGCACTAAGAGTTAAATTCTTAAAACTTAGAACAATTTGATTTTCTTCATCTATTCTTCTCTATATAACTCTGATGCAGAAATTGTGATATTTCATGTATCATAAAATAAAACCAATAGAGAAGCAAAATCTGAGTCACTTTAGATGCTACTGATAGCATCATCATACTTTCAATGGTAGTACAACCTAATCTGTTCTAAAATTTACCATAATTTTGATTGAAATAAATTTGATATCCATTATTTCCTTATAGGTTTTTGGAGCATTTTTTTCTTAATTTATTTAGAAGTCTTTCCTTTTTTAAACATTCTATTAGTTATTCTTTGGGTGATCTTTTAATTTTACAAAATAACAATATCGATCTTTGGTACTTTTCAACATATAAATGACTTAAAATGCACCATAATATCATTATTTTTTTTCATTTTATGGCATATTTGATATAATATACATACGATCTATAACATAAGATCTACATTCAAAAGACATATTTACTAATGTAATTCAAGATTAGATTCAACTACTAACATGACAATCAGTTGTTGAACTCAAATTTGATCTCCTAATTTAATTAGTTTTGTCATTTAATTTCTTGAGTGTTTTTTTTTTTTTTTTTTGCTATATATATGAATTCCATCCAAGAAGAACTTCATTCCAAACCATTTGAAAGGCTAATAAAGAATTCATTTTTAACTTTTTTGCTTGTTTCTTTTGTATTTTGATCCTTTTTTGCAATGACAAGCTTAAGCAAGAAAACTAGGGGGAAACAAAAAATTGAGATTAAGTTCATTGAAAATGAGGATGATAGGCTCATCTCATTTTTAAAAAAATGTATAGGAATTAAGCTCTCCATTTTATATGGTGGAGAGATTCTTTTAATTATTTTCTCACCAACTAGTAAACCTTATTCATTTAGTCATCCTTCTGTTGAATATATCACTAAATGATTTGTGAACCCAAACCAACCTCTTAATGAAACCACTCATGCTCCTATTGAGGCTTACCGTAACGTAAAAAATCAACTTGCTTGTCTAAGATTTCAATAAGGTCCACGACCAACTAGATGCATCAAAAGAAAAGCAAAGGACGATTGCTTTGGCCCAGCAGTCACATGGAAGAGAAACTTGTTGTTGGTGGAAAACTCCCATTGACTAGCTTAACCTGATAGAGCTCTACTACTTCTATCGCTAGTGTTGAAAATGTCAGATCTGATCGACCTTAATGCAAATGTTGTGGTAAAAGACATTCAGGTATTTGTAGATTGAATAATCAAGTTTGTTTCAAATATGGATCCTTAGATCACTTTATCTGAGATTGTCCTAATTTGGTTGAGCGAAAGATTGTGCAAAATCTGAGATCGAGTAATGATAAGCCATAAAAGTAACATGTTTTTAATCCCATTCTTGATGCATTTTTTGATGATTTATTATATGAACTAGTGAATTTGATGCTTCTAATCTTTTAAATTCATGTTTCTATACTTAGGTGAGCATAGGGGAGCTAAAGGAGTGAAAAACGAGTCAAAATCAGGCAAAAAGAGTTGTTTATAGGATCCACATGGCTTGGGCATTTCCACAAGGGCTGGCCACACGCCCATGTGCCAGTCCGTGTCAATTTCACACCCTGCTTCCCTGTTACATGAAAAAACCCAATTTTTAGGTTTTCTGAGCATTCCAAAGTCTACAAATACACACTAAAAGAGGACCTAAAGGGACACGCAGAGCAGAAAGCAGAAATTACTCGAAGGAAGCCGTTGGAATTATCTCAGAAGCATATCAACTTCAAGATTGAAGATTTCCATTCAAATTTCTCTCGAAGTTTATTTGGGTTTCTTATGCCTTGTTATTTTTCTAAATTTGAGATGTCTTCTTATTACATTATGAACTAAATTCCCTAGATATCTAGGGAAGATGAAACCTAAGACGGATCTTATTATTTAATATTCTAAATTTAATGGTAAATACTTGTTCTTGTTCTTAATTCTTGCCTTAATATTTTTAGGATATTAATCCAAGTTTGATGTGCTTATTCAGAGGAGAAAAAGTCTCTGTTTAAGAGTAGATCTAGTATAATTAAGCAAAGTTGCATGTAATCCTAGAAATAAGACGGCAGATTTTTATGTCAGATTAGAGTCAAATCTAATAGGGGAACTCATAAATCAAGTTAATGCGACAATAGGGGTTTTAATTAGAAAGAGATTTCAATTAATCAACCTAGAGTCAGTTGTTCTTAGTTTCAAAAGAGATATTAACATAATTTAGGGATTTCTACGGATCAAGACAAGTGAATAAATCGTTTGATTCAGAGTCAGAATAATAAGTGAAGTCTAGGTGGATTCTTCCTTGGTTATTTTCTTTATCATTGGTTTATTCGATTATTTTCTTCACTCTCTGTCATGTTCATTAGTTAATTAGTTTAGTTAAATTTAGATTAAAACAAATCCCTTTTATTTTAGGCTAAATAATAGAAAGATAGTTAATAGTAGTACTTTCAGTCCTTGTGGATACAATATTCTGGACTCACAATAGCTATACTACTATTCGATAGGTTTGCTTGCCTTTGTCGTGACCGTAGTCTAGTTTAGTGAATCATAAAACGATCATCAAGTTTTTGGCACCGTTGCTGGGGACTAAGATATTAGGAATGCTTGGTTTTTTATTACTTTAGCTATTTTTATCTTTATTGCAATTTATTTTTTGTTTTTATTTTAATTTACTAACTTATCTTTTATTTGCTTCTAGCAGGTTCTTATAGTTTATGACTAAAAGAAATCCGTCGGGACCATTGTTTTTTGACAGCAAAATTGAAAGCACAGCTCACAGAAATCATAGAGAAATAAGGTGAAGTCTATAGTATATAAAGGAAGAGCACGAGGACGATACCAATAATACCGAGGAGATAGCTGAAAATTAAAATAATCTGCTACCTCCTGTGGTTGCCGCGAATCCTATAAATTAGAATCCTGCTCCTCGTACTATGTACAAATATGCTAAGCCTAATTTAGCGGGGGCTAAATCGAGTATTGTTAGACCTACCATTGCTGCAAATAATTTTGAACTGAAACCTAACACTATACAAATGATTCAACAGTTTGTTCAGTTTGGTGGTTCGTAGGATTAAGACCCAAATACTCATTTGGCCAACTTCTTAGAGTTCTGTGATGCTTTTAAAATTAATGGCATTTTTGGTGATGTCATTCGCCTTCGGTTATTTCCCTTTCATTGAGGAATAAAGCTAAACAGTGGTTGAACTCTCTACCACGAGGGTCCATCACTACATGGGAGCAAATGACCGAAAAGTTCCTATTGAAACAAAAACTGATGAGCATAGAATATACACCTCGCGTTTCATACCCTAATGCGACAAAGAAAGACCGTACAGATGGCAATTCGGTAAAATTTTTAACGTTTTAAAAAAAATTACATATTAACTTACCGTTTATTGAAGATCTTTCGCAGATGCCCAATTCAGTTAAATTTTTAAAGGAGCTTCTGGTAAACAAGTGAAAGTTAGATGATTCGTCGCATGTGGAATTAAATGCAGTTTGCTCAGAAATTTTACAAAATAAACTATCCAACAAGTTAAAAGATCTAGAGAGTTTTACTATTCCTTGTTTAATTGATAGTTTAAATCTTGATAATGCTTTAGCCGATTTAGGGGCAAGTATAAATGTCATGCCCTATAAAATGTTTAAACAACTAGGTCTTCGGAAACCTAAACAAATAGGATGAGTATACAACTGGCAGATAAAACTATTAGATTTCCTAGGGGTATTATTGAGGACCTACTCGTTAAGATTGATAAGTTTATATTCCCAGTAGACTTTGTTGTTTTAGACATGGATGAGGATAGTGACTTACCTTTAATTCTAGGTCGGTCCTTTTTAGCAACTGTTAGAACTATCATAGATGTTGGTATAGGTGAACTAATGCTTCGTGTAGGTGACAAAACAATCACTCTTCAAGCTCATGATTCGGTTAAGACATCTAGTGATGAAGGTAATTTTCTAAATCCTGATAATAAGGCTAATCATGTGGTTCAGCCCTCTTTGCAGAAAAAATTTTTGAGTAACACAAATGAGTCACGTTCTAGTTCATTCGACAACATTAGAACAGTTCATGAAGAATGAAGGCTTTAGACTAATGAACTAGACGAATGGTGGACACATGTCAAGGAGGAGCCAAAAATACACAATGTCGAATCAAAACAAAACCATGACGAGTATAAAGACGAGAGGAACCAATTCAAGGTAGGTGACCAGGTGTTATTAGATGAAACCGACCCTTAAATTTTCACTTTAAAGCTTAACGTAAACGGAGCAACTCCTTTAACGATACTCAACATCTTTCCATATGGTACAGTCGAGGTAACCCATTCATATTTTGGCACTTTTAAGGTAAATAGTACTCGACTTAAACTTTATTTAAATAAAGGAATTGACAGCGAGAAGGAGGAGTTTCGACTTCGTGATCCACCGTGACCATGTGAATACGAGGTAAGTTGAGCTTAGACTCTAAATAAGCTCTTCTCGGGAGGCAACCTGAGCACTAACACCACTAACTAGTTTATTTTTATATATTTTTATGTTTAAATGTAGGCTTTTTTACCCACACGACCTGGACACACGGGCGTGTCCCAGGCCGTGTGCTCTAATATGGGTTAAACAATGTGTTACACAACCTGGACACACGAGCATGTCCTTGGCCGTGTGGAGACAGGACTTCAATTTACCAAAATTGACGAAGACACGGGCTTAAAGTAGACCACACAGCCTGGACACACGGGCGCATCCTACACCATGTGAAAACTGGAGCTATATTTTCAAATTTTAAACAAGTCAGAGAGCTACACGGGCGTGTGGGAGACCACACAGACATGGGAAAAGAGAACAACATAGCACACGAGCGTGTCCAAGGTCGTGTGATGAATGGGCTATTATTTTCCTCGACGAACACGGGCTAGATTTTGAGCCACATGGGCATGTGACACGGCCGTGTGGCCCAACGGGGCTCACACGACCGTGTCTATTTTTAAACCCCCAACCCTAATTTCTTTCTCTTTTTAATTTTTACCCTCTTCCCCATCTTCTTCAACCCCTAGCCGTCGTTCCTATTCCCCTCCCTTATTCCAGCCACCGTCGTCCCCTTCTCTTTCCTTTCTTCCCTTTCTCCCTTTTTCTTCTTTCCTTTCCCTTTCATCCTATTTCCTTTCCTTTTCCTCTTCGAACTAGCCACCTCCCATGACCAACACCCATCCTTCTCCCTTTTCACACCACCCCGTCGACCCCCCTCCCCCGCACCCCTCTCATCGCCGCACGGCCAAAATTCGACCCTCGTAGCACCTCATACGCACTCCTTCCCCTCCCCTTTATTTTTTTCTTCCTTCTCTCTTTCCTTCTTCCCCTCTTCACGCACACAACCAGCAACCCCGCCCCAGCTCGACCGCGCCTCCTCTGACCACCGATCGCGCGCCACTCCTAGCCTATCTATCGCTATCACTTCTTTTTTTTTTTTGCACATTATCCTATTATCTTTATTATCTTTATTTATTTTTATTATTATTAATCTGTTTTTTACTAGTATTATTGTTAATATTGTCTTTTATTTACTTCTTTATTTATTTATTTCTTTAGTCATTTCTTTAAATTAATTTTACTACTTTCAGTTAGTACAGCATGAATTTTGTTTGTTCACTATTGGTTTTTTATTCCTTCTTGACATTATAAACATATTTTTGTTTGATCTGATAGTATTTTATTCAGCAGTATTATGCTTGTCCTTAGTGTAGTTATTCTAATTTTTGTTTTGGTTGTTAGTAAGCTTCTTTATGTTTAGTTTTACTCAATATCAGCGCTTTGATTGGTCCTAGCATGATTTTCCTTAGTTTTATTATTTTCACATTTATTAAGCCAATTGTGAAGCTTCATTAGCAAGCATCTATCTTGTTGGTTCGTTTATTTTAATATTTGCTTGCTTTATTATAGATCTACCATGACAAACACTCGTGGCAAGTCCAAGGTAGTTGTACCCGCTTTGAAAAAGCAGAAGGGCCCCGATGGGACCTCATCCTCGAGCGCATCTACCGAGGCTCTCCACCCCTATCTCTGATTTTCGGGGGGTCCCTAGAAGGACCTGTACCAGCTTCATCGAGTGCGACCACTAGAACTGGGTCACTACATTGATTGGGCCGTGCTAGAGCAAGTCCGTTTGGCTGATGATGTGCGCACGATTATTACCATAGCCCCGTGGGATAGGTTTTTCACCATCATCGAGCTTACCTACTCGGAGCTCACCCTAGAGTTTGGCGCCACATTTTCAGTCTAGCAGGTCATGTCAGTCCATGACGTGCTAGGCACCATCACCTTTCGCCTTGGAGGGTTGGTGCGACACATAAGTGTCCCAGAGTTCGGTGCTACTTTGGGACTTTACACAGAGGAGTTCATGAGCACTAAGGACTTTCTTCAGCTTCATCGACATATTTATTACTCGCCTTCGCGATATTGGACTAAGCTCACGGGCGGCCTAACTAACTATGACGCGAGTCGCTCGAAGGCAATGCATCTCTCTCTCCTACGGTATATTCACGCCCTTCTAGCTCACACTTTGACAGGTCGAAGAGAGAGAACAGGAGTGGTTAGTACTTATGATGCCTATTTCCTCTAGAGCATGACTACCGGACATGTGTTTGATTTGACGTATTTCATCGCACTCGCTTGTCGCAATCAGACTGAGCGCCATAAGAAGGGCCCCATCTATCTCGGTCCTTACGTGACTTGTCTTGCTCGACACTTCGGTTTACTCGACACACCGAAGCATCCCTCGACACTTACCCTAGTTGGTCAGATGTCCCCTCAGGGCATCTCGAGCATGATCCATATGAGGATGATTGAGCGGCGACGTAGAGTGGACCCCCCTCAGTATAGACTAGTCCAGTCTGAAATTCAGCATGACCCAGAGGACTTCTCTGATGATGTTCCTCCCTATCAAGAGGACCCACCACAGCCTCCACCATCGAGTCACCGACATGCTCCCTCTGCTGCTAGCTGTCGATGAGTGTCTTATGAGGAGTTCATGAGTTTTCGTCAGTACTGTACTGAGCGGTTTGACAGTCTTGATGTGACTTTGCAGTAGATCTGTCAGCATTTACATATTACTCCTCCAGCGCTGACGATGCACGCATCTGATGATGAGGACCATTGAGTCCATTTATCTTTATGTTTATTTTTATTTTTATTTTTATTTTTTTCCTTTTTATGTTTATTTTGTTTTCCTATTTTGGACTTTATTTTAATTATTATGGTTGTTTCTTAACAAGTAACCCTTTAATCTTCTTCACCATTGTGTTTAATTTCTTATCAGTTGCTCAGAATTTTGCACTACCCCTACATTTATCTACAGTTTCACTTTTCACTATTCTAGGAAATTCATCCACCATTCAGGGCAGTTTTAATTATCTCCCTATCTTATGATATTTTGTCTCTATCATGATTTAGATTTGTTTGTACCTTGAGGACAATATACATCTTAAGTGTGGGGAGCTTATTTATATAGTTATTTGGAAATCCCTGAATTATGCCTTGTGTTTAAGTAATTTTCTCATACTACTATTAGAATGAATTCTTTTTGATTTATGATTATCATTGATGTGTTTTAGATTAAATTTATAGGTAATTGTGTATTAATTGTTTAAACTTTAAGACATTAAAGAATCAAGCATGACAAGTCCATTTTTCAGAATTAAAAATTTTTAAGATGTTTCCCTAAATTGAGGTATTACCTTGAAGTTTGAAATTTGCAAAGATTGACATCAAAAGCCATAATTTTTGTGAGATTTTGAGCCTTTAGAGAATACATTTTTTTCCGTATTCACATTATTATTAGTTATGAATGTGTCAATATTGAATTGTTATTCTAGAACTTGCTTCAATTATACATGTCGAGATCACACCTTTGATTTGATATACTGAGATGATAAAGGCACCTAGGTTTTAACCCACTTACCCCACAAAAAGCCTACCTTCAGAAATAAACCCTTAGTGAACCCCTTTGAGCCTAACAAACTATTTCTTAATTTATCCTTAATATTAACCCATACATCATACTTTTTGATTCACTGAAAATTTTTCCTATTTTTTTGACTCCCTTTTTGTCGAAATTTGATTTGGTATTGCCTAACTTTTTTCTTTTATTTTAGTTGTATAGTTTTTCTCTTATTATTCATTCAGTCAAAAAAAATTTTACATACATGTTGATTATTATTATTTCTTTGTCTTGAGCTTAAGTAGTTAATTTCTTTTTCTGAGAAGAAGCTCATGTTTATCTTTAACAAATTTGATTGATGTAATTATTTAGTGTTAGTTTATTTTTCTAGTTAGGTAATTTATCAATTCGATCTCGATTCTAACCTCTTTTTTTTACCCTTTATCCACACCTTTAACCCAAGCCCCATTACAACCCTTTAAAGACCTTTTGATTTGTGTATCATCTCATTTATAGTGGTGGAGATTTGATTTTCATGCGAGCCTATGGTAATAACTTTTCATGCTTGACTCTTGAGTGCTTAATTTTTAAACCTTAAACACTTTGAGTGATTTGAGTGAACCTTTAGTGAGGATGTCAATTCTTGTCAGTTTTGGATTAAAGGTAATTATTTAGATAAAGGGAAATACCTATGTTTTCATGCTTTAAAAATGCTAGACTTTGATTGCTTGTGCATTTAGTGCTCTTTTAGGTTCATTATCAATGTATGATTATTTGTGAACTTATGACAACACATTATTGATGAGAATTACAAGTTGAGAAAGATTAATTTTAATTGTGAGTTGAAGATTTTGCTCGAGGACAAGCAAATGCTTAAGTGTGGGGATATTTGATAAGCCATAAAAGTAACATGTTTTTAATCCCATTCTTGATGTATTTTTGGATGATTTATTATATGAATTAGTGAATTTGATGCTCCTAATCTTTTAAATTCATGTTTCTATACTTAGGTGAGTATAGGGGAGCGAAATAAGCGAAAAACGAGCCAAAATTAGGCAAAAAGAGTTGTTTCCAGGATCCACATGACCTAGGCATTTCCACACGGGCTAGCCACACGCCCATGTGCTAGTCTGTCTCGATTTCACACCCTGTTTCCCTGTTATGTGAAAAAGACTAATTTTTAAGGTTTCTGAGTATTCTAAAGTTTATAAATACACACTAAAAGAGGACATAAAGGGACACGCAGAGCAAAAAGCAGAAATTACTCGAAGGAAGCCGTTGGAATCATCTCAGAAGCAGATCCACTTCAAGATTGAAGATCTCCATTCAAATTTCTCTCAAAGTTTATTTGGGCTTTTTATGTCTTGCTTTTATTCTAAATTTGAGATGTCTTCTTATTACATTATGAACTAAATTCCCTAGATGCCTAGGGAAGATGAAACCTAAGACAGATCTTATTATTTAATATTCTGAATTTAATGATAAATACTTGTTCTTGTTCTTAATTCTTGCCTTAATATTTTTAGGATATTAATCCAAGTTTGATGTGCTTATTCAGAGGAGCAAAAGTCTCTGTTTAGGAGTAGATCTAGCATAATTAAGCTGAGTTGCATGCAATCCTAGAAATAGGATGACAGATTTTTATGTCGGATTAGAGTCAAATCTAATAGGGGAATCCATAAATCAAGTTAATGCGACAATAGGGGTTTTAATTAGAAAGAGATTTCAATTAATCAACCTAATGTCAATTGTTCTTAGTCTCGAAAGAGATATTAACATAATTTAGGGATTTCTATGGATCAAGACAAGTGAATAAATCGTTTGATTTAGAGTCAGAATAATAAGTGAAGTCTAGGTGGATTTTTCCTTGGGTATTGTCTTTATCATTGGTTTATTTGATTATTTTCTTCACTCTCTGTCATGTTCATTAGTTAATTAGTTTAGTTAAATTTAGATTAAAACAAATCCCTTTTATTTTAGGCTAAATAATATAAAGATAGTTAATACTAGTACTCTTAGTCCTTGTGGATATGATATTCTAGACTCACAATAGCTATACTACCATTCGATAGGTGCGCTTGCCTTTGTCGTGATCGTAGTCTAGTTTAGTGAATCATAAAACTGTCATCAAGTAACATTTTGCCGAGGGTAGGTCTTCTAGAAATGAAAAAAATGTAAGTAGCAGTCAGAGAAGAACTAAAGACACAGCAGTTCGATCTGAGGCTCGCGCACCTACCAGAGCTATTGCCATTCATACACGCGAGGAGGCTTCATTCCCCAATGTTATTAGTGGTACATTCACTCTTTATGATACTAGTGAAATTGCATTGATTGGTCCTGGTTTGACTCATTCTTATGTATGTAAGACCTTAGTATCCAGTAAGACTTTGCCTATAGAGTTTGCTAAGTTTGTGATTAGAATATCGAACCCCTTGGGCCAGTATGTTCTTGTTGACAAAGTGTAGAAGAATTGTCCTTTGATGATTCATGATTCGTGTTTTCCAGCTGATTTGATGTTGTTGCCGTTTGAAGAATTTGATATAATTCTGGGTATGGACTGGTTGACTTTGCATGATGCTATCGCAAACTGCAATAAAAAGACTATTGATTTACGGTGCCAGAATGATGAGATTATTCGGATTGAATCTAATGATCTGAATGGTTTATTGGTAGTGATATCTTCAATGTTAGCTCAGAAGTATGTGAGAAATGTCATGTTTATTCTGATCACAAAAGCCTGAAATATTTGATGACTTAGAAAGATCTGAATTTGAGATAACGCCGATGGTTAGAGCTATTAAAAGACTACGAGCTTGTGATCGACTACCATCCGGGAAAGGCTAATGTTGTTGCTGATGCTTTAAGCCGAAAAATCACTATTTTTTTTCGTGCAATGAATGGGCATATGGCTATGACTGATGAGGGTTTGATAATAGCTGAATTAAAAGCAAGACCGTTATTTATTCAATAGATTTATGATGCTCAAAAAGTATATGATGATTTGTTAGCAAAACGGGCTCAATATGACTCGAATGTTGATTCAAAGTTTCGAGTTGGTGTTGAGGGTTGTTTTAGGTTCAAAAATAGAATATGTGATCTAAGAAATTCAGACTTGAATCAGATGATTTTGAAAGAAGCTCATAGTAGTCGGTTATCTGGTGGCATAATATGGAAAGAAACATATCTAACTTTGTTTTGAAATGCTTAGTCTGTCAGCAAGTAAAAGCCGAGCATCAGGTGATTAATCTGTCAGAGATTGAGATTAAATCTGATATGACATATGAGAAAGAACCGATTCGTATTCTAGCTCGCGAAGTTAAAAAATTGCGAAATAAGGAAATTCTGTTAGTAAAAGTACTTTGGCATAAACACGTAGTTGAAGAGGCAACACGAGGACCAGAAGATGCAATGAAAGAACATTATTCAAACTTATTCACCGGTAAGATTTTAAGGGACGAAAATCCCTAAGGGGGGAGAGTTGTAACATCCCGATTTAGACCCTATTCGGAACAGTGATTTTGGGACCACGAATCCGAGTCAAAAAAATTTAAAAATTATTTTCTATGTTTATTATGTGTGAATTTATATCTGTGAAATTTTTTTGTTTTAATTTTGTCGTTTGAGTGCTCAATTTAATAAAAAGGGCTTAATCGCATAAAATAAAAATTTGATGGTTAAATGTGAAAGTGCTTAATTGTTGTTGTCTTTATAATATGAAGTATTTATGTTGAAATTAGGCCATTTAATTATAGCATGGACGTTGAAAAGAACCATTATAAAGTTTTATATTAATTTATAAAGGTTAAAAATGTAAATGATGTATTAATATGTTAATATAATAAAACATAAAATTAAAACCATGTGTTCATATTCTTTTTGCATGACAGAATATTAAAGAAAAGAAAAAAGAATTAAGGTTTCCTTAGGTTCTGTGACAACCCTAATTTGACCCAAGTAGGAAAGTGGTTTCGGGACCCCAAAACCGAGTCACAAAAATAATTAAATGTTATATTCTGTGCTTATTATATGTGAAAGTGCATGTGTGAAAATTTCATGCTTTGATTTTGTCATTTAAATGTGAAATTAATTAAAATGGACTTATGTGATAAATATTGAAATTGTGATAGGTTGAAGTGTAGTGGTCAAATATTGCATGGCTTAAAATATGGGGGTTTGCATGTCAAATTCCCCATTTTTAAGTAAGTGGCCAGCCATGATGATGGTTGAATAGCCATATATGCATTATATATTAATATTATAATAGTTAATGGTTTAAATTATGAAATAAAAAAATTGATTAAAATAAGAAAAGATGATAAAAAGAAAAAAAACAAAATGTTTTGGTTCATCTTCTCCCTTAGCTTAGCCGAATCTTAAAGAAGGAAAGGGAGATAGCCATTCGGTCACCTTTAAGCTGGAATTAAGGTAAGAAATTCATGTTAGTTTTTGAAATTTTAGCATATTTTAAGCTATTTACTAAGTCCCTTACTTAGCCCATGTCAAAATTTTAAATTGAGTGGTGATATGGGTAATCTGCTATGGAAGATGTCGAGACCATTTTTATATCAAGTTTTAGAAAATGGGAATCGACTTTAAGATAAACGAAAACGGGAGTCGCCACCAATCTTTTTAGGTGTGATTGGATCACCTTATAAAATGTTTTATTTTAAAACAATAATTTTGGTCTACGAAAGTCGAGAAAATGGATTTGGGAGTCGGTTACGTATGAGGAAGGGTTAGCACCCTCGTAACGCCCAAAAATTGGTCCCTAATTGATTATCAAGTGTCTTTAATGTCGGAAATTTGAAATTTTTAAGATGCAAACCTCTTTTAATTAGAATGTCTCAATTTTGAAAATTAAGGCTCACTTATTTCAAACGAGTCAAAACATCACATCCAGTAAGTTAGGACGCAACATTTTAAAACCTTCGAAACTAAGCTCGCCTTTCTAAAATTTCTATCTCGAAACAACAAAATGCCATATCCAGTAAGTTAGGACACTATGTTTTGAAATCTCAAAATAATTGTTTAAGTTTTGAAAAGTCAAAATCACTTAGAAGGGTGCTTGACTATTCAAATTCAACGACAAAAGTCGTAACCCAGTAATTTAGGGCACTACCTTCCTCGAAGTTTCCAAACATCAAGCATTGCCTTTTATTTTATTTTTTTTAAAAACCTTGGAATATTATTTTAAATGACATTTTAGGATGACATATTAATGCATCACGAAGCATAGATGTACAAAATATTCTAACATTTCTATACAAACATAAATAATATCATTAAGACAAAACTAAATAACATGAACATACGTTTAATGAAAAAATTATACTAGGGTAAATGTAAGATAATAAACAAATAAAAACATGAGTAAACTAAAAGAAAAACATAATACATGCAAAAATTATACAACAATATATATCATAAAATAGCACATGAAAGAAATAATTAAACATAGCTTATAAAAAAATGAAACTATGCACAAATAAGATAAATGACATACACTAAAAAAATGAATAAATAGAACATTTACAAATTATAAAAATATAATGCAATAGTTCAAAATACATGAAATGATAATATAATATATATACATGCATAGAAAATATATATTTGAAAATAAACTATATAAAAAGGTTAAATATTATAATATATAAAATACATAATCAAATGTATAAAATATAGAAATAAATATACATATTTGAAAAATGAAGAAATTAAAATAAAAAAAAAGTTGAAAAACTAAGATAGACGAAGAATAAAATAAGAACAAACCATAGAGAGTAAGAACGCAAGAGGGAGAGAAATTTGAGTGAATGCTCTCAAGAATTCTTATTGCTTCCCAAAACTCAAGTGTGTTTACAATGAAGGGAGAGGCCTCTATTTATAGTTGAGCCTCCCAAATCCAACGATGCTGAGATCAATTACATCAACGGTTAAGATTAAAGGATATCTACAGATTAAATCTCCAAGATTACAAGATCATTTCTTCAAGATTGCATATCATATCTAAGATTGCAATCATATCTAAGATTGTATCATATCTAAGATTGCATATCACATTTAAGATTGCATATCATTGAAGATTATATTCCATAAGAGTCAAGCTTGTAGATGGACCTTAAATCTTTTCAAGTAATGGGCCATTCCGATCGGGCCAAATTATATTTGTAATTCTGGACTGAACTTGGACTTCGTTTTTTTTTTGGGTTTATTATTTTTGTTTTTGGACTTATTTACAGGCCCGGGCAAAATTGAGTGTCTCTGACTTCCCCTCTTTGCTTATTCTTTGTGTATGAGAATAGAGCAAAGACTATAAAAGGACCAATTTTGCCTGAGCTCGCCGAGTCTTGAGTTCTTGATCCTTGATCTTCTTTAAATGGCCTCTTGACGGCTTCAATCTGCTTCACTGCAACTCAGAAAGGTGATATCTGCTATCTTTGATCTGTTCCCCGTCTAATACAGAGACGCCAAATCTGTTATCTTGGATCTGCTTTGATGTAGGTCAGATCTGCTATGTCTTCTATCTGCTCTCCATCGAATATGGAGATGCCAAATCTGTTTCTTCGATTTGTTCTCTGACAATACAGAGATGCCAAATCATCTTGGATCTGCTTCAGTGTGAACACCTGAAGGCCAGATCTACTATACTTTAACCTGTTACCCTATTGCTTAGGGAGTTAAGGCGCATCTTCGATATGCTCCACTACTGCTTAAGGAGATAAGATCTGTAATTTTAGCCTGTTACCCTCTTTGCTTGGGATTAAGGCGGTCTCTTTGATCTATTTGCACTACTACTTAGGGAGATAAGATCTACAAATTTAACCTGTTACCCTACTTTTTAGGGGATTAAGGTGAGTCGTCGTTGATCTGCTCCGCTACTGCTTAGAGAGATAAGATCTATGAACCTGTTACCCTACTGCTTAGGGGATTAAGGCGAGTCTTCGATCTGCTCCACCACTGCTTTGGGAGATAAGATCTGCAAATTTAACCTGTTACCCTACCGTTTAGGGGATTAAGGTGAGTCTTTGATCTGCTCCACTACTGCTTAGGGAGATAAGATATGCAAATTTAACCTGTTACCCTACTGTTTAGGTGATTAAGGCGAGTCTTCGATCTGCTCCACTACTGCTTAGGGAGATAAGATCTGCAAATTTAACCTGTTACCCTACTGCTTAGGGGATTAAGGCGAGTCTTCGATCTGCTCCACTACTGCTTAGGGAGATAAGATCTGCAAATTTAACCTGTTACCCTACTGCTTAGGGGATTAAGGCGAGTCTTCGATCTGCTCCACTCTTAGGGAGATAAGATCTGTAAATTTAACCTGTTACCCTACTTTGCTTAGGGTTTAAAGCTGAGTCTTGATCTGCTCCACTCTTCGCTTAGAGAGATAAGATCTGCAAATTTAACTTTGTTACCCTACTTTGCTTGGGGATTAAGGCCTTCGAATTTTGTAATTTTCAATCAATTTTGCTACATTGTCCACTGGGGAATCCACCTGTAGAATTGATTTCCTGGAATTTATGCTTATGCCAAATAATTAGGATGTCATGATCGAAATGAGTCAAATGATCCTAATTAGACATATTATGATGCAAAATGTTTATGAAAATAACTCCTATTTCAGACGTCATCACTCATTCATCTATCGAGCTTTCCACCTCGTTCTTCTTGACATATCAATCATACTCTACTCGTATGCCTCGAATCTTCTCCATCAATTTGGTCTACCGTACCATTCCCTAAATGTTATGACCCACTGAAGATGTTTATAAAATGATCCTTTCTTAAGATCAATATTGCTTAAAACGTCCAACCACCTTTTGGACTGAAGAAGAAAATCTCTCGAGTATCTCCAACCCATACATATGGGAATTCCTTAAACAATTGTCTTGTGTCAGTTTCTTGTATTATCTAGAAATTTCCAGAGTAATATGCAAAACTTCGTTTGTGAAGATTTTTTAGTTCATCTATCATTATTTCAATGCAACATGCTTTATGAATAATGGGAGACAAATAAATTGATCTTGAGGATAATTAGATTTGGACAAATTATTGGAAGGAATACAAAAAGATTAACCTGAGAACATATCTTTGCGAAGAAAAAGAATCCAAAGATAATAAATAGGATAGAAATTAGATGCCCCAGATATCGCCGCTTGAGCGTCTATGCACCAGCTCCATGAAGACTTTCTTAAGTTCAACATGTGTTTAAAAGATCCAAAGTAATTCGTTGATGCCTTGATATGTAACATACTTCACTTCTCGTCAAATCTGGTATAGCAAGGTCACTGCATGACTTTCCAAATTTGAGCTGCCCATTCGGGTTTTCAACTCAAAACCCCTTTGGTCTCAAGGCGCCCTTTGCGGGTTTTCACCTTGGCCTCTCCATTTTTTTTCTCTTTTTTCTTTTTTTCTTTTTTTTTTTTGAAATAGAAGTCCCAAATTGCCCTTTACAGGTTTTCACCTTAGCTTCCCTTCTTCTTCAGACAAAGTACTCATTGACCGAGTTCGAATTCACTGGATCAGATAAATTCTTCCTATCCATTTCTTGTCAAAATCAGTGCACCTCTAGAGAAAGCCCTCTTCGCAACATATGGCCCTTCCCAATTCGGCATCCTTTTGCATGGGAAGGATCTCTTTCAAGATACAGGTTTCCTTTTAAAATTCTTTTGGACAAACCTTCTTTGTCATAAGTCCATGTCATCCATTCTTGGTACATTTGCTTAGGATGAATACTTTCAAGTTAAGTTTACTAGAGGTATTCAATTCTTGACTCCATCAAAGCTTAGAGGAAAAATCTTGATTCATAAACCCATTAGAAAGGGATTGCCCCAGCAGCAGTGAGATCCCCGGCATTTGTTTGTCAAACTCTACGAAAAGATGGTTCAATGATTCTCGTGAGACAAGAATGAAGTTCTTGACTTTATCCTTTAACTGGAAAAGCTGAGGTACGTAGATTACTCCCGAGCATACATCCCACCATGACTCGATGATGTTTCAAGCATCCTAATCTTCATAAATTGCCCCCAACCGTGAAGAAAGTTGCCAAATGAGCGTAGCAAATAGGAGCCACAACAAATATAGCTGTGGTGCTCCTTTGATACATATAGGATAGAGAATGAACAAACTCTTGCAGATCATCAGCCAAAAGCCCAGCCTGGTCTAAGAGAACATGATAGTGGGTCTGCCTCGTGATTCCAATCTTTAGGGTTCCACTTCTCGCCAAGGAACTTGCAAGCCTCAATAACTTGATCAAAACTTGATTGAATTGAGACTCGCTAACCCCATCCCTGAAAATAATGATTTGATCAGGTTTCCTCTTCCCTGAACTTGTATAGAAGTCTAAGAGAGCGTCCTTCATGATACCGTCATCCACTTTGTCAGAAACTAGTTTTGAAGAAAGAATCTATCATTTTAAGCTTTAGAGACTGTGTGCGGCCTGATGCCCCATAGCTGGAAATCAATGGCCACCGCCTAGAGCTAACCATCGCAGCTATTGACGGCACATCAGACTGCTCAGGAAAACCAAACAATGCACCCATTCCAAGGATGCTGGTTGGAACCTTTGAAACAACTGGAATGGAAGGTGTTCGCCCTAGCGTAAGCATAGAGAGTAGGCGGTAGTTTCTTATGCCAATTTTTACCAGTCTCGGTCATCTTCTGTAATTTGTTTTTTTTCTTCTTTTCCTTTTCTTTTGGCAACTTTTGTTGTACTGTGGTATGGCAACTTTTGTTGTACCGTACAATTATATATAATCTTTCTTTTTTTCTGAAATGGATGACTTTTGACTTCATAATATTGGCATATGAAGCTATCTCCCCCTCTTAATGGAGTAGTTAACGTCCACAAAGATGAGTCATTGTCAGCTTGAAACTTTTGACGAGCTCGGGCCTATAACATACATGCCCCATAAGTCTTGACTCCTTTAAATTTGGCATTCACTGTACAATTGATGCGATCCCTTTCCATGGTGGATCAACAGTGCCCCAAAACCTCATGTTTATCCTGGCAATTGCAAATCCTCCTGCATGCGTCTTTGGACCATATTTTTGAATTCCCATAATAGTCTCAACAAGGTCTTGTTTTGTCTCCTTAGCTAATTCCCATTTCGCAATCTTTCCTTCCTCTAAGGCTATATTTCCTACCACCACTTCATGGGGTAAAAACCATTTTCAACAAATTCAGAAACAAGTCACAATTTCTGTCACCTTCAAAGTATTGAGATTCCTCTAAACACATATCACACTCAAATTGAACTCTAAATCTGTAGTATCGTTGCCCGTGTCATTGATATCTAGGGATCTATGATAGGCACACAAAAGAATATACAAGGAATAAATGAATTCAAGAATGACTATTTACATGAAATGAATGCAATGAAAATTTATAAAGAATATTAAAGGTCAAAAGAATCAAAATGAAAGAATATTTACTCGGATGAATAATAAAAGTATGTTTTATTAAAATAAAAATGTCTGAACATGAGCACATTTCACAAAAGAAATCTTATTACTCCTAGGCTTTAGAGCAACAAGAATGTTTTGAATATTACTTCGTATAATTTCTGAATACTATAAGAAGTTCCTCTGCCTTTCAATTGTTTAAGGAGCTTTCTAATTTGTAGGGACTAATACCCTCCAGATTTCCTTGTTCAGCCTCATCTTCCCCAATCACATTTACCCCCTGATTACTATGGTTTGGCAATGGGTTCTCTGTACCAGGCTTATCATCAAACTTTATAACACCTATTTTGATGAATTTTTCAACCAATTTCTTGAAGGTGGTACTATTTTCTATGGAATGTCCTGTTATCCCTGCATGGTACTCACATTGAACATTTGCATCATACCATTTGGGATATGGAGGTTGCATTGGTTCTAAGTAGAAGGGAGCTACTATGTGTGCATCAAATAAATTCGGATAAAGTTCCTTATACGTCACTAGTGCATACCGCCTAAAGCTCTCATTAGGCTTCTTCTCCATGTTTTGCAACGTGATCCTATCCGGAGTCATGCCAATCACATGATTGTACTGCTGCATGAAAGCTTGCGCAAGATCCCTCCATGAATTTATTCTGGCCCGACTCAACTGATTGTACCACCTGGCTGCTGCTCCAATTAGGCTGTCTTGGAAACAATGGATCAACAGTTGATATTATTCACATAACCTGTCATCCTTCTACAAAACATCGTAATGTGGGCCTCTGGGCAAGTAGTTCCGTTGTACTTCTCAAACTCTGGCATCTTGAATTTGTGAGGAAGCACCAAATCTGGGACCAAGCTTAGATCTTTGGCATCAACTCTCTGATGCCCTTCAGTACTTTCTAAGGCCTTGAATTTCTCCTCCAACCATCTGCAACGTTCCTCTAATTGTTTTACAGATTCGATTCTTGTACTTTCCCTTTCAACCATATCTAATTTAGGAACGAGAGGATTTGCGGGATTGTCCCCCAAATTGAACCCCGAGCCAGTTGGGAAATTTATGGGGATTGCAGCATCGAGTTGACCCTGTTGAGGCCTTATTGTGACAGGTGGCCCTCGGGGATATGCCTTAGGTTGAGTTTGTACGTAAGGTGGAGTGAAACCAGGAGGATGACCTTCGTTCTCTTCTTCAGTGATCTCCATTGGAGCCTTTCCCTTATCAGTGGTCCTCAGTAGTTGAGCCATCTTAGCCATCATATTCCTCTGAGCTTCCAGCATTTGCTCCCTCATGTTGTTTTGCATTTTTGCCAATTGCTCTTGCAATTGGTCTTGCATGTCCTTCTGTAGCTGTTCAAATCTTTGGTCCATATTCTTTGACTTGACGTGTGTACCGTAGGGATGTGTTACTTCCAGATTTTCCCTAACTTCGTAGTAATTTTAACTAATTAGGGTCTTTCTACAACTTTGAATGCATATGATGCGATGAGATGCTATAAGATGCAAATGCATGAATGCAAAAGGTATCGATCTGGATTCAATCTCATTTAGAAAACTTTATTTAGAAAAAGAATATCTTTACATATAAATGGATTACAAATACGCCTTCGTCCTATGGCCCAAAGTTTTAACTCAACAAAGCTAACTCTTGCCAATGATCTGACTGTAGCTTGTATTTCGTGCTCAATGTATCAGCTTGTACCTTCATGGTCCATAAATGATCTACTACCATCCCGAATTTGGGCTATGGCTTCACCCATAAGATAATCCCTACATCTGTGGACACCTCTTCCAATGTCTGTGAAGTTGTTCTGATTATCTTGAAAGAAAGATTGGCAAACAAGTGGGCATTCCTGCTTAACATTCTACCTTAAAATGATATCCAACACCTTTAGTGTTTCTTGAGAACTTTCAGACTCCTGTCCACGCAAAGCATTTTGAAATGCTTATATGGGTATCTTCTCAGCATAGTTAATCTCTACTTTAAAGGTCTTGATATGGTCTTCTTTAATCTTATTCTTTTACATCCATTTTGACAGATCATCAGGGCTTGCATTTCCATTATCTCTGATAAGTGCAACATAGTAAACTCATGCTTGTTGTTTGGTCCTATAATAAATAAGTCTTTTACCATCATAGAAACAATTCTTCCCATCCAACTCACCTTTGTAGGTCCATGCATTCTGTCAATCACTTTCCTTCCAACACTCTTACCATCGACCATCTTCTTATGAAAGAGAAATGTTGTAATGGTGGAAATTTCCATCAATACTCTTCTTGTTCACCTTAAAATGATTGGTGAGTACATTACCTTTTGCCCTGCAGCACGCCTTGCCATGGAGTGTCGAACAATCTTCTTCGTATCCAATTCTGCTTTGATTGGAAACAACATTAAGACGCACCAATGGCGAAAGAGGCAGGAATTCCAAGACTGCCTATTTTCCTTCCTGCTCTTTCCATTTTAGCTCACTCCCTATCCCTATGACGTTCATCAACTTCCTCATAAAAGTTGGAATACGGTCAGCCTTTGAGTAAACTTGAATCATAGGACAATGCCACAAAACTGAATATTCCTCCACCACGGATACCATATCGGCCTTTCCAAACGTAAAGCAACTGTGTACAAGATTCCAGTACTGAGTGATGGCCCAAAACAAATTCTCGTCTATTCCCAAGTCAAGCAAGTATTGCAAGTCCCCATGGTTGTTGTAGAACAACTGCTTGGCTTTGCTATCCCATTAATCCCATATTTCTTTTAACTCATGCTGATTATCCTGTGTGTTGCTGATGCGAATGTAATCTGACAGCTTTGACACATATCCCATGGCTAGACTATTTTCCTTTACTAACTGAGTTTGCTCTTGGCCATATATAGACATTAGCGTTACCCTCCACTCTATCAAGAAGTCCGTTCTCCATAATAAAACTCTCTAACTTAGAAACTGACCGAAAATTGATACCTTTTAAATGCTAAATTGCATGCAAACAAAAGAAAAGAAATAGTCAGTATCAAATGATATCAATAAATCTCAATAATAATTTATAAGGGTAATATCCAAAGTTTAACTCTAACTAAGTTGGGCTCTTACGGTTTTTTCTATATGAGGTTGGTTCTAAAGTTTGAGGTACTGAACCAAAGAGATTCTCGATCCTCACCCATTATAGGCTCATTTGAATCGAGTTCATTCGGGGAATACATTTCCCTATGGCTACACTGGAGATGAAAATCTCACGAAACCATAGGTGCGGATGTATCCCGAAAGGGATCCACTATCCCTGCTGAGGCGAAAACCTCACGAAGGCGTAGCTTCTCACTCCCACTTAAGGGTGTGACCACAACGGTCATGCAAATGCAATGCGTATTAGAATATAGCAACACATGCAATAATGCAAAGTGGATTAAATTTTAAACTTTTTAATTTCTGACATTAAGACAAGAGATAATCAATTACACGGCTTGACTCTCTTATTAGTCCCCAGTAGAGTCGCCAAGCTATGGAGACCATTTTTAAATTGAGTTTTAGAAAATGGGAATTGACTTTAAGATAAACGAAAACGGGATTCGCCACCAATCTTTTTAGGTGTGATTGGATCACCTTATAAAATGTTTTATTTTAAAACATTAATTTTGGTCTACAAAAGTCGAGAAAATGGATTCGGGAGTCGGTTACATACGAGGAAGGATTAGCACCCTCGTAATGCCCAAAAATTGGTACCTAATTGATTATCAAGTGTCTTTAATGTCGGAAATTTGAAAGTTTTAAGATGCAAACCTCTTTTAATTAGAATGTCTCAATTTTGAAAATTAAGGCTCACTTATTTCAAACGAGTCAAAACATCACATCCAGTAAGTTAGGACACAACATTTTAAAACCTTCGAAACTAAGCTCGTCTTTTGAAAATTTCTATCTCGAAACAACAAAACGCCATATCCAGTAAGTTAGGACACTATGTTTTGAAATCTCGAAATAATTGTTTAAGTTTTGAAAACTCAAAATCACTTAGAAGGGTGTTTGACTATTCAAATTCAATGACAAAAGTCGGAACCCAGTACGTTAGGGCACTACCTTTCTCGAAGTTTCCAAACATCAAGCATTGCCTTTTATTTTTTTAAAAAAAAAAAACCTTGGAATATTATTTTAAATGACATTTTAGGATGACATATTAATGCATCACGAAGCATTAATGTACAAAATATTCTAACATTTCCATACAAACATAAATAATATCATTAAGACAAAACTAAATAACATGAACATACGTTTAATGAAAAAAATTATACTAGGGTAAATGTAAGATAATAAACAAATAAAAAATGAGTAAACTAAAAGAAAAACATAATACATGCAAAAATTATACAACAATATATATCATAAAATAGCACATGAAAGAAATAATTAAACATATCATATAAAAAAATGAAACTATGCACAAATAAGATAAATGACATACACTAAAAAAATGAATAAATAGAACATTTACAAATTATAAAAATATAATGCAATAGTTCAAAATACATGAAATGATAATATAATATATATACATGCATAGAAAATATATATTTGAAAATAAACTATATAAAAAGGTTAAATATTATAATATATAAAATACATAATCAAATGTATAAAATATAGGAATAAATATACATATTTGAAAAATGAAGAAATTAAATTAAAAAAAAGGTTAAAAAACTAAGATAGACGAAGAATAAAATAAGAACAAACCACAGAGAGTAAGAATGCAAGAGGGAGAGAAATTTAAGTGAATGCTCTCAAGAATTCTTATTGCTTCCCAAAACTCAAGTGTGTTTACAATGAAGGGAGAGGCCTCTATTTATAGTTGAGCGTCCCCAAATCCAACGGTACAGATCAATTACATCAACGGTTAAGATTAAAGGATATCTACAAATTAAATCTCCAAGATTACAAGATCATATCTTCAAGATTGCATATCATATCTAAGATTGCAATCATATCTAAGATTGCATATCACATTTAAGATTTCATATCATTGAAGATTGTATTCCATAAGAGTCAAGCTTGTAGATGGACCTTAAATCTTTTCAAGTAATGGGCCATTCCGATCGGGCCAAATTATATTTGTAATTCTGGACTGAACTTGGGCTTCGTTTTTTTTTTGGGGTTTATTATTTTTGTTTTTGGACTTATTTTTGGGCCCGGGCAAAATTGAGTGTCTACAGAAGAAATTGAAGGGAATGGTTGTTGTATTTATGTTTTAATGAGTAAATGTGGATGGGTGAAGTTTGAGCCAGTTTAATGTTCATATAGGTGGGTTAGATGATAGGAAAATCGGCTTGTGTGTATGTGTAGTTGCCGAATGTGAACTTAGATAACATTTGAGTAATGTTTGCATTTTAAAATGATGAAATGGAGATTTAAGCTTGATAGAATTTTGTTAAGAATGAATGAAAGAATATGTGTATTCGGCTATGGATGTTTGGATAATAAATTAGTGTGGATGCCTTGATGGGTTATGCACAATTATAAGTTGAAAATAAAGCTTATTAAATTTGCCCTTATTATTTCCAGATAAGTTACATGTTAAAGTGTTAAATTTGCCCTTATTATTTTCGGATAAGTTACAAAGTTAAAGAAAATTTTTAAAGTACTTAGTTAATTGATACTAGGTTAATGGTGTGTGTATAAATTAAAATATAAACTTTGTATAAGTACCAAAGGTTGTAGATGAATTCGGCCTTGGGAGAAATTTTGGTATAAAATGCTTGAATGTTAAATAGGTTATTGCTTTAATGACCGAATGTGTCAAAGGCTAATGCATGGTCTAGTTGATAAATATGTGTTAAAAGGGAAACGTAAATAAATACCTATTTGATGAGCTATATATATATTCGGTTATATGGTAAAGGTATGTATATGAAAATATGATAAGCCATATGAGTTTTGTGTTTGTGTATGTGAACTAAGTATGCAATGAATATTCGGATATGAAGGTTATAGGTTAAGTCATAGGAATTTTGGTAATGTACATATTTGGTCATTAGGGTTATATGTACTTAGGCTATGTGAGTTATGAGTTAAGGCAAGTTACTTATTTGATATATGTATTCGGTCATAAAGGTGTACATGAGAAAATGTTAAATAAATTGTATTAAATTGCTTAATGTGATTAAAAATGTCTATGACCATTTTGTATTTGAGCTAAAAGTAGCTAAATGGCCTATAAAATTTCTTGTCATATTCGGCCATAAGCTAGCATGTTGGGACTTTAATAAGTTAAATTTTGTTTGAATCAGCTCAAGAGCATAGAGAGCCAATTTTGGATAAAGGGAAAGCGAAACTAGTCGATTAGTCAATTCGTAGTTATTCGATAAAATCGAAGGTAAGTTCTTAAGTGTTTGTGTTTGATCATGTTATATGCTTAAGAGTTGAATAATCATAATTAAGAAGATGTTTGATTGTATATATATATATATATATATATATACATATACATATGTACTTTGTGTTGAATAAATATTAAATTAAAGTTGAGAGCCGTATGTGATTAGCATATCTAGTCGACTTTGATACTATTAAATGATATACTAAGATATGTGTTCCAATGTGGAAATTAAACCTTATGTGGTTGAAAGGATGAAAATCTTTGTTCATAGATATGTGTTTCAGTTATACGTAATTGAAGTATAAGTTATGAAAGTATGAAAGAACAGGTGAATTGTTTATCGAAATGTGATATTCGGGCCTCGGCCTAGCAAGCTTTAAGTCGTGAATAATATTATCGGGCTTGGGCCAAAGAAAGCTATAATGCCGGTGAAATGATATCTGGCTTCAAGCCTAGCAGGCGAAATGCCGGTGAATGAGTTCAGACTTAAAGTCTAGCAGGCTTCGTGCCGATGATGAATTCGGGTTTAAAACCTAGCAAGCTAAATACCGGTGATTTGATAAAAGTCTAAGACTATGAGACCTTGTGTTAAATTGACAATTGAATTCGTTCAATACATTAAGTTGGCCAGGTATGTGATATATACTTATACATGTTAGATCGATTGGACTTGAATCATGAATGTGAAATGAGAAGCATAGGTGAAGATGTCATATGTGTATGTGTGTATTCGGTCATGGTGAAAGGTTATGTGAATTATGTGAAATACCATTTAGATATGAATGACGAAAGTAACTATGGCTATGAAATGGTACAATGGTTGAACTCGTTTGAATTAAAGTTGACACTGAAGTATTTAAATACCTATGTCATATATGTGAGTATGGGTAAAACCATCGTAAATTATCGATAAGGGTGGGCTATGTGCGGAACCATCTTATAATTGCTAATTTGAACGGTTGTGTGCGAATCATTGAGCATGATGTATTGTATTGAGATTATGCTTAAGTGAAATTATAGATATGTGATGAAATTTATTGGTGATATACATGTTTAAATAATATGAATGCAAAGAATGTGTGAAAGAGTAAATTTGTAATAAATCTGCTTGGGACAAAGACGTGATAACGTGATTTTGGAAAATCACCATAAATTATGGGAGTTGAGTTAGAAGCTGAATAAATTATTTAATTAAAGCTTAATGAGTCTAGTTTCTTATTAAAGAAACCGTGTAAGAAAAGAATTGCTGATAATGAGATATTTGAAGTGGCGTGGGATAGAGTCAAATGACTTTGGGGTCCCCTGTCCTGTTTTTAGAAATTCATTATAATTTGTAAAAAAATGGTTATAAGATAAAATTTATATTCTTAGACTCCTTAATGAGTCTAGTTTCAAATGAAATCAACGAGAACATATTTTGAATTTTGTATGATGAGAAATTTGATTCGTAGTGAAGAGTGGTCAGATTAGTCAAACAGTGAAACAGGGGAAATTTTAAGAAAAATCTGGTTTTAATTGGCCAAACCAAAAATTTTGAAAATTTTATGGATAGAATATATATGATTCTATTTTCAGGGAAAATTAACGACAATTGATTTGGAGTTTCTTAGTTCCAGTTATAAATAATTTAGTGACTGTTGCTTAGGAAGACAACTTGTAGTGAATTTGTGATTATGTTGTAAACATTGATAAAACTTGTTAATGAGTTGTTTATTGATTTCTTATGAACTTACTAAGCATAAATCTTACTCCCCTCTTCTTTCCCATATTCCCTAGGGTTTCCAGGTTAGCTCGGGTTGAAGGCCGTCAGAGATATTATCACATTGTCGAGTCTACGCTATCGGCGTATGTAAATCACACTGTTCCGAGTCTATGGCATGTATAGGGTTGTAAAATTGAATATGTAATATTATGATTAAGCCAAAGACTTTGGCTTGTTATTAAGGTAGTTTGATTATTCATCTGCTTGTATGTTATTATCTCCTGTGATGTGGTTTATAGCATGTATATTTAGAATTTAAATTGTGATTCATTGTTGTGTAAGTAAATGATACAAGACTAAGATATTGGTAAATATTTAATAATGCCTCATGAATGTTTTGGGGCCTTTTAAGCCCGATTATAGGATAATATACGCGTGTATGAAAAGTTTAAAATTGATCAAAAATTTTTACGGCCTGGTTTTATATAAATGGTTAAGTTTAAATCTGGTAGCACCTCGAACCCTGTTCCGGCGAGGGGTACGGGCGAAGGGTGTTACAAGTTCGACCATTTTTGAAGCTTGATTAAGGTATGTATCTAGCTCAGTTTTTGATATTTTTTACGTTTTTTAGATCGTTGCAGTGTAATGTACAAAGCCCATGCTTGAATTTCTGATTTTGATAAATATTTTGAGTTATGCCATTGATGAATAATTGAGTTTTGTGATGCAAGTTGATGAATTATGAAAGATATGTTTTAGATTAATATGTTTTGTATTGGAACTTTTGATGATTTTGAGTAATTAGGACTAAATTGCAAAAATAATAAATTGAGGGACTAAAATATGAAATAAATGAAATTTATGGACTTGTGTGAACATAAGGAACATTCGGCCTAAGCATAGTGTGTTCAAATTTTGCATGTTTTGTGTTTTGTGCAATTTGGACTAAATTGTAAAAAGTGTAAAATGTCAGGGGTAAAATGGTAATTTGCCTATTAATGTGTTTTTGGACTAAATTGAGTGAAAATATGTTTTAATGAGTTTAATTTGAATATGATTAGATCAAGAACCAAAGAAATCAGATTTGGATCGGGGGAAAACCAAAGTTGTCGATTAGTCATCCCGTTCCGATTATCGTTGTCTGAGGTAAGTTTATAGGCAAATAGATGTTGTAAATTTCAATATATTTATATTATAAATACTGAATTGAATTATTATAATTTTTTGAGAATGTGCCAAAATGATATATGTTTGAGAGCAATGGTTACGAGTTTGATTCGATCGAGTTACGACATCCGAAAGGCCCGTATGAGTCTTAGGAATAGGTAGGATAAATATGTCATGGCATAGGATTCCGATATATGTGTACGAGTAAGACCACGTTTAATACGTTGGCATCGATATGTGATTCCAATAT
Organism: Gossypium anomalum; assembly: GCA_025698475.1. Lineage (NCBI taxonomy): Eukaryota > Viridiplantae > Streptophyta > Magnoliopsida > Malvales > Malvaceae > Gossypium > Gossypium anomalum. Next base: position 59,805,061 of record CM046965.1, read on the forward strand.
ATGTGTGCGAGTAAGACCATGTTTAATACGTTGGCATCGATATGTGATTCCGATATATGTGATTACATGTAAGACCACGTCCAGGACGTTGGCATTGTATGATACGTGTGATTATCTGATTATCCTATTCAATTTCGAATGATTCAACGGGCAATGATAAGTTGTGACCAAATGTGTAAAACGAGCTAGAACGATGAGGTATGAGTTATTTGATTACCTATTTGAAAATAAGGTAAGCTTGTTATTTGATATGTAATGCAAATTCTATATATGATAATAATGTAAATAAATGTGCATTTGTGTGGTATATTCGGCCATATGCTATGTATAAGTATGTGATATTAAAGTTGATTTATGAGTTTATGTATATGAGTCTATATACATTCAGTTATATAATGATATAATGTCTTTGAAATTGAATGATACTTTGAATATATATATATATGTGTACATTCAGTTAAGATAAGGTTTATTTATGAAAGCATATGTTATATATATGAAATGTTAAGCTTGAGATTAAATGTAATTATGATAGTATAATTTGGTTTGGTTAAAATGAGTTGATAATATTTTTGAGTTGTTATTTGCTTATGACTTACTAAGCTATGATTGCTTATTGTGTGTATGTTTGTCTTTATTTTATAGATTTTGGAATCAAGTTATGAGCTCAGGGATCGTCAACAAAGTCCATCACACTATCGGCTGTTTTTGGTATTTTATAAGTTTAAATTCGAATCTATGGCATATATAGGCTAGTTTAGTTATTATGATGATTTTGAAGTATGTATATATTGAGAGCCATGCGAAAATGGCTTGATTATAATGTTAAAGTTTGTGTGTTTGTGGCTATGACTTAAATTCAATGTGGAAGTGTAATTCATGGTGTATATATGTGTGGTATTAGGTTATATGGTTTAGCTTGTTTATTTGTTAAGTTCGGTTTCAAGGTTTGATTGAATTATGGTTATGTTTGATTGTGGTTTTACTGATTTGGCTATGGTTGATATACAGATAAATATATGTGAATTTTATTGTTATGTTTTGTTATGTGCTATTATGTTATGTAATATTAAAGTATATTCGATTATGTCATATAGGTGAAATTATAGTTGGATATATGGTTGAGTAATAAACCTAATGATTGGTTTTAGCTTGATCATGTCCAAAGGTAATATGTATTTTAATGATATAAGATATGCGTGAGATATGCATGATATCATGGATGGATGCATTCGGCTATTAAGATTGAAAATGGATTATTATGTGAAATGTGATACATGTTTGATAAGCTATAAGATGACTTTGTCATATTGTGAATTTGGTTATTTGGTATGATATGAAATTGTGGTTGGATATTTTTATTGAATAATATGCATGTTATATAAGTGATATTTATTAGATAAATGGCTATGATTTGAAGTATTATTATTCGGTTATGTTATGAAGTAGGTATGGATAATATTTGTATGTTTTTTATCATTGGTTGTAAATATGATTTTAGATGTAATGAAAAGCTTGTGAAACAACCATGTTTTGATTCGGTAAATAGGTGAATTAACTTTCGATAGATGTTAGATAATTGGGTGAAATGTATTTGATGTTAAAGTTGGATTATTTTGGCTATATAGATATATATTTATATATTTAGCCGAGTATGTGATTATCAAATTAGTTTTGAATATGACTTTTATTAATTTGTTTGAGAAGTGAAAATAGAATGTTAAAATTTAGTTTTGGTACGCTAAAAATGTTGGACGAATAGTTATTATGTATTGTACCTATATATATAATTGATGTGTGGGTGTGAAAGGTAAAATAATATGTTTAATTATTTGGTTTAGTTCTTTGAAATGTTTCATGCATGTATAATAATAGAGTAAAATGGAAGTAGTCATTAAATAAAGCATAAGTACTTCGTATGTTTAATATTCGGCTAAAGCTTTAGAAATTGACCATATGAATAGTAAATTATGCTTTTATTAAATAAGATGTTTTGACGCAAGTTTAGTATGTGGTTTTATTATTTTACTTTAATTAATAAGTATATGTTATATGATATTTTGTGTATATTAATGGAATAGCAAATAAATAAGCTTGGTTTAGTCAAAATTTATAATAAGGTTGCATGTTTATTTAGTCTTGAATAATGAGTAATAAGTTGTTTAATTCATATGCTTATATCTGGCCAGTTGATACAAATTTCTGATTGAATGTTTATTGATTTATGTGTAACCTGAAATGTTTTTGGTTTAAATTAGTATACATTCACATGTGGTGAATTAAAATGAATAATTCTTATATGTATCCATGAATTGTCCGGAAGTTGTGTCCCGTTCGGTAATACCTCATAACCCCATTCTAGCGACGGATACAGGTTAGGGGTGTTACACTAGTTGATTGATTCTTATCTTTCGATGGGACAAGAGAGTGAGTGTTGTCATTCAGAGGTTGATTATGATTGAGAAAGCGATTAGAAATAGATTCAATAGAGGGGTTTCTAAATGAAAATGGCTTACCAGCTGACGAGAAGCAAATAAAACCAATATTAGCACTAGATAGAGTGCTTAGTTCACTTATTTTATTGTAGATTATCGATCGGCACTTCAAGAACATGATCAACTAACAACCTATCATACTCATTTTCAATGACTTTCGTATCAATCTGTTATCTTCCCCTACTTTTCTTTCCCGAGCTTTCCATTGCTAAAAGAACTTAGGACAAAAGAAACTAACAAGAATGTTAAAAAGAAATGCTTTATTACTAGCCTTCTAGGATATTTTAGAATGAAGTTGTTTAGATGGAATGCATATATAGGACATAAAAAACTAAAAAAAATTTAAAATGCTCAAACTAATGAAATTAGCTCATCTAGTTATCTTATAACACGCCACATCCAACTCAATCTTTAGATGCGAATGCGTGATGTCACATTACATTATTGAAGCAACTCAACCTATCTCATTTACATAATCATGACATTTAAATCATAATTAATATTCAAATCAATTTAATCATCAATCATACTCATACATATGCATTCATAGTGTTTCAGATTCAATTCATCATATTACAAGGTTACACACAAATACATTTAGAGTCAAAACTCGAATTCAAACTCAACTATCAAATTTCTATATGGTGTCTCGAGACAGGGGACTTCTTGTCTTGAGACAAGCCTCATTTTATTTTAGGCATTTTTGCTCTAATGTCGTTATATCTTGAGATACTAGATGAGGTGTCTCGAGGTAAGGTCTCTTATATCTCGAAAATGAGCAAATTGATTCCTCTCAACAAAAATTATTTAAAAAAACAAAATAATTTTTTAAAATTCAAAATATTTATGAAAATTTCAAAAATTTATAAAAACTGTATTTTTTTTAAAAAAATTCAAACCTTTCTAAACAATTTAAAAATTCTAAAAAAATATAAAAACGTAAAATTTAAGAGCCTAAACAAGTAAATTGCCAAATAAATTTTATGGAATATTTTATTATTCTCTTATTTTACTTTGAAAGAGTTTTTAAATATAGCTCTAGATTGTTAACAATATCTTAATCGAACATGTTTATTTTTTTTAATTTAACTTAAATAAATTCCACAGAAAGAATCTATTAACTATGAAGGAATCTTCTCTTTAGTAGTTATGCTCAAGTGAATTCGCATTTTTTTATCCAATACAACAGCTCTCGTATGAGATTTGACAAATAGATATCAACACAATTTTTTTAAATAACTATCTTCAATAAAGCATCTACATGTTGCTGCCTACCGGATATATAGCTAAGGTAAACCAACATAAAGTTTGCAAACTACTTAAGTTCATATTAAGCAATCAAAGATTTTATCACGATATGAGTGAAAACGTTTGAATCATGTCTTTATAAATGTATTAAGGATGAAAAGATAATTTTTCTAGTTCAATGTGTCGGTGATAATTTCATTTTACTCCAGTTAATTTAAAAAATTCCAAATTAAATAAAAATAACAAAATAAAGCTAATCAAGCTTACCTTGTAACACCCCTCACATGGTCCGGTCATCGGACCTGAGTAACAAGATGCTACAACAACTATCGGAACTTATACACATACAAACTACTACAATTAACATTTAAATATGAGTTCATGACTAATTAAGCATTTAATCGACCATAAAAATATATTTATTCGTAATAAGGACTAGTTTTTAATTTTTTGAAAAACAGTAAAAGTATCAATACTAAACAAGCATGTATCAATATTTTGGTCTCGATTATCAATACTTTTACCTAGAATGCTAAAATTTAACAACCTAAAATGTTTTTCATGCTCAAAACAACATCTGCATTCCTTCAATCCAATACCAAGATAAAATTAATAAAATAATGTTAATAATCAAAACTAAAACTCTAACTCACATTGTCTTTATTCAAAATACCCAAAGACTATAAAACCACCTACTCGAAATTTTATTGCCTTGCTAAGATCACTTCCTTGGCTGTTCCACTCACACTGAAAGAGCTACTTATCTGCAAGATGTTAATGTCAAGTGTGAGAGCTTAAATAAGCTTAGTTAATGTTCAGAACTACCGCTAAGCATACAAAACATCACTAGTTAAGCAATAGTACACTAAAGCTCATTCACAACCATATTTCCATCAAGACAAAGTAAAGTATTCATGCTTCATTATCTCGCAAGTCTAGCTTATATACTCACATGCATTCACACACAACATATTACATATATTAATCAATTAATGATAATTTGGCAACTTGAGAACATGAAACATAAAAGTGGACTCTATCACCACACATTGGATAAACGGATCTCCATCACACCAATGGCTCAAAAAGTCTAACAGATCCCATAAGTGTAGAATAAAGCTAAACACTCTCCAGCACACCAACATGTCCCGATGAATGGAGCTTAGCTTGACATTCCCGTATCTCTCTAATCTATCTCGAGGGCCTTAATGCCCAGATCACAAAACACAAAGGTGAGTACTCACAATCCTATGGCATGCCAACTATATCCAAGGATTTCAAGAGATTGTAAGGCCAAAATATCAGCAATTACACACATTTAATTATTGTATTAATGCATATAATCTCTATTCATAATCATCAATTCACATTATAAAATTGTACATAATGCATACTTATCGGATTCACATTTAATTGCACTTTAAGTTCCAGAACTATGCTCATTGAGCCATCACATATCCGACCGCATATGAGTGCATTATAACTCAGTTTATCACATATCATTTACAAGTTTCCACACATATTACTTGTCACAATAGCATCACATTCCACTAGTTGACATATATTAGGCATAATTCCATATCAAGACAAAAAAATATAAGAAAGACTTACACTCAGAACATAGGATAGTAGTTTAGGCTATTCCTAAACTACTTATTAACATTATGAATTGTGCAAACTAGCAGCAAATCCAAACATTCACCAATCACGCTTCCACTTACTAGCCGAAAGCTCAAACATGCTTTTCCTTACCTTTAGACTTTCTCGTAGTGGCTCCCGATTGATCTGACACTTTACACACATAACAAACACATTCAACACTCATAAAAAAACAGTCTTAAACACAACCAAATAGCAAAAAAAATACAATTCAAGCCTCTCCTTTATCACTACCAAAAACTAGCTAATTTTGTCAAAATTGAAGTTTTGACATCGTAATATTGTTTATAATCCTCCATTTTGATTCGAAACATCCTAAATAACATTTTATTTCATATCTAAACCATTACGTTAACCCAAATCGGTGGTCCTAAATTTTTCAGAAATTTGAAGCTTTCAATAACGCAAAAAAAATGTTTTTTTTCTTAAAAATTTAGTTATGAACTATCAAACTGAAGTAAAATAACTTCTAATTAGGTTAAAATGAATAAAAAATAACTTTGAAGCATAAGTTTACTCAATATTTTAGAATCTACCATTTTTTAATGCAAATATGCTCTAAAGACATCAAATTTAAATATTCTCATTTAAAACTCGATTTGAATTAACAACACTCTTTATTTAACCAAAAAAAGTTAGAATATTACCTTAATTTGATGAAAATGGCAATCTACAACTCTAATTTGGGATTTGAACTCAAGAAAAGCAATGATGAATTTGGGGAAGAAAACGTGATTTTGTTAGAAATTGAAGGTTGTTTTGGTGTTTGGAAAGTTTATAAATTTGAAGGGATAAATTGATTTTTTGAAAGAACTCACTGATTTTAGTTTTTGGGAAATTTTTAAATGATTTAGGGTTTTGAAAGAAGGAAAGACGTGACTGGTTGCACATAGAAAACCAATTTTAAAAAAATTGGGTAATTTGTTCTTTTGGTTAGTCATAATTCTTCCCATTCCTAATTAGGTCCTAAATCAATTAAAATCATTTTTTTTCAAATTAGAACGAAAAATTAAATTTCATTTTAAGCTAGTTAGTAAAATAAAAATTTGATTCTACTAACTCGAAACTACTAGGCCAAGCTTTGAGGTGTGACATACCCTAAAAGGTCAAACATTAATATAACTTTTGGTTCACTGGAATGGAATAGTGCTGTAATGGAATAGTCTTTTCATATGAATGGAATAGGGTTGTTGTTGTCGAGACCATTTTTAAATAGAGTTTTGGAAAATGGGAATCGACTTTAAGAAAAACGAAAACAGGAGTCGCCACCAATCTGTTTAGGTGTGATTGGATCACCTTATAAAATGTTTTGTTTTAAAACATTAATTTTGGTCTCTGAGAAAGTCGAAAAAAGGATTAGGGTCGGTTATATACGAGGAAGGGTTAGCACCTCATGCGCCCAAAAATTGGTACCTAAATGATTATTAAGTGTCTTTAATGTCGGAAATTTGAAAGTTTTAAGATGCAAACCTCTTTTAATTAGAATGTCTCAATTTTGAAAATTAAGGCTCACTTATTTCAAACGAGTCAAAACATCACATCCAGTAAGTTAGGACTCAACATTTTAAAATCTTCGAAACTAAGCTCGTCTTCCGAAAATTTCTATCTCGAAACAACAAAATGCCATATCCAGTAAGTTAGGACACTATGTTTTGAAATTTCAAAATAATTTTTTAAGTTTTGAAAACTTAAAATCACTTAAAAAGGTGCTTGACTATTCGAATTCAATCCCTCCATGAATTTATTGTGGCCCGACTCAACTGATTGTACCACCTGGCTGCTGCTCCAATTAGGCTGTCTTGGAAACAATGGATCAACAGTTGATCATTATTCACGTAACCTATCATCCTTCTACAAAACATCGTAATGTGGGCCTCTGGGCAAGTAGTTCCGTTGTACTTCTCAAACTCTGGCATCTTGAATTTGTGAGGAAGCACCAAATCTGGGACCAAGCTTAGATCTTTGGCATCAACTCTCTGATGCCCTTCAGCACTTTCTAAGGCCTTGAATTTCTCCTCCAACCATGTGCAACGTTCCTCTAATTGTTTTGCAGATTCGATTCTTTTACCTTCACTTTCAGCCATATCTAAGTCAGGAACGAGAGGATTTGCGGGATTGTCCCCCAAATTGAACCCCGAGCCAGTTGGGAAATTTATGGGGATTGCAGCATCGACTTGACCCTGTTGAGGCCTTATTGTGACAGGCGGCCCTCGGGGATATGCCTTAGGTTGAGTTTGTACGTAAGGTGGAGTGAAACCAGGAGGATGACATTCGTTCTCTTCTTCAGTGATCTCCATAGGAGCCATTCCCTTATCAGTGGCCCTCAGTAGTTGAGCCATCTTAGCCATCATATTCCTCTGAGCTTCCAGCATTGGCTCCCTCATGTTGTTTTGCATTTTTGCCAATTGCTCTTGCAATTGGTCTTCATGTCCTTCTATAGCTGTTCAAATCTTTGGTCCATATTCTTCGACTTGACGTGTGTACCGTAGGGATGTGTTACTTCCAAATTTTCCCTAACTTCGTAGTAATTTTAACTAATTAGGGTCTTTCTATAACTTTGAATGCATATGATGCGATGAGATGCTATGAGATGCAAATGCATGGATGCAAAAGGTATCGATCTTGATTCAATCTCATTTAGAAAACTTTATTTAGAAAAAGAATATCTTTACATATAAATGGATTACAAATACGCCTTCGTCCTATGGCCCAAAGTTTTAACTCAACAAAGCTAACCCTTGCCAATGATCTGACTGTAGCTTGTATTTCGTGCTTAATGTATCAGCTTTTACCTTCATGGTCCATAAATGATCTACTACCATCCCAAATTTGAGCAATGGCTTCACCCATAAGATAATCCCTACATTTGTGGACACCTCTTCCAATGTCTGTGAAGTTGTTCTGATTATCTTGAAAGAAAGATTGGCAAACAAGTGGGCATTCCTGCTTAACATGCTACCTTAAAATGATATCCAACACCTTTAGTGTTTCTTGAGAACTTTCAGATTCCTGTCCACGCAAAGCATTTTGAAATGCTTACATGGGTATCTTCTCAGCATAGCTAATCTCTACTTTAAAGGTCTTGATATGGTTTTCTTTAATCTTATTCTTTTACGTCCATTTTGACAGATCATCAGGCCTTGCATTTCCATTATCTCTGATAAGTGCAACATAGTAAACTCATGCTTGTTGTTTGGTCCTATAATAAATAAGTCTTTTACCATCATAGAAACAATTCTTCCCATCCAACTCACCTTTGTAGGTCCATGCATTCTGTCAATCACTTTCCTTCCAACACTCTTACCATCGACCATCTTCCTATGAAAGAGAAATGTTGTAATGGTGGAAATTTCCATCAATACTCTTCCTGTTCACGTTAAAATGATTGGTGAGTACATTACCTTTTGCCCTGTAGCACGCCTTGCCATGGAGTGTCGAACAATCTTCTTCGTATCCAATTCTGCTTTGATTGGAAACAACATTAAGACGCACCAATGGCAAAAGAGGCAGGAATTCCAAGACTGCCTATTTTCCTTCTTGCTCTTTCCATTTTAGCTCACTCCCTATCCCCATGACGTTCATCAACTTCCTCATAAAAGTTGGAATACGGTCAGCCTTTGAGTAAACTTGAATCATAGGACAATGCCACAAAACTGAATATTCCTCCACCACGGATACCATATTGGCCTTTCCAAACGTAAAGCAACTGTGTACAAGATTCCAGTACTGAGTGATGGCCCGAAACAAATTCTCGTCTATTCCCAAGTCAAGCAAGTATTGCAAGTCCCCATGGTTGTTGTAGAACAACTGCTTGGCTTTGCTATCCCATTAATCCCATATTTCTTTTAACTCATGCTGATTATCCTATGTGTTGCTGATACGAATGTAATCTGACAGCTTTGACACATATCCCATGGCTAGACTATTTTCCTTTACTAACTGAGTTTGCTCTTGGCCATATATGGACATTAGCGTTTCCCTCCACTCTATCAAGAAGTCCGTTCTCCATAATAAAACTCTCTAACTTAGAAACTGACCAAAAATCGATACCTTTTAAATGCGAAATGTCATGCAAACAAAAGAAAAGAAATAGTCAGTATCAAATGATATCAATAAATCTCAATAATAATTTATAAGGGTAATATCTAAAGTTTAACTCTAACTAAGTTGGGCTCTTACAGTTTTTTCTATATGAGGTTGGTTCTAAAGTTTGAGGTACCTGAACCAGCAGATTACTCGATCCTCACCCATTATAGGCTCATTTGAATCGAGTTCAGTTTAGGGGAATACATTTCCCTATGGCTACACGGAGATGAAAATCTCACGAAACCATAGGTACGGATGTATCCCGAAAGTGATCCACTATCACACACGGGCGAAAACCTCACGAAGGCGTAGCTTCTCACTCCCACTTAAGGGTGTGACCACAACGGTCATGCAAATGCAATGCGTATTAGAATATAACAACACATGCAATAATGCAAAGTGGATTAAATTTTAAAATTTTTAATTTCTGACATTAAGACAAGAGATAATCAATTACACGGCTTGACTCTCTTATTAGTCCCCAGTGGAGTCGCCAAGCTGTGGAGACCATTTTTAAATTGAGTTTTAGAAAATGGGAATTGACTTTAAGATAAATGAAAACGGGAGTCGCCACTAATCATTTTAGGTGTGATTGGATCACCTTATAAAATGTTTTGTTTTAAAACATTAATTTTGGTCTACGAAAGTCAAGAAAATGGATTCGGGAGTCGGTTACGTACGAGGAAGGGTTAGCACCCTCATAATGCCCAAAAATTGGTACCTAATTGATTATCAAGTGTCTTTAATGTCGGAAATTTGAAAGTTTTAAGATGCAAACCTCTTTTAATTAGAATGTCTCAATTTTGAAAATTAAGGCTCACTTATTTCAAACGAGTCAAAACATCACATCCAGTAAGTTAGGACACAACATTTTAAAACCTTCGAAACTAAGCTCGTCTTTTGAAAATTTCTATCTCGAAACAATAAAACGCCATATCCAGTAAGTTAGGACACTATGTTTTGAAATCTCGAAATAATTGTTTAAGTTTTGAAAACTCAAAATCACTTAGAAGGGTGCTTGACTATTCAAATTCAACGACAAAAGTCGCAACCCAGTAAGTTAGGGCACTACCTTTCTCGAAGTTTCCAAACATCAAGCATTGCCTTTTATTTTTTTTAAAAAAAAAAAGCTTGGAATATTATTTTAAATGACATTTTAGGATGACATATTAATGCATCATGAAGCATTGATGTACAAAATATTCTAACATTTCCATACAAACATAAATAATATCATTAAGACAAAACTAAATAACATGAACATACGTTTAATGAAAAAAATTATACTAGGGTAAATGAAGATAATAAACAAATAAAAACATGAGTAAACTAAAAGAAAAACATAATACATGCAAAAATTATACAACAATATATATCATAAAATAGCACATGAAAGAAATAATTAAACATAGCATATAAAAAAATGAAACTATGCACAAATAAGATAAATGACATACACTAAAAAAATGAATAAATAGAACATTTACAAATTATAAAAATATAATGCAATAGTTCAAAATACATGAAATGATAATATAATATATATACATGCATAGAAAATATATATTTGAAAATAAACTATATAAAAAGGTTAAATATTATAATATATAAAATACATAATCAAATGTATAAAAGATAGGAATAAATATACATATTTGAAAAATGAAGAAATTAAAAAAAGGTTGAAAAACTAAGATAGACGAAGAATAAAATAAGAACAAACCACAGAGAGTAAGAACGCAAGAGGGAGAGAAATTTGAGTGAATGCTCTCAAGAATTCTTATTGCTTCCCAAAACTCAAGTCTTACAATGAAGGGAGAGGCCTCTATTTATAGTTGAACCTCCTCAAATTCGATGGTACAGATCAATTACATCAACGGTTAAGATTAAAAGGTATCTACAAATTAAATCTCTAAGATTACAAAATCATATCTTCTAAGATTGCATATCATATTTAAGATTGCAATCATATCTAAGATTGTATCATATCTAAGATTGCATATCACATCTAAGATTACATATCATTGAAGATTATATTTCCATATGAGTCAAGCTTGTAGATGGACCTTAAATCTTTTCAAGTAATGGGTTATTCCGATCGGGCCAAATTATATTTGTAATGCTGGACTGAACTTGGACTTCATTTTTTTTTGGGTTTATTATTTTAAATACTGAAATGGGCCGAGCAAAAATGGGCTATTACAGCTACCCCTCTTTGCTCATTGTCGTGTAACGATAATAGAGCAAAGACTATAAAAGGACCCATTTTGCCCAGTCTCATCGGCTCTTTGCTCATTGTCGTGTAACGATAATAGAGCAAAGACTATAAAAGGACCCATTTTGCCCGGTCTCATCGGCTTCAGACTTCATGGTCCTCAATCTGCTCATTGTAAACTCAGGATTGTCATGTTGATATCTTCGATCTGCTCTCCATCGAACACAGATATGCCAAATTAACTTTTTTGATTTGTTCCTTGTCAATACCAAGATGCCAAATCATCTTGGATCTACTTCGATGTAAACATATGAAGGCCAGATCTGCTATGTCTTTAATCTGCTCCCCTTCGAATATGGAGATGCCAAATCTACTATCTTCAACTTGTTCCCTATAAACACAGGGATGCCATGTTAAAATCTTTGATCTACTTTACTGTAAGCACAGGAATGTCAGATCTGCTATGTCTTCAATCTGTTCCCTGTAAACACAGGGATGCCAAATCATCTTGGATCTGCTTCAATGCGAAAACATCCGAAGGTTAGATCTGCTATGTCTTCAATTTGTTCCTTGTAAACACAAGAATGCCAAATCATCTTGGATCTGCTTCGATGTGAAGACATCCAAAGGTCAGATCTACTATGTCTTCGATCTGCTCTCGTCGAATATGGAGATGCCAAAAATGTTTCTTCGATTTGTTCTCTGACAATACAGAGATACCAAATCATCTTAGACCCTACTGCTTAGGGGGTTAAGGTGCACCGTCTTCGATCTGCTTCGCTACTGCTTAGGGATAAGATCTGCAAATTCAACCTGTTACCCTACTGCTTAGGGGATTAAGGCGGGTCTTCGATCTGCTCCACTACTACTTAGGGAGATAAGATCTGCAAATTTAACCTGTTACCCTACTGCTTAGGGAGATAAAATCTGCGAACCTGTTACCCTACTGCTTACGGGATTAAGGCGAGTCTTCGATCTGCTCCACTACTGCTTAGGGAGATAAGATCTGCAAATTTAACATGTTACCCTACCGCTTAGGGGATTAAGGCGAGTCTTCAATCTGCTCCACTACTGCTTAGGGAGATAAGATCTACAAATTTAACCTGTTACCCTACTGCTTAGGCGATTAAGGCGAGTCTTCGATCTGCTCCACTACTGTTTAGGGAGATAAGATCTGCAAATTTAACCTGTTACCCTACTGCTTAGGGGATTAAGGCGAGTCGTCATCGATCTGCTCCGCTACTACTTAGGGAGATAAGATCTGCGAACATGTTACCCTACTGCTTAGGGGATTAAGGCGAGTCTTCGATCTGCCCCACTACTGCTTAGGGAGATAAGATCTGCAAATTTAACTTGTTACCCTACCGCTTAGGGGATTAAGGCGAGTCTTCGATCTGCTCCACTACTGCTTAGGGAGATAAGATCTGTAAATTTAACCTGTTACCCTACTACTTAGGGGATTAAGGCGAGTCTTCGATCTGCTCCACTACTGCTTAGGGAGATAAGATCTGTGAACCTGTTACCCTACTGTTTAGGGGATTAAGGCGAGTCTTCGATCTGTTCCACTACTGCTTAGGGAGATAAGATCTGCAAATTTAACTTGTTACCCTACCGCTTAGGGGATTAAGGCAATTCTTCGATCTACTCCACTACTGCTTAGGGAGATAAGATCTGTAAATTTAACCTGTTACCCTACTACTTAGGGGATTAAGGTGAGTCTTTGATCTGCTCCACTACTGCTTAGGGAGATACTGCAAATTTAACCTGTTACCCTACTGCTTAGGGGATTAAGGCAGTCGTCGTCGATCTGCTCCGCTACTACTTAGGGAGATAAGATCTGCGAACCTATTACCTTACTTCTTAGGGGATTAAGGCGAGTCTTCGATCTGCTCCACTACTACTTAGGGAGATAAGATCTGCAAATTTAACCTGTTACCCAACTGCTTAGGGGATTAAGGCGCTGAATTTTGTAATTTTCAATCAATCTTGCTACATTGTCCACTAGGGAATCCACCTGTAGAATTGATTTCCTGCAATTTATGCTTATGCCAAATAATTAAGATGCCATGATCGAAATGAGTCAAATGCTCCTAATTAGACATATTATGATGCAAAATGTTTATGAAAATAACTCCTATTTCATATGTCATCACTCATTCATCTATCGAGCTTTCCACCTCGTTCTTCTCGACATATCAATCATACTCTGCTCTTATGCCTCGAATCTTCTCCAGTAATTTGGTCTACTGTACCATTCCCCAAATGTTACAACCCATTGAAGATGTTTATGAAATGATCCTTTCTTAAGATCAATATTGCTTAAAACATCCAACCACCTTTTGGACTGAAGAAGAAAATCTCTCGAGTATCTCCAACCCATACATATGAGAATTCCTTGAATAATTGCCTTGTTTCAGTTTCTTGTATTATCTAGAAATTTCCAGAGTAATATGCAAAACTTCGTTTGTGAAGATTTTTTAGTTCATCTATCATTATTTCAATGCAACATGCTTTATGAATAATGGGAGACAAATAAATTGATCGTGAGGATAATTAGATTTGGACAAATTATTGGACAGAATGCAAAAAGATTAACCTAAGAACATATCTTTGCAAAGAAAAAGAATCCAAAGATAGTAAATAGGACAAAAATCAGATGCCCAGATATATCGCCACTGCTGAGCGTCACACACACCACTTCATGAAGACTTTCTTGAGTTCAACATGTGTTTAAAAGATCCAAAGTAATTCGTTGATGCCTCGATATGTAACATACTTCACTTCTCGTCGAATCCGGTATAACAAGGTCACTACATGACTTTCCAAATTTGAGCTGCCCTTTCGGGTTTTCAACTCAAAACCCCTTTGGTCTCAAGGCGCCCTTTGCGGGTTTTCACCTCGGCCTCTCCATTTTTTCTTTTTTTTCTCTTTTTTTTCTTTTTTTTTAAATAGAAGTCCCAAAGTGCCCTTTACGAGTTTTCACCTTGGCTTCCCTTCTCCTTCAGACAAAGTACTCCTTGACCGAGTCCGAATTCACTGGATCAGATGAATTCTTCCTATCCATTTCTTGTCAAAATCAGTGTACCTCTAGAGAACGCCCTCTTCGCAACATATGGCCCTTCCCAATTTGGCATCTTTTTGCATGAGAAGGATCTCTTTCAGCACAAGGTTTCCTTTATGAAATTCTTTTGGACGAACCTTCTTTGTCATCAGTCTGTGTCATCCATTCTTGGTACATTTGCTTAGGATGAATACTTTCAAGTTAATTTTACTAGAGGTATTCAATTCTTGACTCCATCAAAGCTTGGAGGAAAATTCTTGATTCATAAACCCATGAGAAAGGGATTGCCCCAGCAGTAGTCCTGGCTATTGTTTTTCAAACCCTACAAAAAAACGGTTCAATGCAGACAAGAATGAAGTTGCTAACTTTATCCTTCAACTTGGAAAGCTGAGGTACAGAGATTACTCCCGGAGCATACATCCTACCATGACTCGATGATGTTTCTGAAGTATCCCTAATCTTCATAAATTACCCCCAACTGTGAAGCTGCCAAATGAGCGTAGCAAATAGGAACCACAAAAAATATGGTTGTGGTGCTCCTTTGATACATATAGGATAGAAAATGAACAAACTCTTGTAGATCATCAGTCGAAAACCCAGCTTGGTTTAAGTGAACATGATAGTGGGTCTGCCTCCTGATTACAATCATTCCAGCATGGGCACCAAGGGAAAAATTATTGTTCTTTCAATGGCATACTTTGTTGTCAATGACAGTACCATGTAGCACATAGTCAGGAGATCCCTGCTGAAAAACTTGGTATGATAATTTTTCGTACAACAATAACCATAATCCTTAGGGCTCCACTTCTCGTCAAGGAACTTGCAAGCCTCAATAACTTGATCAAAACTTGATTGAATTGAGACTCGCTAACCCCATCCCTAAAAATAATGATTTGATCAGGTTTCTTGTTCCCTGAACTTGCATAGAAGTCTAAGAGAGCTTCCTTCATGATACCGTCATCCACTTTGTCAGAAACTAGTTTTGAAGAAAGAATCTATCATTTTAAGCTTCAGAGACTGTGTATGTCCTGATGCCCCATAGCTGGAAATTAATGGCCACCGCCTAAAGCTAACCATCGCAGCTATTGACGGCACATCAGACTGCTCAGGAAAGCCAAACAATGCACCCATTCCAAGGATGATGGTTGGAACCTTTGAAACAAATGGAATTGAAGGTGTTTGCCTCAGCGTAAGCATAGAGAGTAGGCGGTAGTTTCTTATGCTAATTTTTACCAGTCTCGGTCATCTTCTGTAATTTGTTTTTTTATTCTTTTTCTTTTCTTTTGGCAACCTTTGTTGTACTATGGTATGGCGCATTATCTTTGAAAAGACCGCAAACTTTTGGCATTATGCAGTTATATATAATCTTTTTTTTAAATGGATGACTTTTGACTTTGTAATATTGGCATATGAAGCTATCTCTCCCTCTTAATGGAGTAGTTGATGTCCACAAAGATGAGTCATTGTCAGCTTGAAACTTTTGACGAGCTCGGGCCCATAACATACATGCCCCATAAGTCTTGACTCCTTTAAATTTGGCATTCATTGTACAATTGATGCGATCCCTTTCCATGGTGGACCAACAGTGCACCAAAACCTCATGTTTATCCTGGCAATTGCAAATCCTCCTGTATTCGTCTTTGGACCACATTTTTGAATTCCCATAATAGTCTCAACAAGGTCTTGTTTTGTCTCCTCAGCTAATTCCAATTTCGCAATCTTTCCTTCCTCTAAGGCTATATTTCCTACCACCACTTCATGGGGTAAAAACCATTTTCAACAAATTCAGAAACAAGTCACAATTTCACACACCTTCAAAGTAATCTTGAGATTCCTCTAAACACATATCGCACTCAAAAGGAACTCTGAATCTGTAGTATCGTTGCCCGTGTCATTGATATCTAGGGATCTATGATAGGCACACAAAAGAATATACAAGGAATAAATGAATTCAAGAATGACTATTTACATGAAATGAAAATTTATAAAGAATGTCAAAGGTCAAAAGAATAAGAATGGAAGAATATTTACTCGGATAAATAATAAAAGTATGTTTTATTGAAAATAAAATGTCTGAACATGAGCCCACTTCTCAAAAGAAATCTCATTACTCCTAGGCTTTAGAGCAACAAGAGTGTTCTGAATATTACTCTGTAAAATTCCTAAAGATTACAGGAAGTTCTTCTGCAGTCCAATTGTTTAAAGAACTTCCCAGTTTCTAAGGGCGAATGCCCTCAAGGTTTCTTTATTCAGTCCCTTCCTCATGTATGACATTGATGGGATGATTTTCATTTCCAAACACCCCTTCTCCAGGTAAGCTATCCCTCCTGACACAAAAGTCGGGGATATGTAAGGGAACATCGTTAATTCCCATTCAACTTCTTTTTCACTCAGCCGTGACCCTCTTTTCTCTCTCTCTTTTTCTTTCTCTTTTTAATAAATTTAACTAATTAGGGTCTTTTTATAACTTTGAATGCATATGATGCGATAATGCTATGAGATACAAATGCATGAAAGCAAAAGGAATCGATCTCGATTCAATCTCATTTAGAAAACTTTATTTAGAAAAAGAATATCTTTACATATAAATGGATTATAAATATGCTTTCGCCTTAATGCCTAAATTTTTAACAACAAAACAAACTCTTAGCCACGATCAGATTGTAGCTCATATTGGTGCTCAATATGTCACCTGTCTGCGCCAATGTCTGTAAATAATCACCGTGCCTCCCGAGTTTGAGCTACGACCTCACACGTGGGTAATCAGAGCCGAGGAACCTCCTCCAATACCTGTGAAGTTGTTCTCGATTATTTTGAAATAGATTAGCAAACAGTAGGTATCCTGCTCTGCGATGTGCTACCTTAAAATAATATCCTATATCCTCAATGTTTCTTGAGAGCTTTTAGATTTCTACCCACAGCAGCATCATCCCTCCTCGGTACATTCACACAACATAGCTAATTTCTAAAGGTCTTTGTATGATATGGTCTTCTTTAATCACTTTCTTTCATGCTTACTTGAGCTATCCAGGCCATCGGGGCTTGCATTTCTATTGTTTCTGATAAGTACAACAGTAAACTCAAGCTTATTGTTTGGTAGCGGTCCTATAGTAAACGAGCTTTTTACCATTATAGGTAAAATTCTTTCCATCCAACTCATTTTTGTAGGTCTCATGCACTCTATCAATCATTTTCCTTCCAATACCTTTACCATCCATATGGCAACCGTCTTCATATGAAAGAGAAATGCTACAATGGTAGAAGTGTCCATCAATACTCCCACACTCACTTTGAATTGCTTATCTATCCTCCTGTCAAGCAAATACTACAAGTCCTCTTAGTTATTGTAGAACAACTGATTGGCTTCATTACTCCATTGATCCTATATTTCCTTTAACTCTTGGAGATTATTTTGCGCGACGCTGATGTGAGTGTAACCCCATAATTCTAATATGTATCCTTCAGCGTTTCCTTTGACCATTTATGGATGTTAGCGTTGCCCTCCATTCTATCAAGAAGTCTGTTCTTCATAATAAAACTTTCTGACTTAGAAACTGACCGTGAATCGATACCTTTTAAATGCAAAATGACATGCACAAAAGAAAGAAAACAGTCAGTATCATATGATATCAATAAACACAAAGATAACCTAAGTATAATTCTATCTATATTGAGCTCTTACAGTTTTTCTATATGTGGTTTGTTTCTAAAGTTTGAAGTACCTGAACTAGCAGATTCCTCGATCCTCACCAATTATAGGCTCATTTGAATCGATTTCAGTTCAGAGGAATACATTTCCCTATGGCTACACGGAGATGAAAATCTCACGAAACCATAGGTACAGATGTATCCCGAAAGTGATCCACTATCCTGCACAGAGGCGAAAACCTCACGAAGGCGTAGCTTCTCACTCCCACTTAAGGGTGTGACCACAACGGTCATGCAAATGCAATGCGTATTAGAATATAGCAACACATGCAATAATACAAACACATGTAATGCAAAGAGGATTAAATTTAAAAATTTTTAATTTCTAACATTAAGACAAGAGATAATCAATTACACGGCTTGACTCTCTTATTAGTCCCCAGCGGAGTCGCCAAGCTGTCGAGACCATTTTTAAATCGAGTTTTGGAAAATGGGAATCGACTTTAAGAAAAACGAAAACAGGAGTCGCCACCAATCTTTTTAGGTGTGATTGGATCACCTTATAAAATGTTTTGTTTTAAAACATTAATTTTGGTCTACCAAAGTCGAAAAAACGGATTCCGGAGTCGATTACGTACGAGGAAGGGTTAGCACCCTCGTAACGCCCAAAAATTGGTACCTAATTGATTATCAAGTGTCTTTAATGTCAGAAATTTGAAAGTTTAAGATGCAAACCTCTTTTAATTAAAATGTCTCAATTTTGAAAATTAGGGCTCACTTATTTCAAACGAGTCAAAACATCACATCCAGTAAGTTAGGACGCAACATTTTAAAACCTTCGAAACTAAGCTCGTCTTTTGAAAATTTCTATCTCGAAACAACAAAAAGCCATATCCAGTAAGTTAGGACACTATGTTTTGAAATTTCGAAATAATTGTTTAAGTTTTGAAAACTCAAAATCACTTAAAATGGTGCTTGACTATTCGAATTCAACGAGAAAAGTCGCAACCCAGTAAGTTAGGGCACTACCTTTCTCGAAGTTTTCAAACATCAAGCATTGCCATTTATTTTTTAAAAAAAAAAAACCTTGGAATATTATTTTAAATGACGTTTTAGGATGACATATTAATGCATCATAAAGCATAGATGTACAAAATATTCTAACATTTCCATACAAACATAAATAATATCATTAAGACAAAACTAAATAACATGAACATACGTTTAATGAAAAAAAATCATACTAGGGTAAATATAAGATAATAAACAAATAAAAATATGAGTAAACTAAAAGAAAAACATAATACATGCAAAAATTATACAACAATATATATCATAAAATAGCACATAAAAGAAATAATTAAACATAGCATATAAAAAAATAAAACTATGCACAAATAAGATAAATGACATACACTAAAAAATGAAATAAATAGAACATTTACAAATTATAAAAATATAATGCAATAGTTCAAAATACATGAAATGATAATATAATATATATACATGCATAGAAAATATATATTTGAAAATAAACTATATAAAAAGGTTAAATATTATAATATATAAAATACATAATCAAATGTATAAAAGATAGGAATAAATATACATATTTGAAAAATGAAGAAATTAAAAAAAGGTTGAAAAACTAAGATAGACAAAGAATAAAATAAGAACAAACCACAGAGAGTAAGAACGCAAGAGAGAGAGAAATTTGAGTGAATGCTCTCAAGAATTCTTATTGCTTCCCAAAACTCAAGTCTTACAATGAAGGGAGAGGCCTCTATTTATAGTTGAACCTCCTCAAATCTGATGGTACAGATCAATTACATCAATGGTTAAGATTAAAAGGTATCTACAAATTAAATCTCTAAGATTACAAAATCATATCTTCTAAGATTGCATATCATATCTAAGATTGCAATCATATCTAAGATTGTATCATATCTAAGATTGCATATCACATCTAAGATTGCATATCATTGAAGATTATATTTCCATATGAGTTAAGCTTGTAGATGGACCTTAAATCTTTTCAAGTAATGGGCTATTCCGATCGGGCCAAATTATATTTGTAATGCTGGACTGAAATTGGACTTCATTTTTTTTTTTGGGGTTTATTATTTAAATACTGAAATGGGCCGGGCAAAAATGGGCTATTACAGTTGTAACATCCCAAAATTTAGCTTAATGAGAATGTAGAATTATATCAAAAATAAGGAGTTAGCTAAGTGGTTATTGTTAAATGTGAAAGCATGTAATTTAATCTGAGGTCTCAACAAATCCTTTCCCCTACAAAATAATTAAATTTTGCAAAAATCTCTTTTTTTTTAATGTGTGTGTTATCCATACCTTTGTAACCTAGGTATAAATGCTAATTTTACACAAAATAATCTGTCTTTATTCCTTTTTCTCTCACCCTAGCCGTCCCTCCCCTCTCCTCTTTTCCTTGATCTTCAATTTTTCTTTCTTCCTCCATTGTTGTTGACGCCATAATACCTAGTTTTATCATATTTTTTATTTTCTTTTTGCCACAAGATTTTGCATCATCTCCTCCATCATATTGCTGCCATTTTTCTCTAATTAAATCAGCTCCAAATCTAAAATCTTAAGTCTCCAAGATCGATTTCTAACATTGCCAAGAAGTGTCATTGCCGCCCATAGCATCTAGCTTGTGTAAGATCTCTTTCTCTCTCATTTTCTTGTTAAATCTTGATAAATAGAAACCTAAATTTCTAGATATGAAACTTAGGGGATTTTTAAAGATTTAATGGGACTTTTTCCAAATTTTTAATCAATTCCTAAAGTGGTTTTAGATCAACCCCAAAATTGG
Source organism: Gossypium anomalum (assembly GCA_025698475.1). Classification (NCBI taxonomy): domain Eukaryota; kingdom Viridiplantae; phylum Streptophyta; class Magnoliopsida; order Malvales; family Malvaceae; genus Gossypium; species Gossypium anomalum. The sequence continues at coordinate 59,826,306 of CM046965.1, forward strand.
CCACTACGAGTGGTGGTGCGTACACCTATAAGCAAGAAAGGGCGTTGTTTTTCTTTAATTCTTTCCCATATTTTTTTAGAATTATTCTGGGTTCTTGAACCCCTCATAATCAGCCTTGAAACATGTTTTAATTAGGAAAAATTATTCTTAACCAATTGGCAAATCGGATTTGACAATTTGGGAAGCGTAAGTGTGGGGAATCATAAACTAGTTAGTTGTTTCGACATAGATTTTGGGAAAAGGTTATGGATTGATTAACTGAGGGATTTTAATCAAGATTAGCTAGCTATTTTATAGTATTTAGATATGTTAGGTGCTAACCCGAATGCTCCAAATCAATAGTAAAGCCGAAAGACATTCATGCGTACAATTCGCATCAAAATAGTGTAAGAAATCTAACTAGTTTGGATTGGAAAAATAATGGTAATTGTGATGATTGGATCAAACCCAAAAGTTGGTGTTTAAGGTCTATTTAAGAGGTGAATTAATTGAGTTATATACTGATTTTTTTTAATTTAACTTAGCTCCGTTTTAAAGTTTACTAAAGAAACCACAAGATTCACTAGTGTGCTACAAAAGAGCGTAAATAAGGTGTGGGACCTAAACTATAAAAACTTAATTGGCAATTATATTTATTATGATTGAATAGATGATTTTTCTTGCTGATTGAGCTTGGCTTAATAGCTAAGTAATTAAATTTGTAAGTGGTCGAATCAGGTACGTTACGAGCCCTAACTATTTGGCATGGTAGCAATCTTTCTAGTTTGACTGAATGATTGATTGATTGACATTGTCATGAATGTTTGGTTAGTTTGATATATGTTTGGGTTGTATGTATGGCATGATTATGAATGAAATAATTCTTATGCATGCTATATCCATACAAGTGATTTGTTATGATATGTTCGAAAGACTACTATAAATGCATACAAAGAAAAGTTATAAATGAAAATGAAATTGTGATTTGTTGAATGATACCATTTTATTGGTAAATTAAAAGTTGAAATATTATTTTCGTTCACTGAAAGTATTTGATAATTGAGGGCATATATTGAAAATTTCAATAAAATGTGAAAGTATGATTTATGGCTATGTATGAGATTATGTGACATATTGCATCTGCATTGGGGTGGGTTATTTATTGTTGACGAAGGAGTTCCTTGGAGTACTGGCAGCATATTAAGTCCACATTTATACGTAGCCAGTACACTACACCTAGAGTATCGAGGGGATTGGTGATTTTATCATAATATATGTTATCTGGTAGATTTTCTGCATTTATGTCATACGGTGGTTTCTACCACATCGAGCTTTCCTCACATGCGTTGGAGTTTGGTAGACAGGTTCTGGGGAAATCATGGTGTGTAGCGGATGGTATGGGTAGGACTCACATGTGCATTATGTCATGATCATGTTACATAAGAATGCTACTATTGATGTTGATTGTGTTATTTGGTTATATGAGAAAATGCTTGAATGTATGTAATAGGTTTGATTGATTAGACTCACACTGAGTTTGTTAAGCTCGCCCAATTACTTCACCTTCTCAGGCAATGAACAAACTTAGGATTGAAATTGGCATGCAGATGTACGATGGGCTTCAGACTCGGGACTCGAAACATCATTATGATTTTATTTATTTAGCTTTCTTTTCTATTATTATTCGATTTTTGGACTATAAAATTATTTAAAACTGTGGTTTGGGACTATTTTCGTTTTGGGGATTTTCATGCATGCATGATTTTCATTCTTAGGATGGATTTTTGGATTTATATATATAGAAACTAAACTATGCATGTTATTTGGCTAAGTTAATAATTGTGGTAGTATGATATATTTTCCTTTGTAACCAAGATAAACAAAATATTTTTCAAAGGTAATGATGTGCATTGAGTTTTTCGAAAAACCACACCTAATTCGCTATCTCATCTTCATAATGGTTGGATTAATTAAATGAACGTTTTCCAAGATTAATGAAGACAATCGTAGTTTTATAAAAAGAAAGTATTTTTTGAGGTTTCAACTATCGATTTTTTTATGGTCTTATGGAAATGAAATTTGTAATCATGCTTGATACTTTGAAAATGAAATGTTCTTTTAAGTTTAATTCAAAACCATTAGTGTTTAAATTTAGCTAAAGTTTTTAGTGTTATGTTTTTATATAAAATTAATTTATGTTTTTAATTAATTATAAATACATATACAAATTTTAATACTTTAAAATTATATTATAAGTTATACAAAAAAATACATAATTTGTGGAATTATAAATCAATTAAACAAATATGATATAACACTTGAAATTTACAGGTATCAAAATTGGAATGAAACAGGAGTGGTATCGTCATTCAGGGTGTAGCGGTTTACGAGCCTCCGTTGACGGTGTGGACATTGGGGTGTATTGTACACATCAAGAGGATCGGGCATCATAGTATTATCGATAGGTGTCGATCCAAACATATCAAACATTATTGGGATTGTAGTTACTGGTAAGTTGAAATACAACCGCCCATCTCCAGTGATATGCTTTGCTCTAGGACCCCTCCCCAAAAGCATCAACCCATTGGTTCGATGAAGTGTGTGTGTTCGGAGGTTGGTCCTCCAAGTCGGGCTCCACTACAAGTTGCTTTCTCATCTTTAGCCATGATCTAGTACTACTATGAGTTGCTCCCCATATAAAAAAGGGAGCCCTTAAGCCATGTACCTATAACACCCCTATCCCGTAACCATTGCCGGAATAGGTAAGGGGCATCACCAGACAGACAGAGTATACCAGAACAAATCCAAATCACATATATCATACAACCAGAATACATTTACATTCATCCACAATTCATCCATTAAAATGGTCTATGAGACCCAAAACATACATTTAGGGAAGGTCGGGACAAAACCGAACCCATTCAAAATTTTCAAAACTTAAACAAACTTATCAAAGCTGCCAAGGTCACACGCCCGTGTGACTAGGTCGTGTGGCTTACACGGGCACAAGGCACGCCCATGTAGTCCAACCGTGTCAAAAATAAGTCCTATCCTGACTTATTAACACGGCCAACAGACACGGTCGTGTGCCATGACCATATGATAAATAGCTAGCTACTAACTTGTTCACACGGCCACAAGGCACGCCCGTCTTCTCTGGCCGTATGGCACAAAGTAGGCTTGGTTTAAGCCAATATGCCACCCTTTAAGGGTCCAATCTTACAAGCATCATTAAGCAACATTTACACCAACATTTCTAGTCAATTCCATGCTCAAAAATGACCAAAACACATTGGAATATCATATATCAAAACATATATCAAAACTATGCACCAACGTATCATTTGTTAGCCAATTCAAATGGCATAACTTATACACACATATTAACTAAGCCATTCTAGCCTATACATGCCATACTTAAGAATATGTACATTTGCCAAAAGTATCAAAAAGAGTTTGATGGTGTGATGACAATCCTCGACTATCCCAAGCCTTCAGTAGCTACGATAACTGTAAAACAGACAAAAAACACACAGAGTAAGCTACATGATCTTAGTAAGCCAAACATAATTAATCTAATTACTAAAGCATGTATAAGTGATACAAAACAATAATAAGAATTCGTAGCCATTACAGATAGTGGTTCATAAACTTGACCATACTCATTTGCTTGTATACCAAATTCACTTCCATGATTACGAACCTACTTCGCACTCACTAATTCGCGGAAGCAGAGCCTTTATATCCAGAATTTAAGTACGATACAAACGTACCTGTCTCGATTATGCATTTCACATATTCATTTCCATAACTCAAACTTTGTCAACAGATGGTTAGATATTCATAAATGAGTACAATGCCAACGTCCCGGACATGGTCTTATATGTAATTCAGTATCGATGCCTCTGTCCCAGACAGTTTCTTATACGAAATTAGATACGATGTCGATGTCTCGGACATGGTCTTACACGTAGATATTCAAATCGAGGCCTGTGTCTCAAACACGGTCTTACACAATAATTCGGATCAATACCAACACTCTTTTATCATGCTCTCAAGGCCGTCCAATATAGATAACAATTCATAAACACAGAATTTAATCAACTTAACACGTAAGTATAGTTTGACTTACCTCGGACGAATTTCGAATAAAACGAGTTGACTATTCGACTACTTTAGACTTCCCTCGATCTAAGTCTGATTTTCTTTGTTCTTGATCTAATACATTACAAATTCAACCATTCAATCATTCATTTCATTCAATTTAATCCATATACACATATTTTGGGCACTTTACAATTTAGCCTTTACAATTTCACACTTTGACAATTTAGTCCATTTTTCACAAAATCATCAATATGTAAAATTTCTTTGCAACAAGGACTAGCCAAATTTTCATGGCTTCTATATAAGCCCATACAAGATGTTAAATTCACAAATTAGTCCTTCAAAACCTCACTTTTACAATTTAGCCCTAATGGCTCATTTCATCAAAATTTCAGGAACGAAACATGGTAATTTAACATATATCTTTCACAGTCCATGTAAGAGCACTACAAAACTCATTTAAGCATCAATGGCACATTTCATAATCTCTAACAAAAACAGAAATTTAGACATGGGTTTTGAAGAACACAAAGCAACGATTACAGAAACATAGAAATTATCAAAAATCGTCGAAAATTCATACCTTAATCAAGGATCAAAGTGCCGAACCCTAAGATGGCTTTCTTCCTTTCTTTTCCTTATTTTTTTCGGCTAAACAATGTGAAAATGCATGGCCATTTTGTGTTTGTTTTATTATAACACATATTAAAAGCCATTTTCCCATTTTACCCTTAATGAATCATGCAAAATTTCATCCACTAAAGCCTAAAATTGTCCATCATTAATATGAATGGTACAATGGACATGCAAGGACTCCCACTTAACAAAGCCAAATCAAATAGGTGCTTTAACATCTAGCACTCAACTTTTACATTTTACACTATTTGGTCTTTTTTCATAATTAAGCATAGAAACAGTCAAATTAAATATAAAAATTTCACAGATGCAAACTCATATATCAAAGACACAAAAAATAATATCAAAATATTATTCGGACTAAGATTTGTGGTCCTGAAACCAGTATTTCGACTAGGGTCAAAACTAAACTGTTATAATTCTCCCCCTTTAGGGATTTTCGTCCCCGAAAATCTTACCGTTAAACAGATTTGGATATTGCTATTTTATTGTATCTTCAGACTCCCAAGTAGCCTCTTCTACTCCGTGTCTATGCCACAGCACTTTGACTAATGGAATTCTCTTATTACGTAATTCTTTAATCTCACGAGACAAAATTTGAATTGGCTTTTCTTCATACGTCATATCAGAATAGATTTCAATATCTGACGGAGAAATTACATGTGAAGTATCAGATCTGTAACGTCGAAGCATCGACACGTGAAATACATTGTGAATCTTTTCTAACTTAGATGGTAGCCTCAGTCTATAAGCAACCGGCCTAACTCGCTTAATGATTTCATATGGTCCGATGAACCTCGGACTCAGCTTACCCTTTTTACCAAATCGAAACAGTTTCTTCCACGGAGATACTTTCAGAAACACTTTATCACCGATCTCATATTTGATATCCTTTTATTTTAAATCCGCATAAGATTTCTGACGATCAGAGGTAGCTTTCAGACTATCTCGGATTATTTTCACCTTCTGTTCTGTTTCTTTTATCAGATCAACACCGTAAATCTTATTCTCACTGAGCTCAGACCAGTATAATGGAGTTCTACACTTTCTATCATATAAGGCTTCGTACGGTGCTATTTTAATGCTCGACTGAAAACTATTATTATAAGCGAATTCAATCAGAGGTAAATATTGTTCCCACGTACCTTCGAACTCAAGAATGCTACATCTCAACATATCCTCGAGTATCTGAATAATACGTTCAGACTGACCATTTGTTTGCGGATGAAAAGCAGTACTGAAATGTAATTTAGTACCTAAAGCATCTTGCAAACTTTTCCAGAATCGTGATGTAAATCTCGGATCTCTATCAAACACAATCAATAATGGTATACCATGTAGTCTCACAATATCAAAAATATAAAGTTTAGCTAACTTATCAAGTAAGAAATCGAATCGTACCAGAATAAAGTGAGCTAATTTCGTTAATCTGTCAACTACAACCCAGTTCAAGTCTTTCTTTCTCGGAGACAGGGACAAACCCGAAACAAAATCCATGTTCACTCGATCCCATTTCCATTCTGAAATCATAATCAGTTGCAATAGACCTGATGGCACCTAATGTTCAGCTTTAATTTGTTGACAAATCAAACATTTGGAAACAAAATCAGAAATATCTCTTTTCATTCCCGGCCACCAGTATAGTTGCTTCAAGTCATTATACATTTTCGTACTCCTCGGATGTACTTTAAAAATCTACTATCATGAGCCTCTCTCAAAATCAACCAATTAACTCTGGATTTCTCGGAACACAAAGTCTATTTCTGAATCTCAAACAATCATTAACATCAACCCGGAATTCAGAATCACACAGAGCTCGTTTTGCTATCAATTCATTGTCAGACTTCTGAACATCGCAAATCTGTTGTATAAACAAAGGTTTTTCTTTTAGTTCTACTAAAATCAAATTATCATCAGATAGATTCAAATGAGCGTTCATTACACGCAACGCAAACAACGATTTCAGACTTAAAGCATCAGCAACAACATTTACTTTTCCCAGATGATAATCAATAACTAGCTCGTAGTCTTTTAACAGTTCTAGCCATCTTCTCTGTCGCAGATTCAAATCTTTTTGCGTCATTAAATACTTTAGACTTTTATAATCAGAAAACACGTGACATTTCTCACCAAACAGATAGTGACGCCAGATTTTCAAGGCAAACACAATAGCAGCCAACTCAAGATCGTGTGTCGGATAGTTCTTTTCATGTGGCTTCAACTGTCCCGAAGCATAAGCAATAACTTTACCTTCTTGCATCAGAACACATCCCAGACCAATCAGTGAAGCATCGCTGTAAATTACAAATTCTTTACCCGATTCAGGTTGTACTAATCCCGGAGCTTTGGTCAACAAGGCTTTCAACTGATCAAAACTGCTCTGACACTTTTTAGACCATTCAAACTTCACATCTTTCTGAAGCAACTTTGTCAACGGAGTCACAATTATGGAGAAACCTTTAACAAACCTTCTATAATAACCAGCAAGTCCCAGAAAACTACGGACTTCAGATACGTTTCTCAGAGGTTTCCAATCCATAATAGCTAAAATTTTGCTCGGATCAACACGGATACCAGAAGGTGATACAATATGACCCAAAAAACTAACTTCTCGCAACTAGAATTCACATTTACTGAACTTGGCATACAACTATTTGTCTCGCAATGTCTGTAGCACTATTTTCAAATGCTTGGCGTGATCAGATTCATTACGTGAATAAATCAATATGTCATCAATAAACACAACAACAAATTGATCTAAATACGGTTTGAAAATCCTATTCATCAAATCCATAAAGATAACAGGTGCATTTGTTAATCCAAAAGGCATAACTAAAAATTCATAATGCCCGTACCTCGTTCTAAAAGCAGTTTTCGGTATGTCAGAGTCCTTTACTCGCAACTGATAATAACCCAATCTCAAATCTATCTTTGAAAACACAGTAGCACCTTTTAACTGATCGAATAAGTCATTAATCCTGGGCAGAGGGTATTTTTTCTTTACAGTCACTTTGTTAAGCTGACAGTAATCAATACACATTCTCATTGTGCCATCTTTCTTTTTCACAAATAGAACAGGAGTACCCCATGTTGAAAAACTCGGTCTAGCAAATCATTTATCAGTCAATTCTTGCAACTGAGATTTCAACTCTTTTAGTTCAGTAGGAGCCATTCTATACGGAGTTATCGATATCAGAGTTGTACCAGGTACCAATTCAATACCAAACTCAACTTCTCGAATCGGAGGCAAACCAGGTAGTTCTTCAGGAAACACATCAGAAAATTCATAAACAACAAGTACTAATCCAATTTCCTTATCATCTATTTTCGAGTCTAATACATAAGCTAAGTAGGCTTCACAGCCTTTCCTCACATAATTTTGTGCTTTCATTACAGATATTACAGTTGGTAGACCATTCAGATAACTAGACTCAATTCAAATTATCTCATCATTCTTACACTTAAATTAATGACTTTTCTTTTACAGTTCACAATAGCGTCGTGCAAAGTTAACCAGTCCATTCCCAAAATTATATCAAATTCATCAAAAGGAAATACCATCAAATCAGCAGAAAAATAGATATCTTGAATCATTAATAGATAGTTCTTGCAGACTTTATCAACCAAAACACTTTTACCTAAAGGGTTTGATACTTTAGCTACAAATTCAATAAACTCTATAGGTAAAGTCTTACTGTGCACTAAATTCATACAGATATAAGAATACGTTGATCCGGGGTCTATCAAAGCAATTACAAAAGTATCATAAAGAGTAAAAGTACCAGTAATCACATCTAGAGACGAATCTTCCTCACGAGCTCGGATAGCATAGGCTCTGGCAGGTGCTCTAGCCTCAGATCTAACAGTAGTGTCCCTAGTCGCTCTTTGACTACCACTTGTATTTATCGCATTTCTAGAAGGTCTACCTCTAACTGAGGTGTTACTTGGTCTCAGATTCTGCACATTCTCTTGCTCAGCAAGTTCAGAATAATCTCTTACAAAATGATCCAGGGATCCGCATCAAAAACAAGCTCGGTCATTCAATCTACAATTTCCCGGATGTCTTTTACCACAGTGTTTACATTCAGGTCTCTCAGATCGGACATTTTCAACACTTGTAACAAAAGTAACAAGAGCTCTGGTGTTTGAATACAACTTAGCTCGATCTCGGTTCGAATGTCCCATATTAGTATTTGAACGGTTTTGATCATCTCAGAATTTCTTTGACCCAGACTGAAATGATTTACTCACAGATCTCTTTCTAGCATCTCTAGCTTCAGAATCAGCTTTTCTTTTCTCTTTACTTAATTATTCCTCCTTACAAGCTCGCTCAACGAGCACCACCATTTCTTTAATCTCTAGAATCCCAACTAACAGACGTATATCTTCATTTAGTCCATCCTCAAACCTTTTACACATTATTGCTTCATTTGATACACATTTCCGAGCATACTGGCTCAATCTTACAAATTCTCGTTTGTATTTAGTAATAGACATACGACCCTATTTAAGCTCGAGAAACTCTTTTCGTTTCTGATCAATGAATCTCTGACTAATGTATTTCTTTCGAAACTCAGCTTGGAAGAAATCTCATGTAACTCATTCGCTCCAAACCACAGATATTAAAGTTTTCCACCAATGGTACGCCGTATCTCTCAAAAGTGAAATAGCGCATTTAACACATTCTTCTGGATTCAGAGACATTTCATCAAATACCCGTATCATATTATCTAACCAGAATTTGGCTCTTTCAGCATCATCATTCGTTGTAGCTCGAAACTCTTCAGCCCTATACTTTCTAATCTTATCAACAGGTGGTCTACTTAGCTAAACTGGACTCACCGAGGGCATAGCGGGAATTTGAGAAAGATTAACCGGGGGTGGAGGTTATTGTACAGCTGGGTTGGTTCTAATGTACCGAGTGAACCAATCATTCATCATTTGATAGAAGGCTTGCTTAGCCTCGCTATCACGGCTACTCGTAGCCAGTTGAGAATCATCTTGTACCGTCCCTTGCGCGGGAGCAGGCACATTACTCTTAACATCATTAGCTACGGCTCTATCGAGATCCATTGCTATATAAAAGCACATTTCAAATTCAGGATTCATCACACTATCACAGTTCAAACATATGGCATGTATAGCTAGACTCACATACGCTATGGTAGTCCTAGAACTGACTAAACCATAGCTCTGATACTAATAAAATGTAAAACCCCTATCCCGTAACCATTGCCGGAATAGGTAAGGGGCATCACCGGACAGACAGAGTATACCAGAACAAATCCAAATCACATATATCATACAACCAGAATACATTTACGTTCATCCATATTTCATCCATTAAAATGGTCTATGAGACCCAAAACATACATTTAGGGAAGGTCGGGACTAAACTGAACCCATTCAAATTTTTAGAACTTAAACAAACTTATTAAAACTGCCAAGGTCACATGCCCGTGTGCTCACACGGGCACAAGGCACGCCCATGTGGTCCAACCGTGTCAAAAATAGGTCCTATCCTGACTTATTAACACAGCCAACAGACACAGCCATGTGCCATGACCGTGTCATAAATAGCTAGCTACTGAATTGTTCACGCGGCCACAAGGCACACCGTGTTCTCTGGTCGTGTGGCACAAAGTAGACTTGGTTTAAGCCAATATGCCACCCTTTAAGGGTCCAATCTTACAAGCATCATTAAGCAACATTTACACCAACATTTCTAGTCAATTCCACTCAAAAATGACCAAAACACATTGGAATATCATATATCAAAACATACATCAAAATTATGCACCAACATATCATTTGTTAGCCAATTCAAATGGCATAACTTATACACACATATTAACTAAGCCATTCTAGCCTATACATACCATACTTAAGAATATGTACATTTTTCAAAAGTACCAAAAAGAGTTTGACGGTGTGATGACAATCCTCGACTATCCTGAGCCTTCAGTAGCTATGATAACTGTAAAACAGACAGAAATCACACAGAGTAAGCTACATGAGCTTAGTAAGCCAAACATAATTAATCTAATTACTAAAGCATGTATAAGTGATACAAAACAATAATAATAATTCGTAGCCATTACAGATAGTGGTTCATAAACTTGACCATACTCATTTTCTTGTATACCAAATTCACTTCCATGATTACGAACCTACTTCGCACTCACTAATTTGCAGAAACAAAGCCTTTATATCCAGAATTTAAGTACGATACAAACGTACCTGTCTCGATTATGCATTTCACATATTCATTTTCATAACTCAAACTTTGTCAACAGATGGTTCAGAAACAATACAGATATTCATAAAGGAGTACAATGCCTGTAACATCCCGAAATAGGGCCTAAACGGAACAGTGGTTGCGAAACCACAAATTCGAGGTAGAAAAATTTATTTTATTATTATTTTGAGGTTCATGATATGATTGCATAATTGTGTGAAAATTTCGTGATGAAATTCTATGCATAAAGTGCTTAAGTTGAGATTAGGGACTAAATCGAATAATTTGTAAAACTTGCATTCTAGATGTTTTTAGTATGAAATTGCTTTGGAATATTAATTAGGAGGGTTTAAATAACAATTTGACCAATTTCTAAGTTCATGGACAAAATAGGACATGGATGGAATTTTTGAAAGTTTAATAAGGAAGGGCATTTTGGTCATTTGGATATTAAATGAAATAAAAAGGGAAAAATAACACAAAATTCATCATCTTCTTCATTAGCACGAAATTTCAAGGGTTCTCCATAACTAGGGTTTGTTTCAAGCTTTCAAGCTCCATAGTAAGTGATTCCAAGCCCCGTTTTTAATGTTCTTTACGTTTTCAGAGTCCCGGTAGCTCGATAAAGCTTATGCTAGCAATAATTTAAGTTAGGGTTCATATTTGGAGAAATAACCATAGGTGAAAAATGTTTATTTTGATGTTTTATGATAGAATATGAGGTCTTAGATTATGTTAGACAACTTGTGCTACTCGGTTTTAGGTAAAAACGAGTAAAAGGGCTTAATCGGTAAAAATACCTAATATTCATAAGTATATGTTAGAGTGAGAATTTGATTTTGCTATAGAAGGGAAAAACGATCAGCATGTCATAAAACATAAGAAAATAGGCTGAAGTTTAATTTACGAGATTTGGGGCAAAAGTTTAGGGGCAAAAATGTAATTTTTCCAAAGTTTGAGTAAAGGACTGTTTTGATAAATGTGAATATTAAATAAGTTAAATTTGCTATTATAGATCAAGAAGAACGAAATTCGGGTGTAGATCGGGGAAAAGAAAAAGTAAAGGACTAAATTGTAAAGTTAAGTCACATTTTGTATCGAGGTAAGTTTGATAAAAATAAATGCAATATTCTTTTATTTTACATTATTATTGTCAATTTCCAGCATTTATATACTTATTTTATGAGAATATTTAAAGTCGAATTAAAGACGAAGTGAAAGAGAAAAAGTATTAGGAAGCCCCGTTTGAACCTTAGGAATGTTAGGATATTGGGGTTGTGGAGATGAGCAATGGAGACAGAAATGAGCCATGTAAGTCCATATCGATATATGGCTTTGGAGACAGGAATGAGCCATGTAAGCCCATATTAGATATATATATATATATATATATATTTGGAGACAGAGAATAATTCATGTAAGTCCATGTCGAAGACATGGCATTGGCAGGATATTGAAAGACAGGAACGACCCTAGTATCCTTAGTATTCCGAATGGTTCAACGGGTCATTGTACATGTTAAATTACAGTGAACTATCAGCAAAAGAGAAGGTAGATTATATTTATGAATAGTGAAAGGTTAGGTAAGAAAGAAGGTAAGTGAGTAAAGAAGAAGGTAGAAAATGAGAAGTAAAGAAAGTTTATGAGGCTAGGTGACATTATGTATAATTATTCATTATGTTGAATGTTGTAATTTATTTTCTTGTAAGCTTACTAAGCCTAGTGCTTACTCTCTTTATTTTATTTTTCTTATAGTTTTTATCAAGCCACTCGGGGATCGAAGGAAACGTCAGAGACCCGATCACACTATCGAAGGAATCACATTGGTATAGTTAGACGTTTCGTTTTGTGTATGGCATGTATAGGAACTTGGTTTCTTTTGATATGATATGATCAATGAATGACGTGTAAATACTTGCTAATGATTAGCTAATAGAATGGCTGATGATATACATGTTTAATAGTATGTATGATTAAGTAGTAACTATCACATGAAAACTATGAAAAATGTGAAAGTAACTTAAAAACGGATTCAAGTATCAGAAATAACGTGATTTTGAAAAATCACTAAAAATCGTAGAGACATGTTTTTATGGTAAATAATATATGAAATTAAATCTAATTGTGTCTATTTTCATATGAAATAAGCAAAATAGGTAAACATTTTGTATTTTATAAGATATCTGAGTTTTACTGAAATAGGGCCAAAGCGATTTCTGGATCCCCTATTCCAACTTTGGAAATTCACCATAAATTTTACAAAAATAATTAGGTGCTTTAATTTATATTTTTGGAATCCTTATTGAATCTAGTTTTAATAGAAACAAATGGTATAGTCATATGAAGTTTTTACAGGGAGAAAAGTGGTTCGTAGTAAGTAGAGGTCAGTGCAGTCGAATTCTGAAACAGGGGTAACTTTAACTAATAAACTGTACTAATTGGCTAAGTAAAAAATTCTATAAAATAATTAGTAGATATATATATGAGTTTAGTTTTAGGAAAAATTTACGGATCTTAATTTTGAGTTTTAAAAATTGAGAAATGAATTTTTAAGCAACCATGATGCAGAAAAACAGTTTATTCTAAAAATTAAAATAAGTGGTTTAGAGTTGTTTAAAAGGTAAGATAAGTTTAGTAACACCTCAAGCTTGACTCCAGTGACAGTTTGGGGCGTGGGGGCGTTACATTTATATGTATCAGAGCAGGTTTAGTCAGTTCTCGGAATAGTTAGTGTGAGTAAAAGTCTAGCTATACATGCCATACCTGTATTTTGATAGTGTGACGACCCCTGACGATTTTTAAATATTTTGTTTTATAGTAATGGATCCCGAGCGAGCTAGTGATGATGATGTAGAAAATAATGCGTCTGCTCTCGCGGAAGGGGCAGCGCCATCTGAGAATAGGCCAGTAACAGTTGATCAGTGAGGAGTGACTCGAGAAGCTCTCTTCCAAGCTTTGAATGATTGGTTTGCTGAGTTCGTTCGTATGAATCCGGCAGTTAGACCTCCACCCCCTCATGATTCTCAGGCTACCCATGTACCTCAAGCTCCCCTAGTCACAGGTACAGTGATAAGAGAAAAGCTACCAGTTGATAGAATCAGGAAACAAGGGGCAGAAGAGTTCCGAGCAACAAAAGATGATGATGCAGAAAGAGCAGAATTTTGGTTAGAAAATACTATCAGAGTCTTTGATGAATTATCTTGTACACCCAAGGAATGTATGAAATGTGTAGTATCACTTCTTAGAGACTCAGCCTACCACTTGTATTGATTATCACCCAAGGTATGCGTACCAAAGAATGATGAGCTTATTCGAAAGATATTACAGGAAGCACATAGTAGTTCTTTGTCTATTCATCCAAGTAGTACAAAGATGTATAATGATTTGAAGAAAATGTACTGGTAGGTAGGAATGAAAACGGACATTTCAGAGTTTGTTTCTAGATGCTTGATCTGTCAGCAGGTAAAGGCCGAACATCAGGTACCTTCAGGTTTATTGCAGCCTGTGCTAGTCCCTGAGTGGAAATGGGATCGAGTTACTATGGATTTTGTGACAGGATTGCCGCTTTACAGAAAGAAATATGCAAATGGGTTGTGATTGATAAGTTAACGGTCAGATCATTTTATCCTAGTTCGTATGGATTATTCACTTGACAAGTTGGCCGAGTTGTATATTTTAGAGATAGTCAGACTACACGGGGTACCATTATCGATCATTTCAGATAGAAATCCAAGATTTACTTCACAGTTTTGGAAGAAATTACAAAAGGCTCTGGGCACAAAGTTGAGTTTTAGTACAGCTTTCCATCCTCAAACCGACGGTCAGTCAGAGAGAGTTATTCAGGTACTTGAAGATATGCTTAGATGTTTGTGTAATCGGAATTTCAAGGCGATTGGGAAAAATATTTACCATTAGTAGAGTTTGCCTACAAGAATAGTTATCAGTTGAGTTTGAAGATGGCACCTTATGAAGCTTTGTATGGACGTAAATGTCGCACACCTTTGTATTGGACAGAGCTTAAGGAAAATCAGATTTACGGGGTTGATCTAGTTAAGGAAACAGAAGAGAAAGTAAAAATCATCAGAGATTGCTTGAAAGCAGCTTCAAACAGACAAAAGTCATATGCAGATTTGAAGAGAAAAGAGATTGAGTATCAAGTTGGTGACAAAGTTTTTTTTAAAGTATCCCCGTGGAAGAAAGTTCTCTAATTTGGCAAGAAAGGCAAACTAGGTCCACGTTTTATTGGACCGTTTGAAGTGATTGAGAGAGTCAGACCATTAGCATATCGGTTAGCTTTGCCGATTGAGTTAGAGAAGATTCATAATGTATTTCATGTGTCTATGCTATGTCATTATCGTCAGATCCACACATGTGATTTCTCGAATGAGAGGTTGAGATTTAGCTTGAGACATGACTCTACGTGTGAAGAACCGGTAAAGATTCTAGCTCGAGAGGTAAAGCAATTAAGGAACAAAAGTATTGCACTTGTGAAAGTACTATGGAATAGACATGGGGTAGACGAGGCTACATGGGAACCCGAAATCTCTTCACAGGTAAGATTTTCGGGGACAAAAATCCCTAAAAGGGGGAGAAATGTAACATCCCGAAATAGGGCCTAAACGGAACAGTGGTTGCGAAACCATAAATTTGAGGTAGAAAAATTTATTTTATTATTATTTTGAGGTTCATGATATGATTGCATGATTGTGTGGAAATTTCGTGATGAAATTCTATGCATAAAGTGCTTAAGTTTAGATTAGGGACTAAATCGAATAATTTGTAAAACTTGCATTCTAGAAGTTTTTAGTATGAAATTGCTTTGGAATATTAATTAGGAGGGTTTAAATAATAATTTGACCAATTTCTAAGTTCATGGACAAAATAAGACATGGATGGAATTTTTGAAAGTTTAATAAGGAAGGGCATTTTGGTCATTTGGATATTAAATGAAATAAAAAAGGAAAAATAACACAAAATTCATCATCTTCTTCATTATCACGAAATTTCAAGGGTTCTCCATAACTAGGGTTTGTTTCAAGCTTTCAAGCTCCATAGTAAGTGATTCCAAGCCCCGTTTTTAATGTTCTTTACGTTTTCAGAGTCCCGGTAGCTCGATAAAGCTTATGCTAGCAATAATTTAAGTTAGGGTTCATATTTGGAGTAATACCCATAGGTGAAAAGTGTTTATTTTGATGTTTTATGATAGAATATGAGGTCTTAGATTATGTTAGACAGCTTGTGCTACTCGGTTTTAGGTAAAAATGAGTAAAAGGGCTTAATCGGTAAAAATACCTAATATTCATAAGTATATGTTAGAGTGAGAATTTGATTTTGCTATAGAAGGGAAAAACGATCAGCATGTCATAAAACATAAGAAAATAGGCTGAAGTTTAATTTACGAGATTTGGGGCAAAAGTTTAGGGGCAAAAATGTAATTTTTCCAAAGTTTGAGTAAAGGACTGTTTTGATAAATGTGAATATTAAATAAGTTAAATTTGCTATTATAGATCAAGAAGAGCGAAATTCAGGAGTAGATCGGGAAAAGAAAAAGTAAAGGACTAAATTGTAAAGTTAAGTCACATTTTGTATCGAGGTAAGTTTACAAAGAAATAAATGCAATATTCTTTTATTTTACATTATTATTGTCAATTTCAGCATTTATATACTTATTTTATGAGAATATTTAAAGTCGAATTAAAGGCGAAGTGACAGAAAAAGTATTAGGAAGCCCCATTTGAACCTTAGGAATGTTAGGATATTGGGGTTGACAGACGTAACAGGACGTAAATGAGCCATGTAAGTCCATATCGGATATATGGCTTTGGAGACAGAATGAGCCATGTAAGCCCATATTAGATATATATATATGGCATTGGAGATGGAATAATTCATGTAAGTCCATGTCGAAGACATGGCATTGGTAGGATATTGATAGACAGGAGCGACCCTAGTATCCTTAGTATTCCGAATGGTTCAACGGGTCATTGTACATGTTAAATTACAATGAATTATAAGCAAAATAGAAGGTAGATTATATTTATGAATAGTGAAAGGTCAGGTAAGAAAGAAGATAAGTGAGTAAAGAAGAAGGTAGAAAATGAGAAGTAAAGAAAGTTTATGAGGCTAGGTGACATTATGTATAATTATTCATTATGTTGAATGTTGTAATTTATTTTCTCGTAAGCTTACTAAGCCTAGTGGTTACTCTCTTTATTTTCTTTTTCTTATAGTTTTTATCAAGCCACTCGGGGATCGAAGGAAACGTCGGAGACCCGATCACACTATCGAAGGAATCACATTTGTATAGTTAGACGTTTCGTTTTGTGTATGGCATGTATAGGAACTTGGTTTCTTTTGATATGATATGATCAATGAATGATGTGTAAATACTTGCTAATGATTAGCTAATAGAATGGCTGATGATATACATGTTTAATAGTATGTATGATTAAATAGTAACTATCACATGAAAACTATGAAAAATGTGAAAGTAACTTAAAAACGGATTCAAGTTTCAGAAATAACGTGAATTTGAAAAATCACTAAAAATCGTAGAGACATGGTTTTATGGTGAATAATTTATGAAATTAAATATCATTGTGTCTATTTTCATATGAAATATGCAAAACAGGTAAACATTTTGTATTTTATAAGATATCTGAGTTTTACTGAAATAGGGCCAAAGCGATTTCTGGATCCCCTGTTCCAACTTTTGAAATTCACCATAAATTTTACAAAAAATAATTAGGTGCTGTACTTTATATTGTTAGAATCCTTATTTAATCTAGTTTTAATAGAAACAAAAGGTATAGTCATATGAAGTTTTTACAGGGAGAAAAGTGGTTCGTAGTAAGTAGAGGTCAGTGCAGTCGAATTCTAAAATAGGGGTAATTTTAACTAATAAACTGTACCAATTGGCTAAGTAAAAAATTCTAGAAAATAATTAGTAGATATATATATGAGTCTAGTTTTAGGAAAAATTTACGGATCTTAATTTCGAGTTTTGAAACTCGAGAAATGAATTTTAAAGCAACCATGATGCAGAAAAATAGTTTATTCCGGAAATTAAAATAAGTGGTTTAGAGTTGTTTAAAAGGTAAGATAAGTTTAGTAACACCTCAAGCTTGACTCTGGTGACGGTTTGGGGCGTGGGAGCGTTACAATGCCAACGTCCCGGATGTGGTCTTATATGTAATTCATCATTGATGCCTCTGTCCCAGACAGGGTCTTATACGAAATTACATACGATGCCGATGTCCCGGACATGGTCTTACACGTAGATATTTAAATCGAGGCCTGTGTCCCAGACACGGTCATACACGATAATTCGGATCAATACCAACATTCTTTAATCAGGCTCTCAAGGCCCTCCAATACAGATAACAATTTATAAACACAGGATTTAATCAACTTAACACGTAAGTATAGTTTAACTTGCCTCGGATGGATTTCGGATAAAACGAGTCGACTATTCGACTACTTTAGACTTCCCTCGATCTAAGTCCGATTTTCTTTGTTCTTGATCTAATACATTACAAATTCAACCATTCAATCATTCATTTCATTCAATTTAATCCATATACACATATTTTGGACACTTTACAATTTAGCCCTTACAATTTCACACTTTGACAATTTAGTCTATTTTTCACAAAATCATCAATATGTAAAATTTCTTTGCAACAAGGACTAGCCAAATTTTCATGGCTTCTATATAAGCCCATACAAGATGTTAAATTCACAAATTAGTCCTTCAAAACCTCACTTTCACAATTTAGCCATAATGGCTCATTTCATCAAAATTTCAAGAACAAAACATGGTAATTTAACATATATCTTTCATAATCCATGTAAGAACACTACAAAACTCATTTAAGCATCAATGGCACATTTCATAATCTCCAACAAAAATAGAAATTTGGACATGGGTTTCAAAGAACACGAAGCAACGATCACAGAAACATAGAAATTATCAAAAACCGACAAAAAATCATACCTTAATCAAGGATCAAAGTGTCGAACCCTAAGATGGCTTTCTTCCTTTCCTTTTCTTATGTTTTTTGGCTGAACAATGTGAAAATGCATGGCCATTTTGTGTTTGTTTTATTATAACACATATTAAAAGCCATTTTCCCATTTTACCCTTAATGAAACATGCAAAATTTCATCCACTAAAGCCTAAAATTGTCCATCATTAATATGAATGGTACAATTAACATGCAAGGACTCCCACTTAACAAAGTCAAATCAAATAGGTGTTTTAACATCTAGCACTCAACTTTTACATTTTAAGCGATTTGGTCCTTTTTCATAATTAAGCACAGAAACAGGCAGATTAAATCACAGAAATTTCACAGATGCAAAGTCATATATCACAAACACAGAAAATAATATCAAAATATTATTCAAACTTGGATTTGTGGTCCCGAAACCACTATTTTGACTAGGGTCAAAACTAGACTGTTACAGTACCATTGTATGTATTCCTTCGAGGGAGTGAAGTCAAACATACAGGAGTGTATCTCAGGCCGCCTCTCATACCAGGCATTCCATAGAGCTATATAACGCTGGTGTTCCAAGGCCCAATTCGTTACATCTTTTCCCCTTTTGATCTTACCGTGGACAGAATCATATCGTTGTGGAACATTCGACACAAATTGTTTGCATCCAAACTACCTCATAACCAGATCGGTGTTGTACTACTCAACAGTTGAAAAGTTTAGCACCAGCGTGTTAATGCACCACACATTTGTTTCTACGTGAACCCACTGTGAAATAAGGGTCACAAAGTTTGGTGCAAAATACGACATCCATAGGAACTGCAAAATATAATAGAATGGGTTAGTTAAACTCCTTTTGTTTTTCTCTTCTCTTCTCTTTTATTTCGAAACTCTAAGGGGGACCAAAAGAGTGTCCCATCCTCCCTTTTAAAAGAGGCAGCTGACTTCAACAACATAAGGGTTTTTCCTTACGTTAAAAAGAAAGAAATAGATCCCCCTGACTAGTCATGTTGCTGACGCAGTGTGACTAGTCAATAAGCATTTTCATATTTATTTTTTGGTTCTTTTATTTTTTATTTCTTTTAGAAATGTCCTAGTATATTTTTTTTACAAATCAATCCTTTCTCATTATGTTTTGAACCCAACTCCCTCTCCCACTGTCTTTTCTTTCTTTCTCATTTTTTTCCCCAAACTTTCTTTATTTTTTGGTCCTCTATTTCTTGATTTCTTTTAAAAATGCCCCTTATCAAATGATTAATTCACATTACATAAATAATTTAAATGAAAATTATTTTACATTGTCAACATTTCAAATAACTATCAATTTACATAATTCACAAATTATATTTTGCAAAATATAATTTTACATTCGCAACATTCCAAAATAATTTTACTTAACATACAATATATAATTTTACAACATGAGCAACTTTCTCAATACTAAAAAAAAATTAAACGATTTTGTTCAAGACCGACAAAATTGTGTCCTACAAATAATACATAATTAAATGATTTTGTTCAAGACCAACAACATTTTGTCTTACAAATAAAACATAATTAAACGATTTTGTTTAAGACCGATAACATTGTGTCTTACAAATTGAAAATACAATGTTTAACTGCAACATGAGCAAGTCGTCCGAGCAAGTTTCTCAGTGCTATTATCTTGCAGCTCGGATGCTATTGGTATTGATGATCTCACTCGTGCGGTTTGATTTAGGATTCCTTAAAAACCTCAAACATCTCGTCGATCCAAAGAACCCCAAATAATCCACCCGTTGGCTGCATAACCAATTTGAACCCATTATCGTCCTACCACAACCAAAGGAAAAACTTACATAACCAATTTGAACTTGTTACCGAATAAATAACTGGCAACTGAGACCCCTAACTTTACTTGAAATTGTCACCGAGACTAACCATTTAATTTGTCGATGTCAAAGCTCCACCGGATTGTCGTTAAACAAAACATGCCTTTAAATTATAAAATTTACTAAATAAACAGAAACACAAAAACATAATAAACAAATAAATAAAACACTCCTCATCTCTCTCTCATTCATCTTCTAACATAATATAATTTTTAAAAAAAATTTCTTCAACTTAGAGTGAACTGCCATTGCGGTTATATATAGTCATTTGATTATGCCAAAGAGAATGAATCCATCAAATAAAATATTAATTTTAAATTTAAATTTTAAAAAAAAGCTAACACATGACACTGGTGGCGCCATTCTCTATGGCACCACCAAATAAAATATCATTTTTATTTTTAAATTAAAAAAAATCTAAAAAAATACTGCACATTAAAGTGGTGGCGCCATTCTCTATTGCTCTACCGCAATTTTTTATTTTTAGCCCCCCATTTATTGAGAAATATCAATATTTCTCTAATATTTATACATGTGGTATCATTCTCTATGGCTTCACAAAAAAAAATTGATTTTTTTTTTAATCCTAATAACTGAAGTGACATGTTGGTGGTGCCAATCTCTTTTGTTTCACAAATTTTCACTATTCATGTCAGGTCATTTACGTACATGATAAAAAATTTTGAGTTATTTTTATAATTTTTAAAAACTTTAGAATCATTTTTATAAAAGAAGCCAACACAAGATGAACCAATATTCAAAAATAAATGAGATATGGAGCTAAAGGAGCTGCGTGGGAAGAAACTCCAACATAAAAATGAGGGAGATGGAACCCAAAAAAGCAACATAAAAGTGCTTTTAGGGGTTGAGCCATAGATGTTGTGCTCGTTTTCCATAGATAATGCCAAATATTTACATTTTTTTTTTGTAATTGGTTATTTTGGTGATGGACTTGAACGTTTTCGACTTCGTACAAGGCAATGGTAAGCTAAGGAGCACTGGAGCTTGTGCTCCAAGGTCTTCTTCGATGCTTAACAGCTTAAGTCAGACTTAACGCTTTGTAGTAGAGAAAGTAATGGATAAGGTTGAAGATAATGAATATGGGATGAATATATAATACGAGAAGATGGAGATGAGAGACCTCTACTTCTTTTTTCCCTTGTGCTTGGCTTGTAAGGCTTAGCCCTTAGGTGGTTCCATATGTTGGGTTAGCTTCAATAATTTACGGTCTAACGTGACTTGAGTTTGGACCCTTTGGGCCACTTATTCTCTAGGGTTTAAGCTTATTTTCTTAAGGTGCTATAAAATTCTTAAAAATTAATTTTAGTATAGTTTTGGACCTACTATAAAGACAATTAAAATATTATATAATATAAAAATAATTTAAATACAATATAGATCTATGAACATATTAAAAATTGAACTCAATATTTTTTTTAATAAAAAATCCATTTTCAAAGAATATTTTCATAAATATTTAATAAGAAGCAAGTTGCCTCTTCATCAAATGGCACCAACTTTCATTTATTTAATTAATTAATTTTTTAATCGTACATTAATGTATTGGACAAAAAGTAGAAAACCATGACAGGAAAACATAAAAAGGCTAAACATAAGCAAAATTAAACTCACAAGATATCAACAGACATATATTTCCAAGAACTTCCTTAGTTATATATATATATAGGGGGGGCTGAGTGGGGCTATATGAAGAAAAAGTACTTATGAAAATTAAAAAATAATGCGAGTAGGAGGGAAGAGAAAAGTTGTATGGAACTTGTACTTAATTAAATCTATACTAAATCATAAACAAATAGAAACACAGAAGAGATACATGATTGTGTCCAAAAATATTGATTTGGTAATAAAATAATGGTTGGCTTTTGTAAACCTTACATTGTTGCCAGAGGTGTCTATCTAGCCTTTATATCTTCCTCTTTTTTCTAGAAAATTAAAAACAATTGTTTCTTAATCAGTTAAAGCTGATTTAATTAATCAACTTTGCCATGTGATATATCTGGATTCATAGTATGGTAAATAATAAATAAGATAATTAATTTAAGGATCCTTTCCATAAAACAAATAGAAAAAGTATATATCTGTTAATACTGTTAAAAGCGAATTTTTTTTCATTGGAAATTTTGCCAAATCAACTAACAAGTCCAATGTAATTCTTCAATATTCAGTATTAAAAAAAAAAACATATTTTTAAGAATAAATAAACAACCATTTTTTAATCATTTTAAGATAATATAAAATTAATTGCTACTATCTTTTTGGATGAGTGTTAAAGAGTTAAGAAGTGCTGAGGAAAAGTCGGGAAAAAAAATTATTGTTTTGCAGATTGTCATTAATTGCAATTGGAGATGAAACTATCATACAGGATTTGCGAGAGCAACCAACCTTTCCAACAAAAAAATTCAATAGGTATTCAAAAGACTGTTAAAAAGAAAAAAAATTGAAGGGGTCAGAGTTTCAGCGAAACAAAAGGGGGTGGTTGTTGTAACCAGTGAAAAAAGTTCCAAAGAAAAAGGAAGACATTCGATGTCACGAGTGCGTGGGATATGGAAACAACCAAGTTCAGTGTGCCAGTATACTCAATAAGAATAAGGAATCTCTTTGTATAGTATGGAGTGATGATGGTTCTTCTTGTGAGCCAAAAGATGATGAGGAACACCTGAGTAATTATCTGATTTTCACGTCCAAAGTTGTGAATGCAGTTACAATTGACTTAGACAATTACAGTTATAGTCATGTTGAATCCATTAAAGATTTCATGGATAACTACAAAACAATGCTAAATAAGTGGGATCTTGTTTGCAAAATCAATAAGAGATTAATTGATGAAAATTTCAGATTGGAGCAAGAAAACTAGAAGCTTGAAAAAAAGATTTAAGAAAAAGAGTGTCTAGAACTGCAACTAATAAAAGATAGAAGGAAAAGCTTGTCTAGAGAAGAAATTAGTTGTTACTAATTATGCAACTTGCAATGCAATGTTCTTTATGATTCTTCAGCTTCTATCCCCTTAGGGTCTACAGAACGTGGAAGATTAGTCACTGGACTTGCTCTAATGGATATATGGGGAAACCAAAAAAAAAAAAAAAAACAGTATCAAACTTGATGCAACCTTGAAGGAATTAGAAGTTACTTAGTCTATCTTGAAGAGGCTAAGATCAAGAAGTTGCCATACGAAGAAGAGAAATAGGCAAAGGTGGACTAGGATATATTTAAAAATGTGACAAGACTATGAATCCAACAATTTTGTCAAAAGCAAGTGTGTTGTAGATCAAGTTGAATGATCCAAGAAGTTTGAGATTGTTCATAGTAAAAGTCACTACAAGTACAATAACAAGATTGTGTGCCCTTATTATGGTACACTAGGTCATATCAAGAACAAGTATTACAAGTTTCTAAAAGATCTTAGGATAATGTAGTCAATTGCATCTCCAATTGCAACTCGAATTGCAACTAAGAGAAGGTAAAAGAAAATATTTGTTTAGAGAAAAAAAGATAAAAAGGTCTGCCATTGTTTCTCACTTATCCTTGAAGGTTTATACTGAACATATATGATATTTCGATACAGGGTGTTCCAAATACATGATGTCATGCCCCAAAATATAAGGGGTTAATTAAAATGGTTAAACAAAAAATGATGGCTTAATGGCTAAGTGTTAGAGAGTCCTCCCTAGAGACCCAAGTTTGAGCTCCCTTTCTCCCATTTTATTTTCATCAACCTAGGGTAAAGACACACCCAAAATATATATAATAAAATATTAAGACTAAATAAGAAATGGGTGATAGGCCAAATAGTTAGGAGTTAATTACCCTTAGAGGTTTAGGTTCGAGTCACTCCTTCCCCTTTCATTTTCTTTTAAATTTCAACAAAAATTGGGAAATTTGTTGTGCCATCCCTAGGGTCTTCAAACCCTAGCTCTTTAATCATTCTTTTGATATTTGGATTAGGATTTCCTCTTTTCAAATTCTAGTAAAATTTCACTTTATCTATTATTTCTTTTTTTTTCCTTTCTTTTCCTCTTCTTTGTAACATATTTTTCATCTTTGTGTTGATGATTATTTTTCTTTCCCGAATCAAATCATCCCTGTTCAATCGTTTTTCTATCGATTTTGCAATTTCCATCAATAAAATCCATAACCTTGCCAAGAAACAGTAAGTACACCTCGTTCCGATGATTAGATAATGTATTTCCATAATATTACTATCCTAAGCTAATCTTTCGTTTGTGTAACACCCCAAACCCAGCCTAGATGTTATGGTCGAATCTGGAGTGATTACTTAAAATGGTTGAAATTTAGCTTTCTAGAACATTGAAAAATAGCACAATTTCTATTACTAAAGAAAACTCCGATTTAGTAGAAATTATTCTTAATTAGCTTATTAGTTGAAACCATGTTCAATTACATTTTCTAAAAATCAGTTACTTTGTAACGGATACCCTTAGAAAGATGTATTTTTGAAAACACAGTTTGTTAATTGAAAACCCGTTGTTTCTGTAGAAAATAATCATTGTCGATAAAATGTTTGAACCATATTATATGGAAACGGAAAATAAAGTCCAAAACCCAAAATAGTCCCAAATGTTTAGAGAGTCCAAAATTTACATAACTCTCAAACCAAAATTTTAAATAAGTCAAATTTAAGAAAATACGATATTAACCGAGCTCCCGCTTGCACCGATTCGTCTAAGTCTGAGGATTACCTGAAAATTACAGTCAAATAGAATATGAGTTTTTCAAACCCAATGTGTAACAAAAACTCAAACAGATAATTATTTACAGACAAATTTAATGGTACAAAATCTTTACAAAACAGCTCAGATTCAGATATATATTTCTTACCCCCATTTTCTACACACTGTCTTTGACCATCCCAACACACCATATGAGGTTTGAAACACCCATCCAACCCTACACACCACTTAATGTCGTTAAGACACTTACAGAATATTTGCAACTATGCTGCCAGTATAGTGGGCGAGATGTCGCCTCTCACAGAAACACTTTCTCCACATAATATATATCCCATCCCAAAATCAGATATAATCTGAGCACAAATCATACATAACATATCAGATACAATTCATATATATAACATTACTCTAGGTTTTATTTATCATATGACATCCCAAATACACTTGCAGATATTAGAAATTATACTAAAAGATGACCAAATTTCAGGTTTTATAGTATATTTAATCGCATACCGACCTTATGGAAGACCCATAGTCGATCAGGATGGCGTGTACGGCACTAGGGAAAAATTTTAACTTTTGGGCCCACACGATCATGTGGCCCACACAGCCCAAATAGCTAGCCTATGTGGCCTACACAGCTTTACACACGCTCGTGTGGCCCATATGCCTGTGTGGTCCACACAGCCCAAATAGCTCAGACCGTGTGTCACACATAGTCCTACACACGACCTATCACACGATCGTGTGGCGTCGACAATTTTGTTTTTCGACTTTCTCCGTTCTTTGATTTTCGGGTTTTTCGTTACACACCTGGTCTAATTTCGATACAAATGCACCCACGAGATAACCGGTACCTAAAAACATCACAAACTTAATAAATTAATCCTTACAAACACTCCAATTATGAAACTAAAGTCCGTCGACTTCCTAATGAGTCAAAACTTCAACAACACAACTATACCAAATTGATAGAATCACTTACCCTTGAACAAACAACACTTTCTTACGAGGATTAATTCGTCGGAGGAATGTTACACTCGAGATTCTCACCTAAATCAAAAAATTCAAAACCATTAATTCTTGCTACAAAAACCATCAAAATGATTAATTTCATTAACAATTTACTAAAATACAGATAACACATTAGTTCGCAATCGCCCATAAGCACACTAAAAAAATGCTAAAAATTAACCCTTAAGGTGTTCGATCACTTACCCAAACGATGTTAGCAACCCTAAAAAAGCCTAATATGCTGGTAATACGTTGTTCCCCGCAACAATCTCTCTTATTAGAACACTAAACAATTAATTCAAAACATCCCCACTTTCAAAACTACTAATAATAATCTAAAAATCACAAACACCTACCCAACCACTTCGCATAGCAAGAAATGAACTCAAAACAGGAGCACTTACAAAATGAACAGAGGAAGATTTGAAGAAAGACTTGAAAAAAGAAAGAATAAAGAAAAAAAAAACAAAAAGAATAGAACCCCCAAAATAAAACAACAAAACGTGAAAAAGCAAAAATATTTTTGAAAAAAGAATGAAATAATGGGCAATTGAAAAAGAGTAATTTGGGGAGGATTTTTCTCAAAATAAAATAAAATAAAATTCCTTAACAAATCTAATCCCACAACTTGATAACCACCTAATATTTGATTCCCAATCCAACACCACCAATTTGAACAGCTGGCCAAAGCCTAACAAAAATAATTTAATTTGCTCACGCAGGGATTCGAACCCAAGACCTCAAAAGCACAACTCAGACAATTAACCACTAAAACAGACCCTTAATTATGGCAAAGTTAACAAATAGAGACCCATATACTTTTGGGACATTACAGTTTGATTAATCAATCTTTTATAGTTCTTGCCAAATCTTTGATAATCTTATCGAAAACTTGACACCAATTGTTAATTCATTGTAAATGTCATTTGAAGGACTTGATTTAGGTGATTCAGACTAAAATCAAATGTAAAGAACGTCAACTGGTTCAGTGGTGATAGTGTGTAGGATTAGGGCCACACGATCTCCCATACGGACCATATGGTACATGACCATGTGCACCTATATAGTTTAGGGACTTCGTATACCATACAGCCTCCGTCTGTTATACGGCCAGCCATATAACTAGTCTCCCTTGTAGGTAATTTGCCATTTTCCACGTGGCATCAGACTATTACTCGGCCTGGCCAAACGACCATGTAACCTTTCAACACAGCCATAAGACCCTCACACGGCCTAGCCACAGGGCTATGTGACCCCTACTTTACAGTTTTACCTAGAAATTTATGATATGTTCAATTTAGTCTTTGTATCCTCTAAATTGTTTTTAGATTTTTTTTATTCACTCAATTGAGTCATTGATATTGTTTTTATTCGAGAATATGTTATTTAAAGACTAAATTGCTATTGTTATATTGTATGATATGTGAATGTTACATGCCTACTATCATTGTGATGCTAATAAACTATAAGTGCTAATACTGTTACCGTCCTACTGAGTCTAGAGAGCTCGACCCAGTAGTTTTTTTATTAAAAGTATTTTAGACTTTAAATTATAATTTTCTTTATTTGGAACTGTATTGATTTATTTCAATTGTGGCATAGGACTTAAGTTTTGGGTTTATTTGGCATGCATAACATTTAATTGGATATTAGGATATTGAAATATGGATTTTGAATTAATCATGCATAAACTTCTGGTTTTTCTCAACTAAAACTAATTTGAGTATCACTTTTCCACTGTGATTTCACATAAATAAGATTTTGAAAACTAAATAAATTAGAAATAAACTTTTTCTAAGTAAACTTTAAAATATATCGGTTTTTGAAAAATTATATCTTTTAGTGACAAGAAGATAACATGCTAAGTTTTTCTTCAAAAATAAAGCAAATATTTTAAATGACTATTTTATAAACTCCGTTAGTTCTACTAGGCCATTTCGATGACCAATGTTGTAACCTCTTAAATCTAGCTTAGACGTTATAGTCGAGTCCTGAAGGTTACATTAGGCACCGAAATGGCCCAATAAAAAAATGATCAGATTCTCGGAAACTTCATTTTTATAACATTCACTTATTTTTTGAAAAAATTGTAGTGGGCTTCTCTTAGTTTTATTCAGCAAAAAATACAATGACCTTAGTTATAGTTTGTTAAAAAAACATTTTTACATGGTTATAAACACCAAAGTGTACATTCATCCAATTATTTAACTTAACCAGTTTTAACGATAATGCATGCAAATACCAAAATAACCCAAACTATCGAACCTATGCCATAATCTGTATAAATTATTACAGTCCCAAATCAAGAACCATAAATTAAGTTAAAATACTTTTTTATTGAAAATATCCGATATGGATCTCCGATTGCTGAATTTGAATCTTAACCTCACTGGTTATTTGTAATAAAGTAAACTAAAGAGGGTGAGCTTGAAAAGCTCAGTGTGAGTCTTAAAAGAACAAACTGTAGATTTGCAATCAATTAAACAATCATAGTAGGGCACATAGCAACAATATCAATATACGTATTAGATCACGGCAGTTCAGTAACCATTGCATATGCATGAGCATGTTCAAATGCAAAATAGTGCAAAGGTCCTACCCATCCATCCATTATACACCACAAGTTTCCCCAGAACCCGTCATTCGAACACCAAAATAGTAAGAGTCGAAGCTCATTGTGGATAAACCACCAATAACAGTATGCAACTAAACTACCAATAGGTTGCAAACAAGCTACTAGTAAATTGCAGATAAATCGACGATACTTCACGAAACTCCTTTGTCACCATCAAATCCAAAAACCCATGCAATGCAATATGTCATGTAACCATGTACACATCATGCTTTATCGGTAACAATATCATTACGATGGCATGCAATACATCATTCCATGAATCCATGCTAATGGTATGCTTTGCATATATCCAGTAACCAGTATCTATGGCGTGCTTTTCATGCATTTAGTAAAACAGTAACATTCAATGGCTTGAGTACATGCAATCAACATATATTACAGTTGACATACTTACATGTAACCGGTAACAATGACAAACAACTTACTTAACGATACTAGTCACAAAATGGCATGCCTATAGCCATCCAATTGATCAAAAACACAATCAACCCATATGTAAAATACTTACACAATCGGTTACTTCATTTTAAAGCCCTATAACATTTGACTATTCCTAGTGAACAATCAAAAAATTTATAGTAAACACCACAACAAACAAACAATAGTTAGGACCCACACCTAATTACGCTAATCTGAACACTATCATTTTTTCGCAACTCCTACACTTTAGATTTAACTCAGATCTGTACTCAACAAAGATTGAATGTTAAAAAATAGCCCTTTAAAACCCATATAAAGTTTGGCCAAAGCAGTGATGTTAACCAAAATTTTTAGATCCAAAGTTGAAAATTAAAGCTTACTCTATTAGGCTTACGACAGAGTTGTCAACAAATTTCCCAATGTTAT
Source organism: Gossypium anomalum (assembly GCA_025698475.1). Classification (NCBI taxonomy): domain Eukaryota; kingdom Viridiplantae; phylum Streptophyta; class Magnoliopsida; order Malvales; family Malvaceae; genus Gossypium; species Gossypium anomalum. The sequence goes on from CM046965.1 coordinate 59,856,344, forward strand.
AGCAGATCCATAAGGTTTGGATCTGGATCTTGAATCAATCAAACACAAAAATAAAAGAACTTGTGGGATTTGACCATGGTCGTTAAAATATTCGGCCACCATAGTGAAAAAGGAAAGAATAACAAAATTGGGTCAGATCTAGGCAACTTGCACTTCTTGGTTTCTAGATTTGAAATAATGATTCAATAGAAAATGGATGAAAACTTCAATCAACCAAGACAATAGAATGATTCGACAACAAAATGGAAGAAAAGTGGGCAATAAGGTGTGGCAATGACAAAAAAATCAGCAGCAAAAATTCGGCCAAAGAGATAGGAGAAGAGATGAGCAAAAAATAGAAAACAAGAGGAGAAAATGAATAATGGGGTGGCACTATAGCAAAATTTTGGGTTTTAAAGGTAGCATAGAGAAGAAGAAAAAAGAGAAAATTGAAAGAAACAGATAGGAAAAGGGAGGGGATGGGAAAGAGGCAACAGAATGAGAAAAAACCGACAGAGAGGTGAAAAAATAACATTTATAGCTAGGTTTACTAGGTAACACACCAGGGTTTTTGGGCAAAAATAAAATAAACAAAAATTATGTAGGAGAGAGGAATTAAACTTGGGTCTCAATGGAAGCTACACTACTTTTTAACCACTAGGCCAGAACACATTCTTGTTTAAACTCTTACAACATTTATTTTTAAAACAGGACGTAATGCTTATTAGGGTTTGAAGTAAAATTTGCACAAAATAAAAATGATTTGAGAGAAAGGATTCAAACTTGGGTTTCACGAAAAAATTCACTATCACTTAACCATTAGACCAGTAACTTATTTATTAACAAATGCGCACAGGTAACCTTGAAAATCGGGGTGTGACCATTCCTGGTTCACGAACCTGATTCTACTAACCAATTTTTTGGGATGTGACAAATGTAATCTTCTGAATTCGACCTTAACATTTAGGTTAAGTTGGGGAGGTTACACATGATTAGAAATAGAAGTTGCCTCAAAGAGTTTCAAGAAAACCATGGAAATAGGGTGACCTTTAGTGATGATAAAAAAGGAATAATGCTTGGAAGAGGGTCCTCAACGTAGAAGGAATGCCACTACTCCAAAATGTGCTCTTTGTGGAAGGCATAAAAGGTAACTTGATAAATATCAACTAGCTTACAATCAAGTTGTGCTAGTGAATTTCATAAAGGAAATGTACAAAGTAACTAGAAAATCGGATGACCTAGTTAAACATTAAGTAATAAATGAGTAAAGACTTACTTATACATTTTACCTTATATGCAAAAACCATTAAGGGCAATGTAACACCCCTTACCCGTACCCAAGACAGGGACAAGGTACAAGGCATTACCGTACAAAAGCATGAACATTCCAAGAAAAATGGGTTATAAAATTTCATTTCAAATTAAAACCAATCAAACAAAACCATATTGTCCCTATTATAGACCTACGAGGTCCAAAACATACATTAAAATCGATCCGGGACTAAACCGAGAACTTAAGAAAATTTTTGGAAAATTTCTAGGTTTAAGCCTCACGCGCCCATGTGGTGGCAATGCACACGCTCGTGTGTTTGGGACATGCCCGTGTCCCTTATCCGTGTGGAATTATTTGGATTTAATTTCCATTTTGTACCTACAGGGGTTTTCACACAGCTGAGCACACGCCCATCTCCCTGGCCCTTGTCCCTCACACAGCCTAGACACGCCCGTGTCCAAAAACCTGGACATTTTGTTTATGACGCCATCATTCATTTAGGGGCACATGGCCAAGACACACGCCTGTGTGCTAGGTCGTGTCCTCCACACGATTGAGACACACGGTCATGTCCCTGCCCATGTGTTTACTACCATACATACTGACCTAAAAATTTTAGGTGCAGGGGACACACGGCCGTATAACACCCCCATGGGGCTGACTGTGTGTCACACACGACCTAGACACATGCCCGTGTGTCCACCGTGTAGACCCTTTTGAAGGCTATTTTCCAAGCCTTTGGTCGCCCTCAATCACCCATACACGCTAATATGTTCCTTGGACATCTATCATGGTATAATAGTGCCCTTAAAACCTCCTTAGCCAAGGTCATGCATGTTGCTTCATGTCTCTTTTAATCCTATATTGATATTACCCTCTTTTGTGTTAGGGTTACTATTCAACAATCACATTTTATTATTTGGCTCATTTTATAACTCATGCCAATTATGACCTAAATCATCCCTAAGTGATTTGGCCACATTTCACATGTCCATTCATGATATATCACATTTAACCATCACATGAAACATTCAAGCATAAACATGCAAAATCAGTAGGTTTACAATCTACATCAAAATGAGCCATATTTCATGGCCATATATAAAATGAATAAGCATATCATTTAAGCCCTTACATTGGCTAGCCAAATCACACATATAACAAAATGACCAAAAATCTTATACATGCCATTATAACTAAATAAAAGTTTCTATATACCAAGGCAAGACAAGTTGATAGTGTGATCGATGCTCCAACCGTCTTCCAATCTTCACGAGTCCGTGAGCCTTGTAAGACAAGGGAAATGAAAAGGGGTAAGCATTAACATGCTTAGTAAGTCCGAATAACAGGAAGGTAAACTTACCGGTTATTTTAGCATACAACCACAAAAGATATTCATGCCAAACATGCATAGTATAATTTCCCTATCACATACACTCAACCATCAAGTTAGTCTCATACCAATACATTATAACTTTAGTCTTAGATGAGCTCATCAATTCAAACATTTCTATTTTCATTTCTCATTTTAATCCCGTTGAATTTCTCGGAATCTTGATGGATATTTTATTTACCGTCAAATCATGCAAGTGATCATTTTAAATGCGCACTCCCGTGAACCTCGCTCTTACGACGGGATTACCAGTCTAGGCTAAATCCCTCATAACATAAACTCATAGAGTAATGTCGGGATTACCAGTCCAGGCTAAATCCCTTACATTGACATATACTCCTATGAGTTCGGATCAGAATTACCAGTCCAGGCTAAATTTAGATCCTAATCGTATTACCCGTCCAGGCTAAATCCATAATGCACACATATTCTTCGGGAGGCTAGATCACCTTAGGAACACCCATCCGAGCTAGATCCTTTTTACCGTCAATTCATTTTCGAAAAATCCATCAGATATCCTTTTCATTCAACCGAGATATTTTCTCATAACATCAATTTTTCATGAATTACCATACGTTGAATATCACTATTATAACTCATACATGAACATACATTTTTAATGTATTTAAAATACTTTACATTCGAGTTAAACGAACTTACCTGGAAGATGTTTCGGGTTCAAATTTCGGTTACTCCAAAACCTTTTGTTTTCCTTGGTCGACCTCTGGAATTGGTCTCTTAGGGTCTATATAAGCAACGATAAATTATTAATACATTACATTATTCATTTCCGGCCTAAAACTCACCCTAGGATAAAATTACTATTTTGCCCCTAATCTTTTACACTTTTACAAATTAGTCTCTAGACTTGTATAATGAAATGCATAAAACTTCTAAGTTACCCAAGCCTAGGCGAATATTTTTCATGCTTACAACAGCCCACGTTTTCCTTCATTTCACATTTTTCTACCCATTTTTACAAGTTTTACAAAATGGTCCTTTAAGCCATTTCCATGAAAAACTACTTAGTAAAAGTTGTCTACTATCCTCTAAACTCTCATATTCCTCCACAAATCATTAAAACACAATCTCATGCATGGGTAAATTTCTAAACATGAAACCTAGCTTGAAATATGGGTAGAAATAAAGAGAGCACGTTACGAGGATCCTAAAAATACATAGAACATTAAAAACTGGGCTAAGGAGCACTTACTATTGAGCTTGAAAATGTTGAAAACCCTAGCTTATGAAACCCTTGGAATTTCAACAGCTATGAAGAAGATGATAGCTGATTTTTGCTTTCATTTTCCCCTTTTTATTTAGTTTATTACCAAATGACCAAAATGCCCCTCCTTACAAAACTTTCAAAATTTTCCATGCATGCCCATTTTTGTCCAAAAGCTTAGAAATTGGGCAAATTGCTATTTAAGACCTCCTAATTAATAATCCAAAACAATTTCATACAAATTGCTTCTAGAACCCAAGTTTTGCAATTTATTCAATTTGGTCCCTAATCTCTAATTGGACACCTTATACTTAGAATCATAAAATAAATATTTTAATGTCAGATTTGTGGTCCCGAAACCAATATTCCGACTAGGCCCAATTTTGGGATGTTACAGGCAATTATACAAAGAATATCAAATAATTATTTAAAAATATTTATCCATTGATTCTATTTGAAAATTTTCAATTAAGCAATGATGAAATTAACTGCACTCATAAATTAAAGATTACAAGTAAGAAATTTTTAATTTTATTTTAGAGGATTATGTTTTAATATTTATATTTAAAATGTGTTGAATATAAGTAAATTAAAAAGAAATGTACATAAAATAAGATGGAAACATAAACCCCATGTGATGGCTTGATGATCAAGGTGTTCATCGCTCTAGGTGTAGTATAGGTTCAAGTCGCATTAGTCATATTTGTTGTTTGGGCTTTGTCCTATTCTTATAATTTACTCAAAAAAAAAAATAAAAACATGGTTTCATAGTCTTCACTATATTTGTAACACCCCTAGCTCGTATCCATCGCCAAAATAGGGTTACAGAGTATTACCAGAGTTTACAGAACATTCAAAGATTATTTATACTAGTTACTAAACATTTTTTGATACCAATCATAACATCCCTTAAATGGAGCCTCGAGACCAAAAATGGATGGTGGAAATAAATCGGGACTCAATCGGGGACCTCATAAAATTTTCCTCAAAATTTTAAGATTTTGCTTATTAACATTACCCACATGCCCGTGTGGTCGGGCCGTGTGACTACACACGGTCGTGTCCCTAACTCGTGTAACTCTCTGACTTATAAGGCATGAAGAAATTGAAGTCACACGGTAAGTCACATGCCCGTGTGATAGGCCGTGTGGCAAATTTTACATGCCCATGTTGAAGGCCATGTCAACCACACGGCTGAGACACACGCCCGTGTCTTTGCTCGTGTGCCCAATTCTGAGCATTTTGCTTCTCATTTTTAAAGTACAGGGGACATATGGCCGGACCACATGCCCTTGGGACGAGTTGTGTGTCACACACGGCCAAGACACATGCTCATTTGTCTACCCGTGTGGACAAAATAAAGCCATTTCCTAGCCTCATTTCCTACACCAAAACTCACAAGCACATATCCACCAATCTAACATCATATTCACATAAAATTAGTCATCAATCATGTGGTATTATCTCATGCATCAATGGATATAAACTTATATGCTAACATAATTCCATCAAACCAACACACAATAAGCATTTTTGTAATTACCAAAACATAACTTTTAAGATAACCAAATTAGATCATCACTAGCCACTCCAATGGCTAGTTTACAAAACAACAATTACAAGCCATCATTGGCCAAATAAGCTTATATATGCCATTATACCAAATGAGATTTCTATTTATACCAAAATGTGATAGTGGATAATGTGATGATTGCTTCAACCGACTTCCAACCTTCGCTAGCTTTTGAGCACAATAAAATAGAAAGAATTAAACGGAGTACGCATTTTATGTTTAGTAAGTTCGTAGAACAGAAAATAAACTTACCAATCATATTTATCAATACAAGTATACATAGTCATACTTCCCATAAATTTTGGGTAGTTTACCTAAATACAAACACTTAATAAAACAAGTTAATCACATAACCTCATATAAGAATCAAGCAAACATAGATGAGCTCATCACATTACCAACTTCCATTAATTTCACCTTTCCACACTTCAAAAGTCTTTTTCGTCGAACTATTGATATTTTGATGGATGTTCAGGTAAAATACTCATGTGCAAGTACCCATTAGGGTACATAATAAAAAGGCACACTCTTGAGCCACACATTTTACAACAGGATTACCAGTTCAGGCTAAATCCTATCCGTAGCATATGCTCTAGAGAGCTTAATTTGGATTACCCATCCGGGCTAAATCTAATCTATAACAAAAGCTCAAGAGGGCTTACATTAGAATTACCCGTCCTGGTTAAATTTGATATGCAACATATGCAGTATTATTCTTATTCAAGAAATCACCTTAATCTATCGAAATTCAACATTCAATCGGAACATGACAAATTTGTCTATATTTCACAACTTATGACTATTTTATTATGTATATCATCTCATACATATCAAGACAATCATACAATTCATGTAACACCCTAAACCCGACCTAGACATTATGGCCGAATCTGGCGTGTCACATCGAAGTGTTTTTCAAAAATTGATCTTTTCGGTAAAAATCTGTTACTGAATTTAAATCATTTTATTTTTTTTAACAAAAGATCTCGTCAAAATGTTTACCTTATTAACAATCAGTGTTATGTTAAATTGATTTAAAAACGTGGAAGTTTTTTATGTCGATGAAGTTTAAAACGCGTGTTTTAGAAAACAGTAATTGTTTTAAAAACTCGTCTTTACCTAGACTAGCAGTTTAAAAATATATAGTCCAAAGCCCACAAACGGCTTTATTACAAAATTAAAAACCCAAAAGTGAAATTTAAATTAAATAAAGTCAAATGCAAGACACAACGATCATGTGGCCACCTCCGAGTCCCTCGCAGCACCAAATCGTCTAAGGTTGGGGATTACCTGTACAGTTAAAAAGAAAGGGTGAGTTTACGAAAACTTAGTGTGTAATCCCCTATCAGCCAACAGAAATCAGAATATGCAAAATAGTCTGGGCCGTAGCCTTATTTAGTAACAGAGCAGTCTGGGCTTTAGCCTTATACAGTAGCAGAGTGGGCCTAAGCCCAATACAATATCAGTACAGTGTAATGCAATTATGCATCCCACCCAAATCCAGCCAGCACACCACCCGTACCAACCAACACACCATGTTGGGATATAAATCGACCAGCCCAGCCAGCACACCAATATCGCAGCAAAGCTGCCAACAAAAATAATGCAGCATAGCTGCCTGAAATAGTAAATGTGGCAAAGCCACCAGTATCAGTAATTGTGGCATAGCCACCAATAACAGTGAATTTGACATAGTCACTAGTACAGTACTTCTTCCATATCAAAATCCCAACCCCTTGCAGTATGTCATGTCATAAATATTACGTGTATGCAAGGTCATACTCAGTACAATCATATATGTAAATCATAAGCACATCAGTCATACGGAACATAAGGGCATAATCGTCAATTTACCATACAAGGGAATTACGGTCATTTTACCCTACAGGGGCATTACGGTCATTTTACCCTACAGGGGCATTCAGCTCAGATAACGACCTCCCCGAAGGTCTACAGTTGCCTCGAGCGACACAGATAACCTAAATGATCTTAACGGTGTAAATGGGCCTAAGGCCCATTACCCGGCCCAAGTAGGCCCACATGCTCGTGTGGCCCATTTACCCCAAATTCAGTTACGACTATGTGACCTACGTAGCCCAGTCCAATATTTATCACTGACCGTGGATTTAATCTGTGTGGGGCCTACGAGCCTATTAGGCCCATAACGACCCAATCCCATGAGAACGCTCATCATGGCCTTTACAGTCTATCACCCATGATTTGTGGGCTCGATTTACCCCATGAGCGATCGTACGCTCGTGAAGCCTCAGATGCCGAAGTTTCGGCACTTCGACATTTCAGCTTTTGCTGATTTACAGTAAGGAAAGGTGTGGTTACACACCTTTTTGTGAAAACTACGCTAAGATCCACAAGCTTTGAACCCTTGGTCGATCGCCTGCAAATCTCACACTTAATCTTTTACCAGAGATAGTCTACAGACCCCTTTTAGAGATATCCTGCAATACAACTGAGACTTTAACAACTGAATCCATTTATTGACCGATCAAAGGTTTGCACCAACTGTATAACACTTACCGAAATGTTCACCAAAAGTGAAGAGATACCACTAATCGGCCTACCAGAGTATGCCTAAGCATCAAGGCACAAAACGAACACCCACCCCTGAGATGGGAGATTCGACTACTCCCAAAAGTGAAAAGAGAAAAGAAACCCTAAAAAAAAAGAGAGTTAGGGAAACAGCATTCAGCCTAGATACTCAAAGAAAGAGATGATAATAGAAAGAATAGAAATTAAACAACTCATCAATTGACCAAAGATCAACTGTACAAATCGAAAGCAATAGGGAGAGAGCAATGCGGTAACAGCTCGAATATTAATGGTGAAAGGATGACAAGAAGAGAGGAGATGATAAAGGTTATTCGGTAAGAGATAAAAAGAAAAGAGAAATAGTTTGAGGGCTAACCGAGAGGAGAAGTATGGGTAATTAAACACTAAAAGCAAAAATGGAGAAAAAGAGAGACGAAAGAGGAGAAAATGGCATAATCGGCTATAGGGAGAACAACCAAAAATGTTGATTGGAGACAGAGAGTTAAGAGCAAAATGGTAACAAGGAAACCAAAAAGTAGTGAAAAGAGCACAAAACGAAAGAAAATACCCAAAAATCAACACTACATTCGGCTTCAGAACAAAGAGTAGCCAAAAACCCGAAATGGATAGTCACCCTTCCACTACTAAGCCGAATTCCTGAGTGGTTGATGTCCACCAACATCCACAACTTTTCCCCTCATCAAAAATCCCTTAATTTTCTCCCCCTATCCCTCCTAAAAATCCTCCTTAATCTCCTTCCTAATTTACTCCACTATCTACTCTTTGACCAATTCAAATTCCACCTTGCAGAGTTTCAATCCACTTCTTCTTCTCATATGGCAAGAGTAGCAAAAGAAATACTCTTTTTACCTTGCCAAGACTTGAACCTTAGACCTCCAGCAACTACCACATGCCACTTACCGCAGGACCACAAGCTCTTTCTGTGACACATTTTACCTACAAATATTTATAAGGCCTACAAGCTAAAGCCAAGGTTCGCTTAAGGGGAAAAACTAAAATTTTTGCAAAAGCTCAAACTTGAACCCAGGCTTCCCAATCACTCCCAAGCACACCCAAATCACTTAGCCATTAAAGCAAACATGCAATTTGTGTTACTTTCTTGCTTAACTAAAATATTTATGAGCAGTCTCCTAACTGCTCCCATGCTTAAGGCCCGTTACAATTCAAGCATATTAACATACATATTTAAGTTACACGAACTTACCCTGAAAATAGTTCGTATTTGAATTTCAATTAATCCAAAACCTTTTGCTTTCCTCGATCTAGTTCTGTAGTTGGTCTTTTCGGATCTATATGGGTAAATTTAACTATTAATCTATCACATTTCATATATATTTGCATCCTATTTCATCCTAGGTAAAATTATCATTTTGCCCCTATCTTTTTTAAAAATTTTGATTTCGTCCCTAGGCTCGGAAAATAAAATTCATGAAATTTAACCCTCTTTCCAAGCCTAACCGAAATTTATATACTACATTTACAGCACTTACATTTCACATATTTTTGAATTTTCCATGGGTTTTACTACTTTTTCATTTTAGTCCTTAAATCAAGTTTTAATCAAAAATTGCTTTGTAAAAGTTGTTTATCTATGAATAACTTTTCATTTCTACCATGAATTTCAAAATTTCAGCATATTCATCCATGACCCAAATTTCATACCTTGATAACTTTTCAAATAAATCCCCTAAATAGAAAGATTAGGCTATCCCGATTCCAAGAATATAGAAATTACTAAAAACGAGACTTGATTTCATACCTTTTTAAGCTTGAAAAGTTTTCCTCCTCTCTCCTAGGGTTTCCATAGAAAAATTGGGGAAGATGATATGAAAATAGATGATTTTTTTTCTTTTTAATTAATTATCATCTATTAATTTTATTGATTTCCAATTTAGTCCCTACCCTTTTCTAATTTTTCCATGGATGAGTCATTAAAATATCTACATACTTTTCTTTAATGGTCTAATTACCATATAAGGACCTTAATTTTTGAATTCCATAGCTATTTGATACCTATAGCTACTAGAACCCAACTTTTGCATTTTATGCCATTTAGTCCTTTCCCTAATTAAACACAAAATTGGTAAAATTTTTGTATCAAAATTTTCATGTGACCTTCCTATCATGATTCCAACCATAAAATAAAAATAAAATATATTTTTATTTTTGTCTCGGATTTGTGGTCCTGAAACCACTATTTCGATCTCACCGAAAATGGGCTATTACAATATTCCTATAATTGATAAATAATTGTGGTTGGATATTTTTGGATGCTATATATTAACCACGAGGTGTGGTGGTTGTTTATTTATCCTTTGAAGAATACCCGCTATGAGGGGATTAGTCATTACTATTAGTAATGGATACTCTCATTACATTAAAAAAAATTGGGTATATATCAAAAAATGGATATGTTAATTCTTTAAAATATTTTTTATATTTAGTAAATTATAATATCATTCTTATTTTCAAATTATAAATTATATTTGAATACAAGTAGTGATACTCAAATAAAAGTGGAATAAGAAATAAATTTAAGAAAAATAGTAAGTCCAGATAGGATACGTGGAGGACATGGTTTCATAGTCTTTACTTAATCGGTATAATTAATAAACAATTGTGTGATTGGTAGAATGATTGTTGGTTCATATATGTTAGCAAATGTTTTAAAGTGAGGAAAGTCTATAGTGGTTTTGGTTGGGGACTCATCAAGAGGACTATAATTGTTTAAAGGTGGTCCTACATACTACTACTCCATTGGGTTGACTTTGAGTGCCATAACTTGAAAAAGAGTCCCTAAAATGCCTTAAAAACACATGAAGAAGCCTTCAACCATAAATGTCTTATTCAGCTGAGTACTGAAAACCTTACAATGTGGAGTGGACCTAAAATCATGCTCACTGGTTTTAAATCAACCCACTTAACAATTGCTTGGATTTCTAGTAATGTTGCTTCAATTGTTTTAATGAATATTACTAATATTATTTTAGTATCTAACACATATATAAATAATAGAGGTAGGAAGATTTAAACTCTTAAAAATTCTTCATACATAATTATATTTCAAACATACTTTAAACAAAATGCTACAAGTAATAATTGATCCTATCAGGGAACTAAGATATTAGTAATTAGGATCTTTCAAGTGATAATATCTAATAAGATTAAAATAAAAATAAAAATTGGAGTAAAAAAGGTTGTATCATAATTAATATAGTTTTCGTATTTCATGTTTCATTTATTTTAATATAAAAATTATAAAAATTTTATATTAATATAAATGAATCCCTGATAAAATAAATAAAGAAGTAAATTAACTTTTGGTTAGCATATATAAGATAGATTATATTTGTTTTATTGTAGTTGAATTTATCACATTTCGGCCGACGGTGGCTCGTCAACCTAATCATGCCTCAAATGCATTGTTTTATCCTAATCGTGGTATTTAAAAAACACTGATAATTGTTGTTAGATTATAATATATTAATTAATAAATTATATTAACCGAATAAGCTTATGAGTGGTTCCAAGGGAAAAATAATTTGAAGATGAAGATGATAAAATTTATATAAATAAAAGTCGATGTCAACTAAAACATTGATATAGTTATGATTTTTAAATATTGATTGTAAATAAAGTATATTAAATAAATATATTGGTCTACTTTTGTCGTAAACAAAGATATGTGTTTCTTGCAAGTTACAGCTTTTCACTAACTTAGGGCGGTTTGGAATGGCATTAAGAAAAGGAAAAGGAAATAAAGACATTCAACAACTTGGTCTAATTAATTTGCAAAATCTTACGACTTCAACATCTCATTTCTCAAGTGGAAAGCAAGCTTTATTTGTTAATATTTGCAATCTTTTTTTTTTTTTTTTGTGAAATAAGAGATATTTGCATGGATTAAAAGATAGATTTGAAGCATCAAAACAATCAAAGTTAACTAAAAAGATTATAAACTTTCAAATAAACTAAAAATAAGAATATTATATTATTAAAAAATAATTATGAAAGTGAATCAATTCCACTATCATTATAATCAGGAGCGTATCTAGGGGTTGGTAGGAGTCCGACCCTCCATAAAATAGAATATTTTCCATTTAGGTCCTTTTATAATTTATAAAATTTTAAATTAATAACGGTAAAATTGTACTTTGACTCCCAGAAAATAATAAAAATTTGATTTAATCCTCTAAAAATTATAAGGATATAGGCTATTAAAATGACGAAATTGCATTTCTTCTATCATAAAATATATAATTTAATTTTTCCCAAAAAAAATTCTGACTTCGCCCTTGCCCCATAAGTCGTATTTTTGGATCCACTACTGATTATAATAATCCTAATAACCATTAGGGTCAATACATATTTATTTCATTTTTATTTAGTTAGTATTTAATTTGTTTAGACTTAGTTGATATTTGAACTTGTATTATGTTAACTAGATTGGTACTTCTGCACTAACACCATTAATGCTAACATGGCACTGATAGCCAATTTGATGGTGACAAATGGTAGCCTCTCAATATGCAACGTGACAAATATAAATTAGAAAATTAAAATAAACTTTAAAAATATATAAATTAATTTAAGAAGTAATTTTTTTCACATCATCTATTTCTAGACAAATATTTGCCCAGATTCATTTCAGATGTGTTTTTTTGCAATTTTATATATTTAATTTTTATAAAATATCGGTTTATTATTATTTTAAAAATATACAAAATATAAATTTATAAAAATATATACAATTAAAAAAAATATAAAAAAGCCTATAATATTTTGAAAAACATATACAAAATTATAATATAATATATATAAATTTATAAAAAGTACAAATTTATCAATTTATAAAAATATATAAATATATAAAATAACTAAAAAGCATGTCTAAAATAAATCTAGACAAATCATTGTCTATATTCATTTGAATCTAGATAACCATCTATCTAGGTTCATTTATTGACGTAAATTTTTTTATTAATTTATATATTTTAAAATTTTCAATTAAAAATTAATAATAACAATATAAATAAACTGATATTTATAAAATAATTAAAATGTAAAAAAATACAATATCAAGAATGAATGTGGACATTCATTTGACCAAATTCATTCTTGATGTGAAAATTTATATTTGTAATTAATTTATATATTTGTAATTTTTATTTATATTTATCTTTGCAATGTGACATATTGAGAACATAAAATGTGTCACCGTTAAATTGACTATCAGTTCCATAATCAACACAAATGATATTAATGCAAAGGTACCAACCTAATTGGTAGAATACAAATTTAAATACTCAAAAAATATTAAATACCAATTAAGTACAAAATATATATTATCATTATCATTATCATTTTTATTGCGCAAATTACTTAAATTAGATTAAAAATAGTTAAAAATTTGGATTATACAATGACTTTAAAATTAGATTTTCTTAAAAAAATTAAACCTATAATTTAACCCCAAAAATCCGGTTTTAAACTATATTTTCAAAATTTGGCACTCTGTTTTCTATCAATTCTATCTAGTTTGTCAAAAAAAAATATTTATTCAACTCTGACAGTTACATATTAACCATTGAAATCTTTTTTTTCTTTTGGCCAGAGATCCAATCTAATTTTTAATCACGAGATGTTTGCAATAAGACTCTCATCATGGGTTAATTGCATCAAATGACCTCAAACTATGACAAAAAATTTAAATGGGTTTCCCAAATTTAAAACTTTTTAATTGAGTCCTCAAAATATCAATTTTGTATCAATAAAGTCCTTTTGTTTGTCTAACCGACAATTTAGGTGCTAAAGGCCAACTCTATTATGACTTGGAGCATATTTAAAACAAATAAATCAAATTATAAATAGGCGTGTACCTACTAGATGAACAATTTAAACTTAAAGTGTTAAAAAAAACCTTACTAACTTTTAATGGCATCGCTTGTTTTCAACCTGTCAAATCCAAGTTGTTCATATGTAGCTACACAGATGCTTACAATTTGATCAACATATTTTAAATATGCTTTACATTATATCCAAACTACATTTAATGTTTAAATTTATGGTTAGATTGAGGAAGGACATAATTAGTATGATACTGATACTTTGAGGACTCAATTATATTGCTTTGAAGTTACAGGCCAATTTAGAATCTACACAATAGTTTGTAGACATTTGATGAATCAACCCCTCAGCCTTTATATTTAATAAAGCTTATTCGAATCAATGAATTTGTTCAACTTTGACGAAATTCTATTTAATCTATAAGAGTTTATATGAATCCAAAGAATTTGAAAATTAACCGAACTCATTCTTAATCAAAGTAATTTGCCTTAAACTTTAATAATTTGAATGCATTTCAATGAAATTAGATAATCTAATACGAGATCATCTAAACCCAAACAAAGAACTTTCAAGCAAAAAATTTAACAAAGGAAACAACAAATTAAGGAAATGATTATAGTAAGATTTTCTTTCAATGAGGATGCTAGGGATAATAGAATTTAGCTTTTTATATTGTTGTTATGGAACTAAGGAGATAATGGTTAATGACGATGCCGATAGTTATTGAAAGTGGTTCCAAGTGTCTGAGAGGAAGAGGATAGAAGATTTTAAAGTTGTTTTAGTAGAGTTTCAAGGTATAGAAAGTGCCTTAAGAGAATATGGCCAACGAGGAAGGTTTACATGCCTCGAAGCAGATCCCTTCTATCAGGTGTCTTACTAGGGAGAGTAGCCAACTTATTCATGGTGGGCTTCCAACACTTGGATGTGATTGGAAGGCTTGTTGTCTTATTATGGGGTCTCAAGGTAGTACTAATGTGACTTGGTAAGTAACATCCATACCCAACTTGATTACCGAATCTGGGTATGGAATGTTATAACTGGATCGGGTTCTTAAACATACTTAGGACTCACCAGTTTAAAATCAGACTGTAATATTTATTTATAAGAAGTACAACAGAGTCTAATTTTTATACAATGTTTACTGTCCAAACTTAGTGAGCTTCTATATTTTACGATAATAGACCATGCCGCTTATGGGTTTTAAATCGAAAGAACTAAACACAGATAACTCTCTACTTGTGCGAGTAAATTCTCTTAAACCTGTCGTAACGGGCTCTAATCTATTCCTAATCCTATCCTTTTGTGGATAGATCGTTAAGAGAATTACCCCTGGGCAATCCTATCAACCCACGATTAGTCTTAACGATTCCTCAACCGTTTCGCCATCTCCACATACTTTGTCCTTCATTTACTTGTATTTTTCTTTCCATTTATTCCTAATGTGGAAATCTTCTTTCAACCATGTCCTTATAAGGTAGTCCTATGATCTACCTTTCTAATGGTGTAACATCCCAGAATTTAGGGTTAAAAGTTTTGAGGTAGTATTTAGGGTCAATGAGTAGGTTGAGCAATTGTGTTTATTTGTGCATTTTAATGTCAGAATAATCCTATTGGTTCGGTGGTAGAATGTGTTGTTAGTTTTCCATGGTCTTGTGTTCGAATCCCGATGTAAGAAAAGAGGAAGTTTTGTTTTAATATTTTTCTTTTTAAGTTAACTTAACTTTGTTTAATTATTTTTTAAATTTTTTAATTTGAAAGAGGGAGTTATGTAAAATGTTCTTCACACATTCCTCTTTTCTCTCTTCGTTTCTCACATCAGTCTTTCTCGTTCTTCCTTTGTTCTTTTTGTTTTTGTTTTTTCTTTTTAGTTGGCATATTAAATTGATGGGGGCCTTTGCTTCAATTCATGTTCGATAATAAAGATGTGAGTTTGGCTTTCCAATAGAGTAATTGTGTGATTAGTTTGTATAAGTGCTGAATCTTGTAAGTGCCTTCGATTTTTTTAAATTGGTTTCTTGATTCTTTGTTCTTGTTGATAAAGATTTTAAAATACTTGTGTTTTTGAAATTAAGTTTTAGATTGGTTAAGTTCAGTCGAATCGATTGGTTTTCGGTGTTGGAATCACATTCTAAGGTGGTTTTAAACCCTTAGTAATTAGAGATTGCTTTGCTGATGCATATTCATGATTTTGGTCTATTTCGATGTGGTTTCGTAACCATACAAGTGGGTACACGGGCGTGTGTTGTACACGGGCGGTTCACATGGCCATGTGGCTAATATTTGGGGATTTTTTTTGTTTTGCACACGGGCGTGTGCCTTGGGCACACGGTTGTGTCCCTTAGCCACACAGGCGTGTGAGATTCCACACCGTCATATCTGCTTTGCACCTTATTTTAACAATTTTGGACAATGAGTTAGACGGGCTACTCACACGGCCATGTAACTCGGTCACATGGGCATGTGCCTCCTCCACACGAGCGTGTGCATCTTGCACACAGGTGTGTAGACCAACACACGGGTGTGTAGACCTTCACACAGCTAGGGCACATAGACGTGTGGCCTTGTTTCGCAGATTTTTATTCTATGTCATATTTTGACCCATCTCAATTCCTATGTAGTCCAACATTCATTAAGGCCTCTGTAAATGTGTTGGGACTCTATTTTTTGCTTAGATTCGAGTGTGTGTTTGTAATTATAGGATTTAAGTTATTTGTTTGTTCATGTGTTTAGATGATGTGATAAATGAGTTGATGTATTTTTGCTGTCATTACTTAATAACTATAAAGCAAGTAAAACTGATTCTGAAATTGACAAACTGAATATGAGCTTCTGTATCTGTGGGACAATTTGTGTTTGGTCTGCATTCATACATTTGCATAAAATTGGGGTTTTGGTTGCGAAGAGAAGGAAGACTGATTTGGGCGGTTTTAACTACAATGCATTTGTATAGTGGTTTACCATTGTAGCACCCCACACCCAAGCCCTATGTCGGGACGGAATACGAAGCATTACCGCACTTAAACACATGCATACAAACATTTCGATGTCATCAAGACTTGGTCAAATTTAAAACTTTTTCGAAATTTATCTAAACTCTTTAACATGGGCCTACGAGGTCCTAAACATCCATTGGAAATCATTCGGGACGAACTCGGGTCCTTTAACCAACTTTAGAAAAATGACCCTTGAAACAAGGCACACGCCCATGCGGAAGGGTAACACGCCCGTGTGGAACTTGTACATGGTCGTACTAATGGCCCGTGTGGCTTACATGACCTAAGCATCTAGGGGCACGCCCGTGTCCCATACCCGTGTAGATTTATTTTTCAATTCAAACCTACAGGGGTTTTCACACGACCTGACACACGCCCGTGCCCATGACCCGTGTCCCTCACAGGGCCATGACACGCCCGTGTCTTAGCCCTTGTCTAAAAACCTTAACATTTTGTTTCTGACGTCAGCATCCAATTAGAGGCACACGGCTAAGGCACATGCCCGTAGCCAGAGGCCGTATCCTCTACACGGCTGAGACATACGACCGTGTCTCTGTGTGTTTACTACCATGCATACTAACTTGTAAAATTAAAGTGCAGGGGGCACACAGTCGAACAACATGCCCGTGGGGCTGACCGTGTGTCACACACGGCCTAGATACATGCCCATGTATCACACATGACCTAGACACACGGGCGTGTGTCTATCCATATGGACGATATAAAGCTATCTACCAAGCCTTTTGCCACCCTGAAACACGATTTAACTCCATCTAGCATACCAAAATCTTACATAACATGATTTTTAAATCAAGCAACCATACCAACAACTTCACATTCATGAAAAACCTTCTTGTATTAATATAGAAACATTCGATGCTAGCCATTATTCATGGCCTTATACAAAATGAGTCAAATACTAAAGTAAGCCAACACATTTGGCCAATTAACAATGACAAAAAACTCAAAAGTCCAGATCCTATACATGCCATAATCAAAATAAAAGATCTAACTATACCAAGTGCTTCAGATGATAGTGTGATTGGCTTCTCCGACTTAAGCGATGATCCTCGAGCTACTTTGGCGGCACTATAAGAAAATGGAAAGGAAATAGGGTAATCATAAAGCTTAGTAAGTTGCATGAAAATAAACATCAACTAATCATCATAAAACAATATGCTCATAACCTTTTATAGCTTATTCATGAATACCATAAAGAGACGTAAGTACAACTTACTCATCATCATCCAATACAATTCATATTACATATATTAAGCCCATATCTCATACATTTCAAATAGGTACCTGTACCACTCATCACATGATGATAACTTTTCTCATTTCGATGTAAATCATAAATCTTTTGTTGAACCATTTGGAATACTACCAGATACTCAATAGCCCTAACATGGGTTAAGATGTCGACGTCATGTCCCAGACATGGTCTTACACTGGCTTTCATATAGCGAGGTTGATGCCATGTCCCAAACAGGTCTTACACTGGCTCTCATCTATCGATGTCGATGCCATGTCTCAGACAGGTCTTACACTAGCTTGTATATCACGAGGTCGGTGCATGTCCCAAACATGTCTTACACTAACTCTCGTCTCAATGCCGATGTATGTCCCAAACATGTCTTACACTGGCTTAAATATCTCGAGGCTGATGCATGCCCCAGACATGTATTACACTAGCTTTCATACTGTGGCTGATGCATGTCTCAGACATGTCTTACACTAGCACACATATCACCCATTATCACGGTACAAATATCCAAGTCTATTTCAAATGTTCAACGGAAGCCTTTACTACATTAATTTCTCAATATGCATTCTCATATTCACAGTCAAAACAAATTATGCAATATCAATTCAATCACACATCATAAAAATATAGTTGCATTATTAACATACAACTTACCTAGAATTACAAAATGTAGACGACTAGTTGATTTAATCTACTTGTTTGGCTTTCCCCTGGTCTAGGTTCGGATTTTGTATTTCTTGATCTAAAATGGCAACATTAAGTCATTTAATCATCAATTAAATCTAAATGCTCAATAGTTTATAATTTGGGCAAAATGACCATTTTGCCCCAGACTTTCACAAAATGACCATTTTACCCCTTGGCCCAGAAATTGATTTTTATCAAATTTTCTTATTAACCAAGCCTAACCATCTATTTATTACTCTTATGATAACCCCAAATTCTTATTATTTCTCAACATTACAACCTATTTCATAACTTTTACAAATTGATCCTATTAGGGGTTTTCATGAAAAATCACTATACAAAAGTTGTTTATTTCACAACCATAACTCATATTCTTCCATAAAATTTTAGTTAACAACACATGCTTTCATGGAAAAACCCTAGACTTTCAACCATTTTGCAAAATAGTCCCCTCAATAGGTAGATCAAGCTTTAGGGGTTCCAAAAAACACAAAAATCATAAAAAAATAACCATCTAAATCACTTACTTGAGAGAGGAATAAGTGGCTGAAGGTTTCAAGCTCCCATGGCCATTTCTTAAAGGAAAAATTGGTGGAAGAAGGAATAGTAGAAAAAAAGATGACAACATTTTCTCTTTATTTTATTTATTAGTCAAATACATCACCTAATGCCAACAACCCTTGATTTTTTTTTTACTTTCTTTGTCTCAATGGGCGGATATGCCATAAAATTGGCCTATTTTAACATTAAATACCCCTACTTTATAATCCATGGCCATTTAACACTATTTGCTAGCAAATCACAACTTTTTCCCTTTATGCGATTTAGACTTTTTTTGAAATTAAGCTCTCAAACGTTAAAATTACTTCACCAAAATTTTCATGCACTATTATAATCATGCTATAACACCAAAATAATAATAAAATAATTTATCTAACTCTAGATTGGTGGTCTTGAAACCACTTTTCTGACTAAGTCCAAAATCGAGCTGTTACAACCATACTATACTGACCGTATACTGGATCAACTGTATAGTTCCATTATACGTAGTGTGTAGGATGGATGAACCTATTATGGTTCTTTGTGGTGTGCATAGTGGACGTGCCTTTTGTAGCCCTTATGTGGTGTACAGGGTGGACGAAGAGGTGTTTAGCTGGTTGGGTGGGTTTATAATTTGTGGCATATATCTTATATATAGTATGGGTTTATGTAACACCCTAAAAATCTTAAAGTATTTATTTTTGTATGTTTGTGACACACAAACGTATGTTTACTTCAGTGGTTAAGTGCTCTGGGAAGTGTCTGAGAAGTCTTGGGTTCAAGCCTAGG
This sequence comes from Gossypium anomalum, assembly GCA_025698475.1. Lineage (NCBI taxonomy): Eukaryota > Viridiplantae > Streptophyta > Magnoliopsida > Malvales > Malvaceae > Gossypium > Gossypium anomalum. The sequence continues at coordinate 59,876,478 of CM046965.1, forward strand.
CATGTGCAAAAATTTTATTTTTAAAGGAATAAACCTTGTCTCTAGTCAGTAGGCTTTTTAATAAATATGGGTATTTCATGACAGAAAGGGCTTGCTGGTCTAAGGGATAAGTGGCGTGTTGTTGATGCCTGAGGTCTGGGGTTCGAGTCTTGGCGCTGCAGAGGAGTGTTTTATTTTGCTGGATGCCGTGTAAGTGGTTGTATGTCAGTGGAACTTTAATGATAGTGGGCGTTTAGAGTGTTTGAGGGGTGTGGGGATTGTGTAGCTGAAGTTTAGGAGGAAATATTGGGGATTTGAATAGTGGAGTGGCTGGAGTGTTTTGAGGAGTCAAGTAAGGGAAGTGTTTAGGAGTAGGCCAAATTAGGGAGTCTCTTTTTGCCAAAATCAATTACTAGCTCACCTTCTCTCCCTTGTGCTAAATTTCTACTTTTGGTTTTGCCACCTCTCTGTCTTTCATATTTCTCCCTTTTTGGGACCCATTGTTGCTTGAGATCCTTCGGGTTTTACTCGTTTTGGTCTTTTTCGAGTTTGCTCTTCCCTAGAGTTCTTTGTAGGTCGAGTGCTTTCTTCTCTCCCTCTCTCATTTGGTTTTTCCTCTTTGGCCGAATGACTTTTCTCCCTATCTCTTAATTCTTTTTGTTTTAACAACTTCTCCCTCTGCTACTAATTTCTTTTCTACTTCCTGGCACTATCGTTTTGCTTTCTTTGGTTGGTATTATTCACTTCAGGTTCTTCTTTTTCCCTAAAGACCTTATCAAATCTCTATTCATTCTCCACTTTAGACTTTCGATTTCTCTCTAAAAGGATGGAATTAGCATGGGTTTATCTCTGTCTCCTTGGTCGAATACTTGATCTTCCCCATCCTCCCTCTTTAGTCGATTTTCCTCTCTAAAGCTATTGGTTCTGTCCAACGCGAGTGCTTTCGGTCGGTAAGTCTCTTGGTAAGGGCGAAAGTTGTACCTCAAACATTTTGAGTAATGTTGTTATTTATTTATTAATCTATTAAGTTCCTAACATGTGGTCATGCCGCATTGTGGTGGGCAGCAACAAGTCGAAACAAACTCAGTTTACCAGTGGTATCGTAAGCTATACCTTTTGGAGTAGTAAGGGTAAGCAACACTAATATAGGTCAATGCTTGTTGTTTTATCGATTTGGTTCCAAGTGTGACTAACGTTGGTTATGGAATTGTCATTGTTTTAGGTGCGGTGCATCTTAAGAGGGGTTGCATACCTAGAATCCTATCAGGTGTGTACAAACAGAACTTTGGCTATAGTAATCGATAAAAGTCGAAATAAGTGAAGACGACGCTACACGGGTGTGCAGTTGCTCGTGTGGTAGTCCGTATGCCTAATCATGGACACATGATCGGTGAGGCCAGCTATGGACGATTTCATGGGTCGAGGTCGTATTGGGCCACTTTGGGCCTAACTGGGCTGTGTGGGCCCTACGGTCACGTGGGTCCCACACATGTAAATCATACGGACGTGTGGAGAATATTGGGCCAGGCTGTGTAATCCACACGGCCAAGGCCATTTCTGGGCTATGTGGGCCACACGGGCGTGTAGGCCCACATTGGCTCGCAATATGGGTCGTGGGCCCATTTTTACTATTTGGATCTTAAGGTTGCACGGGTCGCCCGAGAGGACTATGGACCTACTGTTGGGTTGGTAATTTTACCTAGACCCCTTATTTGATAAAATGACTGTTTTGCCCCTATGTGATGTATGACTATATTCAGCATGCTATCTTAACTGTATTGAGTACTTATATGATATTATGACATGACATGACATGATGCATGATGTGTTGCATGGGGTGGGGTTTTATTATTATTGGAGGAAGTGTACTATACTGGCAGCTCTGCTGCAAATACTGTTTAGTGCCACAACCGGTACTATTTAGAGTGTAGGGATGGGTGGGTTGATTATATCCCCACATGGAGTGCAGGGTTGGACGGAGATGAAGTGTAGAGGCTAGCTAGGTAGGATCTCTTGATTGCATATTTGTACTGCTATTGTCACTGAGATGGGCTCAGGCCCAAACTGGTACTGATATTGTATGGGCTAAGGCCCTAATCGAGATCAACTAACCAATCTTGGGCTTAGGGCTTAGGCCAGATATACACCTGCTTGTTTTGCTTATTTGGATACGGGGTTACACACTGAGTTTTCATAACTCACCCATCTGTTTATCTGTACAGGTAATCCCCAAGCTTTAGTGGGTCGGTGCTGCGAGGGACTCAAAGGCGGCCAGACAACTGCATTTACTTTCATGTTTGCTTAATTTTATAAGTAATTTTATGCTGTGCATTTTTACTATAATAAGGCCTTTATGAATTTTAACTTTAATTTGGGATTTTTATTTGTTTTGTATATAACTACTAGTGTTAGGAAAGCTCGAGTTTTCCAAAAGAAACAATGTTTTACAAGTAAACACTAGTACGCAATTATTTTAAAAAGCTTCCGTTATAAATGAGATTTTTAAATTAATAACGTTTTAAAGTAAATATTTTTTGATAGTGATGTAAGTTTTAAAATCATCTTTTAGATCACACAAATAGGCTAAATAAAGATTGGGCTTTTCAAACGATATCACGCTTTATGAAAAACACTTCAATGTGATATTGCCAGATTCGGCCATAACGTCTAGGCCGGATTTGGGGTATTACATTTAGTGGTATCAGAGCCAGGTTGCAAAACTCAGCTGTGGATTTGGGTTTCTTCTAAAACATGAAATTTCCAAAAAGAACTTCAAATGATTTGAAAGTATTTTAAAATATTTTTTACTGAATGTGTGGTACACCGAGTCTTTGACGTCGATTCTGTAAGTCTTCTAAAACTGTTGATTATTTATATTGAAATATTTGAGACTACTGTAAGTAGTAGACTGTATGGAAATACTCTATGTAGGTAAACTAAAACTGTAGTAAGACTGCGATTCGTGAAAACAAACTCTGAATTACTGATATTGTTTTTCATAAAATAACCTTTAATAAACATTGAAACTGTAAACTGATGCATAAAATTGTTAACATAGATAAAACGTAATTCGATAATTAGCACCAGAGGTACTTGTGGAAAGAGTACAAGAGGCCGCGGCAGAGGCTGTGAAGGTGCTCGGGTTGGGTCTTCGTCATCTGGCCACATGCCTAATTTTGAAGTTAGGGAGGCGCTGACTTCACTTGTGACTGAAACTAGGTTTCACGATCGTGCGGCTATGTTATAGATTCTAGAGAGGGTCGTTGGGCCCAATACTGGTACTATGGGTCGTGGGTCGGTTACGAAACGACTCTGGTCTAATGGAGCTGAGATTTTCAAGGGTATTGCTGGAGTTGCCCCTAATGTGGCTGAATATTGGATTGAGTCCATGAAAAGGATCATGGATGATCTCGACTATACCCCCGAGTAGAAATTAAATGGTTTAGTGTCACTGCTAAGAGATGAGGCTTACCAGTGGTGGCTTATAGTTAAAGAGGGCACTCAGCCCGATCGACTGACCTGGGAATTCTTTAAGACTACGTTCTAAGGAAAGTATGTGGGCGTTAGTTATGTGGATGCCTGGAGGAGGGAGTTTCTAAATCTGACACAGGGGGATAAATCAGTGGCCGAATATGAGGCTAAATTTTTGCGACGTAGCCGCTATGCACGTGGGATGGTGGCAACAGAATATGAGCATTGTGTTCATTTCGAGGATAGCCTCAGGGATGGTTTAAGGGTTCTGATAGCTCCACAAATGGAGCAAGATTTTTCTGCTTTAGTAGATAAGGCAAAAATCACTAAGGATGTGAAGCGCACTGAGCACCAGAACCGGGAGAAGGAGAGAGGTAGGAACAAGAGGGATTCAGAGTCTTCAAGCTCATTTCTAAGGTCTAAGAAAAAGGCCAGAGTTGATGGGCTAGTCAGAGTTAGGGCCCCTGTTGCTGCTACTAGACTGCAGCCCTGTGCTGGTTGTGGGAGACGCTATCAGGGTGAATACTGGAAAAAGATTGGGGCATGTTTGAGATGCGGATCATTGAAGCATCGTATCAGAGATTGTCTATGGAGGCCCGATCAGATGCAAGCTACTGGTATAGGTACTGTACAGCCACTAAGGGGTGTTCTGCAGCCACCGAGAGGCTGTGGTCAAGCCAGAGGTGGAAATGGTTTGGGTCGTAATCAGAGGGCACCGAGCAGAGGTGCTGACGCACTGAGGCGAGGCAGCCAGCTCTAGTTTATGCTGCACGTCGCCTTGAGGATGGAGATGCCTTAGATGTTATCACGGGTACGTTCTTTATCTATAATGTACCTTATACTGCACTGATAGATATAGGATCTACTCATTCCTATATAACTTGTAATGTGTCTAAGACTCTGGGTATCTTAGTGAAGAGCACTACGAGTGAGGTTACTGTGTTGAATCCATTAGGGCAGTCAGTGAGGGTAAATAAACTATTCAAAAATGTACCTTTAGAGGTTTAAGGAGTTATCTTTTTAGCGGATTTGATGGAACTTCCTTCAGGAGAATTTGATTTAATATGGGGAATGGATTGGCTGGTGAAACATCGGGTAAGCTTGGATTGTGCTGTTAAATGTATAGTACTGAGAACTGCAGAGGATAATGAGGTAGTTGTAATTGGAGAGCGTCAGAATTACTTGTCAAATGTGATCTTTGCATTAAGGGCCAAGAAGTTGGTTCATAAAGGTTGTGAGGCGCACTTGGCCTACATTAGTGTTCCAGAATCTGGAGTTTCTTTTGTAAAGGATATCAGAATAGTTAAAGACTTTCTGAATGTTTTTCCTGATGAGCTACCTGGGTTACCTCCAAAATGTAAAGTTGAGTTTGGGATTGAACTCCTTCTTGGTACAACACCGGTTTCTATTGCCCCTTATAGAATGGCACCGAAGGAGCTTGTGGAGCTTAAGGCTCAAATTCAAGAGTTATTGGATAGTGGGTTCATCGCCATAGTGTCTCTTTGTGGAGAGCACCAGTTTTGTTTGTGAAAAAGAAGGATAGATCCATGTGTATATGCATCGATTACCGGCAATTGAATAAATTGACCATTAAGAATAAGTACCCCCTATCGAGTATAGAAGATCTATTTGATCAGTTTCATGGAGTGTCAATTTTCTCTAAGATTGACCTCCGATTGGGTTACTATCAACTGAAGGTTAAAGAGACTGATGTTTAAAAGACAGCGTTTAGGACTCGTTGTGGTCATTACGAGTTTCTAGTGATGCCGTTTGGACTGATGAATGCACCAGTAGCTTTTATGGATCTGATAAACCAAGTGTTCCAGCCCTATTTGGATCGGTTCGTAGTGGTTTTTATTGATGACGTTCTGGTGTATTCGAGAACTGAAGATGAACATGATGCGCATCTTTAAGTTTTTCTATAGATTCTAAGGGAGAAACAATTGTACGCCAAGTTCAGTAAGTGTGAGTTCTGGTTATGAGAGGTAACATTTCTGGGCGATGTGGTATCTGCTGAGCGGATTAGGGTTGATCCTCCAAAGGTTAAAATTATTATGGATTGGAAGCCGCCTAGGACTATATCTGATATTTGTAATTTTTTAGGACTGGCGAGGTACTATCGACGTTTTGTTGAGGGGTTTTCGTTGATTGTAGCTCCACTGACTAAGTTGTTGCATAAGGGTATGTCGTTTAATTGGACTGATGCGCAACAAGGGAGTTTTGAGAACCTTAAGAAAGTTCTGACTGAAGCTCCTGTCCTGATACAGCCAGAGTCTGGGAAAGAGTTCATTATCTACAGCAATACGTCACATGTTGGTTTGGGATGCCTATTGATGCAAGAGGGTAAGGTGGTTACTTATACATCTCGTCAGCTTAAGACTCATGAGGTGAATTATCCGACGCATGATTTGGATTTAGCTGCAGTGGTATTCACACTAAAGATTTGGAGGCATTACCTGTACAGTGAGAAGTGTATTATTTACAGTGATCACAAGAGCCTTAAGTATATCCTCACTCAGAAGGAGTTAAATCTCAGGCAGCGTAGATAGATTGAGCTGCTTAAAGACTATGACTGTACGATTGAATAATATAATGGGAAAGCTAATGTGGTGGCTGATGTACTGAGCTGTAGGGCTGTGACCGATCTGAGGGCAATGTTTGCTCGTCTCAATTTGTTCAAGATGGTAGCTTGTTGGCCGAGCTTCAAGTTAAACCAATGTGGATTGAACAGATTAAGGGTAAATAGTTGGAGGATGAGTCACTGGGTCTTTAATTCTGACAGATTGAAAGTGATAACATATCAGATTTTGTACTGAATAGCGAAGGGGTACTTTATTTCTGTGAGAGAATCTGTGTACCAAAGGATACTAATTTAAGGCAATCTATACTGTGAGAAGCACATAGTAGCCCTTATGCCATGTATCCTGGTGGAAATAAGATGTACTGATATCTTTGTAAGTTATATTGGTGGTCGAGTCTTAAGCGTGAAGTTACCAACTTCGTGAGTAAATGTCTGACTTGCCAGCAGGTCAAGCCTGAACATCAGTTACCTTCAGGGTTGCTTCAGCCAATTAAGATTCCACTTTGGAAGTGAGAGAGACTGACTATGGACTTCGTTAGTGGGCTGTACCTAATGCCTACTAAGAAGGATTCAGTATGGGTCATCGTGGATTGTTTGACCAAGTCTGCCCATTTCATACCAGTTCGTACCGATTACTCTTTCTAGAAGTTGGCTAAACTATATGTGTCTGATATTGTAAGACTGCATGGGGTACAAGTTTCCATAATATCTGATAGAGATCCTCGGTTCACGTCTCGGGTCTGAAAGAAGTTACTTGAGGCTTTGGGTACAAGGTTGGACTTCAGTACTGTGTTCCATCGTCAGACAGATGGTCAGTCAGAGAGGGTGATTCAATTACTGGAGGACATGTTAAAGAGTTGTGTGATAGATTTTCGAGGCAATTGGGAGGACTACTTGCTGTTAGCAGAGTTTGCGTATAACAATAGCTATCAGTCTAGCATACAGATGGCACCTTACAAGGCATTATATGGTCATAGGTGTCGTACTCTTTCGTGTTGGACTGAGTTGGGTGAGCGACGTGTTCTGGGCCCCGAGCTAGTATCTGATACCGAGGATAAAGTTATACTAATTCGGGATTGACTGAAGGCGGCATCAGACAGACAAAAGTCATTTGTGGGTCTGAAGTGTAAGGAGATTGAGTATTCTATGGAGGACTTCATTTTTCTCAAGGTCTCACCATGGAAGAAGGCACTGAGGTTTGGTCAGAAGGGCAAGTTGAGCTCTAGGTTTATTGGGCATTACCACATACTAAAACGTGTGGGACCAGTTGCATATCAGTTGAAGTTACCTCCAGAGTTAGACCGGATTCATGATGTATTTCACGTGTCTATGCTGAGGCACTACCGCTCTGATCTTACGTATGTTATCTCGATTGAGGAGGTTGAGGTTAGACTATATCTAAATTTTGAGGAGGAGCCGGTTCAAATTTTAGATCGTGATGTAAAGATTTTAAGAAATAAATTTATTCCACTAGTGAAGGTTCATTGGCGTAATGACAGCTCTGACGAGACCACGTGGGAACTTGAAGAGGCGATGCGACAACAATACCCTCATCTATTCTGATCAGGTAAAATTTTGAGGCCGAAATTTCTTTTAGGGCGGTAGAGTTGTAATGCCCCAAAATCTTAAAGTATTTATTTTTGTATGTTTGTGACACACAAACGCTTGTTTGCTTCAGTAGTTAAATGTTCTGGGAAGTGTCTGAGAAGTCTTGGGTTCAAGCCTAGGCATGTGCAAAAAAATTTTTTTAAAGGAATAAACCCTGTCTTTAGTCAGTAGGCTTTTAAATAAATGTGGGTATTTCATGACAAAAAGGACCTGCTGGTCTAAGGGATAAGTGGCATGTTGTTGATGCCTAAGGTCTGGGGTTCGAGCCTTGGCGATGCAGGGGAGTTTTATTTTGCTGGATTGTGTAAGTGGTTGTATGTCAGTGAAACTCTGATACTAGTGGGCGGTTGGAGTGTTTAAGGGGTGTGGGGATTGTGTGGCCCAATTTTAAGAGGAAATATTGGGGATTTGAATAGTCGAGTAATTAGAGTGTTTTGAGGAGTCAAGTAAGGGAAGTGTTTAGGAGTACACCGAATTAGGGAGTCTTTTTTAGCCAAAATCGGTTAGTAGCTCACCTTCTCTCCCTTGTGCCGAATTTCTACTTTTGGTTTTGCTGCCTCTCCGTCTTTCGTGTTTCTCTCTTTTTGGGACCGATTGCTGCTTGAGATCCTTCGGGTTTTGCTCGTTTTGGTCTTTTCCAAGTTTGCTCTTCCCTAGAGTTCTTTGTTGACCGATTACTTTCTTCTCTCCCTCTCTCATTTCGTTTTTCCTCTTTGGCTGAATGACCTTTCTCCCTATCTCTTAATTCTTTTTGTTTTAACAACTTCTTCCTTTGCTATCAATTTCTTTTCTACTTCCTGGGACTATCATTTTTCTTTCTTTGGCTAGTATTATTCACTTCAGGTTCTTCCTTTTCCCTAAAGACCTTGCCAAATCTCTATTCTTTCTCCACTCTAGATTTTTTATTTCTCTCTGAAAGGAGGGAGTTGGCGTGGGTTTATCTGTCTCCTTAGCTGAATACTTGATCTTTCCCATCTTCCCTCTTCTGTCATTTTTCCTCTCTTAAGCTATTGGTTCTGTCCAACGGCAGTGCTTTCGGTTGGTAAGTCTCTTGGTAAGGGCGGAAGTTGTGCCTCAAACATTTTGGGTAATGTTGTTATTTATTTATTAATCTATTAAATTCCTAACATGTGGTCATGTCGCATTATGGTGGGCACCAACAGGTCGTAACGAACTCGGTTTACCAGTGGTATCGTAAGCTATACCTTTTGGAGCAGTAAGGGTAAGCAACACGAATATAGGTCAATGGTTGTTGTTTTATCAGTTTGGTTCCAAACGTGACTAACGTTGGTTATGGAATTGTGATTGTTTTAGGTGCGGTGCATCTCAAGAGGGGTTGCGTACTTAGAATCCTATCAGATGTGTAAAAATGCAACTTTGGCTATGGTAATCGGTAAAAGCCGAAATAAGTGACGACGACGCTATACGGGCGTGCACTCGCTCTTGTGGTAGTCCGTGCGCCTAAAAATAGGCGCATGATTGTTGAGGCCGGTCATGGACGATTTCATGGGCTGAGGCCGTATTGGGCCATTTTAGGCCGAATTAGGCCGTGTGGGCCCCACAGACGTGTGGAGAATATTGGTCCAGGCTCTGAAATCCACACGGCCAAGGCCATTTTTGGGTTATGTCGCAATATAGGACGTGGGCCCATTTTCACTGTTTGGCTGTTAAGGTTGCACGGGTCGCCCAAGACGACTGTGGACCTACTATTGGGTCAGTAAGTTTACCTAGACCCCCTATTTGATAAAATGACTGTTTTGCCCCTATGTGATGTATGGCTATATTCAGCATGCTATCTTAACTGTATTGAGTACTTATATGATATTATGACATAACATGACATGATGCATGATGTGTTGCGTGGGGTGGGGTTTTATTATGATTGGTGGAAGTGTACTCTACTGGAAGCTTTGCTACAAATACTGTTTAGTGCCACAACCGGTATTATTTGGAACGTAGGGACGGGTGGGTTAATTATATCCCCACATGGAGTGTAGGGTTGGACGGAGATAGAATGTAGAGGCTGGCTGGGTAGGATCTCTTGATTGCATATTTGTACTACTACTATCACTGAGATAGGCTCAGGCCCAAACTGATACTGATATTGTAATGGGCTAAGGCCCTAACTAAGACTGAACCATTACTAAACTGGGCTTAGGCCCAGACTGTATATGCACTATTTGCTTATTTGGATGTAGGGTTACACATTGAGTTTTCATAACTCACCCATCTGTTTATTTGTACAGGTGATCCCTAGGCTTAAGCGGGTCGGTGCTGTGAGGGACTCAAAGGCGGCCACACAACTGCATTTACTTTCATGTTTGCTTAATTTTATAAGTAATTTTATGTTGTGCATTTTTACTGTAATAAGGTCTTTCTGAATTTTAACTTTAATTTGGGATTTTTATTTGTTTTGGTATATAACTGCTAGTGTTAGGAAAGCTTCAGTTTTCCAAAAAAAAACAACATTTTTAAAGTAAACGCTAGTACGCAATTGTTTTAAAAAGCTTCTGCTATAAACAAGATTTTGAAGTTAATAACGTTTTAAAGTGAATATTTTTTTATAGTGACGCAAGTTTTTAAAATCATCTTTTAGATCACACAAAAAGGCTAAATAAATATTGGACTTTCCAAACGATATCACGCTTTATGAAAAACTCTTCAGTGTGACATTGTCAGATTCAGCCATATCGTCCAGGCCGAATTTGGGGTTTTACATTTAATGGTATCAGAGTCAGGTTGCAAAACTCGGTTGTGGATTTAGGTTTCTTCTAAAACTTGAAATTTCCAAAAAGAACTATTTCAAATGATTTGAAAGTATTTAGAAATGTTTTTTACTGAATGTGTGGTACACCGAGTCTCCGGCGCCGATTCTGTAGAACTGTTGATTGTTTAGATTGAAATAACTGAGACTATTGTAGGTAGTAGACTGTACTAAAATAGTCTATGTAGGTAAACTAAAACTGTAGTAAGACTGCGATTCACGAAAACAAACTTTGAATTACTGATACTATTTTTCGTAAAATAATCGTTAATAAACATTGAAACTGTAAACTGATGCATAAAATTATTAACACAGATAAAGCATAATTCGATAATGAGTGCCAGAGGTACTCGTGGAAGGGGTACAAGAGGTGGTGGCGGAGGCCGTGAAGGTACTCGAGCTGGGTCTTCGTCGTCTGGCCATATGCCTAATGTTGAAGCTAGAGAGGTGCCGGCTTCACCTGTGACTGAAACTGGGTTTCACAATCATGCGGCTGGGGACGACGCACTGTCCCAAGCTATGTTATGGATTCTAGAGAGGGTCGATGGGCCCAATACTGGTACTGTAGACCGTGGGTCGGTTACGGAACGACTCTGGCCCAATAACTATTATTATTAGGAAAGCTCGAGTTTTTCAAAAGAAACAACGTTTTACAAGTAGACGCTAGTACACAACTGTTTTAAAAAGCTTCCGCTATAAACGAGATTTTGAAATTAATAATATTTTAAAGTAAATACTTTTTGATAGTGACGCAAGTTTTAAAATCATCTTTTAGATTACACAAAGAGGCTAAATAATGATTGGGCTTTTCAAATGATATCACATTTTACGAAAAACACTTCAATGTGACATCGCCAGATTCGACCATAACGTCCAGGCTGAGTTTGGGGTGTTACAGTTTATCTATCTGATGGTTGGGATAGTTGCAAATTAATGTGAATAGTCTGACATATAAAATATACCATTATGGTATGTATGTATGATTATTGGAAATTACTTGTAAGATTGAGTACTGATACTTGTTTTTCATTCACTGTTTGTGTGCACATATCAAATTATTCATTTTCATACTCTGCCTGTTGCTTTTGTTTATAATTTCAGACTCACGCTGAGCTCGTGTAGCTCATCCATTAGTTTACTCTCTTTCAGGTAAATTTTGTGTTAAAAGTTGGACTCGGTAGCCGAAGGTTTCAAAAAGTTTGGTTTGATTCGGTTTAGTTAAAACTTTTATAAGATTATATGGTTGGTTTTCAGATTATTTTTAAAGTGATTATATATACAGTGGTATGGTTAAGTTTTGAACTTTTCGTTAAACTACGTGATTTTGATTTTGAACAACATATTTTTTGCACAATTTCTAATTTGAAATTCTGAGATACATTTGGCAACATTGATGCATTTTTGAGATTGTACAAAATGAAATGTGAAATTGTTTATTCCTAAATGTTTTAACGCCACTTGAGTACGGTTTTGAACCATAAATTTGTTAAACGGTTTAGTACGATTTTAGCAAACTGTATTCAAAATAAGTTTTTAAACAATTCTTTTTGTAAATTGCTTTTGGATCACTTCGGTGGTCAATGTAACCTTTAAGATCTGGTCGAAACTTTTGGGCTAGGTTTTGGGGTGTTACAAATGGCCCTTGGGTATCTCCCCCTTGGCGTTCATTCTAAATATGTTCAGTCTATGGCAAACTCCTTCTCTTACCCTAGTCCCGAAAGACTTGCTGTCATCCCATCTTTTGGGATATCTATTAGATTCCTTATCACTCTAGTGGATTAAATCCTACTTGGGACAAATAACGGTTGCATTACTTCTTTGTAATCCACTTTGTTCGGGATACCACGCTCGTAAGAGTGACATATTCATTTGTTATGGATCATTTTAACCTTTAGTGATCAACAGACTATCATTGAAGTGGTTACATGTGTTCACAATTTCTCCCTTACGTTGGTTCCTTATGAAACTAGCCATTTGGTTGGTACTTTCTTAATAGTTTCCCACTTGAAGAGGTATAGTCTTAATAGACATATTTGTCACTCGACATATCCTTCTTGTCAATGGGTTCTGACTAACCCATCTTTTTCTTATAGACCAACCTGCGTACTTTGTCTTACATCTCTAGCTTATAGGGTTTCTCTAGACTCCCTCTGGTGTTTCTTATTGGTGGATTGATCTACCCTAATTTGATACATCAAATTAGGCTCTCTATTAAACTTAAGAAGCTTATTACCAAACAATTTAAATGTCATTTATATGTTTTTGTTAATTTTTAGTTTTATTGTTAACAAATTATTTTTATTAGTTTTAAGTCATTTTTGAGACCCAAATTGGGCAATCGTGCCATGGGGAACCTAACATGTTGATTGAGTATTGCAAGGAGTCGATGATGGCCTGAACATGAAGAAAACATTACCCAGAATGAGGATATCACGATATCAAAGCATGGAAGTCATGATACCCCTAACAATGTTGAAATAAGGAGAATAAAGGCCATCTACCATGGTATCACAATACCAAACCATGGGTTTCGCAATACTGAGACCACTAGGACTCCTAATCTCAAGACTGTTGTGCGTATCGTGATACCCAAGCCTAGGTATCATGATACCGTTGCTTGATGAGTGAAAAAATTATAGGGGCAATTTTGTGTCTAAACAAGCTTACGTTTTTTTTACTTAAGGGCAAAATCGTCATTTTCAGGTTCAATGTTAGTAGGCTATAAATACAATTATATAAGCCTTTCATTTCATATTTTTTGGTGGCTAAATAGTTTCTTTAGGGTTTATATTTTTTAGGTTAGTTTCTCTTTCTCTTTTCCTTTTCCTTTTCCTTTTCTTTTCTTTTTCTTTTCTTTTTCTTTTAGGTTTTCTCTTTTCTTTTTAGAGTAGATTTTTCTTTTGTAATTCTCTTTTTTCCTTCTTATAAAAGACTTTGTAATTGAAGATGGATGAAGCTTTTGGGTGCCATTGGTTCCATATCTAAAAAAGCATTTATTATCCTTATCTCTATATTATGCTTATTAACTGTTTGATGAAATGTTTGTTTGATGTTAAGCTTTATTATGTGCTAAATTTGTTGGATGGTTGGTTGTTTGGTAGCTTAAATTGATGTCAATTATTGATTGATTGATTGTTCTATTATATCGAAATGCTTAATACACTAGAATTGACGCCTCTAGCGGAAAACCTAGATAACCGAGACCGAAAGGATAGTTTATCCTTAGATAGTTCAATATAATTGTGTCAAGTAGTGAGACTGAGAGATAATCTATATGCCTAGGTGAGACTGAGAGGTAATATTAGGTGGTATCTTTTAGTTTAGGATGATACCAAGAGGAGATTCCTAGCTAAGAGTGACACTAATATAATCAGTACAGATTTATTAGCTTAGTTAACAATTAACTAATCAATCAACCATCATTTAATCATTTACATTATCTAAAACATTAGGAAGAAAGTTTAGCTTAGTTAGTTTAATTAATCGTTTAGTTTTAGTTTATAAACAATTTTGTTTGGACTTGCATTAATAAGTTCAGACTCGATTAAATTGGTAATTGTTTAACTTATAATTAACTTGATAAACACATTTACCCACTAGTCAATCTTTTGGGTTCGACCCCTTTGAATACTCCGTGTTCCATCGAAACTAGAAATATTACATTTGACACTGTATGCTTGCAATTGAAAACCTGCTCTTTTAAATTGTTTTATAAAATCATTTTTTTCCCACACACAAGCGCGTGTGGGTCACAAATCTTTATCTACGATCCTCAGTTAAACCATCTTTCATTCACTTGTACACCAGGCACCACTAGTGCATCAACTCGTAAGACTACTTCTTTCTTGATTACCACTTATATGCCTGGCTTTCACAACTACTATTAAGCAATATTTTTCCCACTTCCATTACGTTTCCAATTCATTGGTGGATTCTTTTAACTTGTTGGCCAACTATTTCATCTCGTACTTCCATTATCCTTCTAACCTTTCTTCCTTGTGTAGACACTCAATTTTGCCCGGGCCCAGAAATAAGTGTAAAAACAAAAATAATAAACCCCCAAAAAAAACGAAGTCCAAAGTTCAGTCCAGAATTACAAATATAATTTGGCCCGATCGGAATGACCCATTACTTGAAAAGATTTAAGGTCCATCTACAAGCTTGAGACATATGGAAATATAATCTTCAATGATATGCAATCTTAGATGTGATATGCAATCTTAGATATGATACAATCTTAGATATGATTGCAATCTTAGATATGATACAATCTTAGATATGATTGCAATCTTAGATATGATACAATCTTAGATACGATTGCAATCTTAGATATGATATACAATCTTAGAAGATATGATTTTGTAATCTTGGAGATTTAATTTGTAGATATCCTTTAATCTTAACCGTTGATGTAATTGATCTGTACCATTGGATTTGCGAAGGCTCAACTATAAATAGAGGCCTCTCCCTTCATTGTAAAACACACTGGAGTTTTGGGAAGCAATAAGAATTCTTGAGAGCATTCACTCATATTTCTCTCCCTCTGGCGTTCTTACTCTCTGTGGTTTGTTCTTATTTTATTCTTCGTCTATCTTAGTTTTTCAACCCTTTTTTATTTTAATTTGTTCATTTTTCAAATATGTATATAATACTTATTCTATTAGTTTTATAGGTTATATATTATAGACTATATATTTTCCTTTATTTTTATATGAAAAATAACTATTATATTATTATTATATCCCTTATCATATTGTATTTCGTCATATTCTATTTATATATTTTTATTACATATTATATTTTACTATATATCATAATACTTTTCTTTAATATATATTATATTATATTTCCTTATATTACCTTTATTTTATTATAAAGTATATATTATATTATTTTAGTTATATACATCTTTAAAGTTTTATAAATAAATGTAATATTAATATTTAGTACATTTTTATGTATAACTATTATATTTTATAATATAATTTATATGTAGATATCATTATTTTAAAAAGAGGGTTCTCTTTTATCATTTTTATATTATACTTTTAAATGTCTTATTTCTATTTATTTTTATTTTATACATTTTACTTATTTATCTTTGTTTTTTTATTTCGATATTGTTTAGTTGATTAAATCCTACATATCATTTATAATGTTATTTTATAATTATTGTTAGAAGTTGTATTTTAGAATTGGCATGTATGTTGGTGTTATTTTAGGCATGTTTATGTTAAATTGTATGCTATGCACCGTTTTTTTTCCTTTGTGTCTATTGATTTATTAAAATGTATATAGAGTTATATCTTATAAGTTTATATGCTTACTTATTCATTTTTAATGTATATCATATATTTTTTTTTGTATGTATATTTTACTTGTTTTTAATTTTCTATGTTCGTTGTTTAAAATTTGTTTAAATTCATGTTTTTACTTACTTATTATGATAATATGTTATATTGTATGTTATTCCATAATGTAAATATGCTCCTTCATGCATCAATTTAAAAACAAGACTCTAAAGTTTTCAAAAATAAAAGGCAATGCTTGGTGTTTGGAAACTTGGGAAAAGTAGTGCCCTAACTTATTGGGTTGCAATTTTTCTCGTTGAGTTCGAATAGTCAAATACCCTTCTAAACTTTTAAAATTTTCAAAATACAAGCAACTATCTTGGAATTCCAAAGCGTTGTGTCCTAACTACTTGGATGTGGCGCTTTGTCGCGTTTGAGATAGGAATTTTCAAAAGGCTAAATTAGTGCCAAATATCTTAAAAATATGGTGTCCTAACTTATTGGACAAAATATTTTGATTTATTTGATATAAGTAAACCCTAATTTTCAAAAAAAAAAAAACAAAAATATTAAAAGAGGATTGCATCTTAAAATTTCTAATTTCCGACCTTAAAGACATTTGATAATTAATTAGGTACCAATTATTGGGCGATACGAGGGTGCTAATCCTTCTTCGTATGTAGCCAACTCCCGAACCCATTTTTTTTATTTCCTAGACCAAAACTAATGATTTTAAAACAAAATGTTTTAGAGGTGATCCAATCACACTTATAAAGATTGGTGGCGGCTCCCGTTTTCATATTTAAAGTCGATTCCCATTTTCCAAAACCCGATTTAAAAATAGTTTCGAGACCTTGTTTGCAAGACTTCCCCAAAATACCATCCTGGTTGACCACCAATTTTTACTGTCCCAACAGATTGCCCCGTATTTAGTGTGTAACATCTGTACCTTTTTTTAATAAAAAAAAAAAGAAGAAGAATATTTATGGTAGAAGTCCTTGAATAATTGATCTATAAATAAATAGTAGTATAAGAAATTCTAATCATATTTAGAGAAAACTGTCAGACATGAAAACACAGAGGATTATTAGTAGGAGCACGTGATTAAGTTAAAAATCCGGTATCAAGTTCAAGGATTAAATTGAATAAGTTAGAAAAGTATAGAGACTAAAGTGCAATTGTCCTATTTTTATTTTGATGGAAAGGACTTAATGTCAATATGGACGCAAAAGAATGAGATTAAAGAAGTCCATATCATTTAAAAGACCTTTAAAGTAGAGATTAACTATGCTAAGAAGATACCCATGTAAGCATTTCAAAATGCTTTGCATGGACAGGAATCTGAAAGCTTTCAAGGAACATTAAAGGTGTTGAATATCATTTTAAGGTAGAATGTTAAGCAGGAATGCCCACTTGTTTGCCAATCTTTCTTTCAAGATAATCAGAACAACTTCACAGAAATTGGAAGAGGTGTCTATAGATGTAGGGATTATCTCATGGGTGAAGCCATAGCTCAAATTCGGGATGGTAGTAGATCATTTACGGACCATAAAGGTACAAGCTGATACATTGAGCACGAAATACAAGCTATAATCAGATCATTGTCAAGAGTTAGCTTTGTTGAGTTAAAACTTTGGGCCATAGGACGAAGGCGTATTTGTAATCCATTCATATGTAAAGATATTCTTTTTCTAAATAAAGTTTTCTAAATGAAATTGAGTCGAGATCGATACCTTTTTGCATTTATGCATTTGCATTACATTACATCGCATCATATGCATTTAAATTATAAAAAGACCCTAATTAGTTAAAGTTATTAAAAAAAAAAGAAAAAGAGAGAGAGAGAAGAGGGTCACGGCTAAGTGAAAAAGAAGTTGAATGGGAATTAACGACGTTCCCTTAGATATCCCTGACTTTTGTGTCAGGAGGGATAGCTTACCCGGAGAAGGTGGTGTTTGGAAATGAAAATCATCCCATCAATGTCATATATGAGGAAGGGACTGAACAAAGAAACCTTGAGGGCATTCGCCCTTACGAACCGGGAAGTTCTTTAAACAATTGGACTGTAAAAGAACTTCCTGTAATCTTTAGAAATTTTACGGAGCAATATTCAGAACACTCTTGTTGCTCTAAAGCCTAGGAGTAATGAGATTTCTTTTGAGAAGTGGGCTCATGTTCAAACATTTTTATTTTCAATAAAACATACCTTTATTATTTATCCGAGTAAATATTCTTTCATTCTGATTCTTTTGACCTTTGACATTCTTTATAAATTTTCATTTCATGTAAATAGTCATTCTTGAATTCATTTATTCCTTGTATATTCCTTTGTGTGCCTATCATAGGTCCCTAGATATCAATGACACGGGCAACGATACTACAGATTTAGAGTTCCTTTTGAGTGCGATATGTGTTTAGAGGAATCTCAGTACTTTGAAGGAGACAAAAATTGTGACTTTTTTCTGAATTTGTTGAAAATGGTTTTTACCCCATGAAGTGGTGGTAGGAAATATAGCCTTAGAGGAAGGAAAGATTGCGAAATTAGAATTAGCTTAGGAGACAAAACAAGACCTTGTTGAGACTATTATGGGAATTCAAAAATGTGGTCCAAAGACGCATGCAGGAGGATTTGCAATTGCCAGGATAAACATGAGGTTTTGGGGCGCTGTTGGTCCACCATGGAAAAGGATCACATCAGTTGTACAATGAATGCCAAATTTAAAGAAGTCAAGACTTATGGGGCATGTATGTTATGGGCCTGAGCTCGTCAAAAGTTTCAAGCTGACAATGACTCATCTTTGTGGACGTCAACTACTCCATTAAGAGGGGGAGATAGCTTCATATGCCAATATTACAAAGTCAAAAGTCATCCATTTCAAAAAAAAAATTATATATAACTGCACAATGCCAAAAGTTTGCAGTCTTTTCAAAGATAATGCGCCATACCACAGTACAACAAAGGTTGCCAAAAGAAAAGAAAAAGAAGAAAATAATAAATTACAGAAGATGACCGAGACTGGTAAAAATTGGCATAAGAAACTACCGCCTACTCTCTATGCTTAAGCTGGGGCAAAAACGTTCAATTCCAGTTGTTTCAAAGGTTCCAACTATCATCCTTGGAATGGGTGCATTGTTTGGCTTTCCTGAGCAGTCTGATATGCCGTCAATAGCTGTGATGGTTAGCTCCAGGCGGTGGCCACTGATTTCCAGCTATAGGGCATCAGGCCGTACACAGTCTCTGAAGCTTAAAATGATAGATTCTTTCTTCAAAACTAGTTTTTGACAAAGTGGACTCTTAGACTTCTATACAAGTTCAGGGAAGAGGAAACTTGATCAAATCATTATTTTTAGGGATGGGGTTAGCGAGTATCAATTCAATCAAGTTTTGATCTAGTTATTGAAGCTTGCAAGTTCCTTGACGAGAAGTGGAACCCTAAAGATTGTGGTTATTATTGTATGAAAAATCATCATACCAAGTTTTTTCAGCAGAGATCTCCTAACAATGTGCTACATGGTACTGTCATTGACAACAAAGTATGCCATCCAAAGAACAATTATTTTTACCTTGGTACCCATGCTGGAATGATTGGAATCACGAGGCAGACCCACTATCATATTCTCTTAGACCAGGCTGGGTTGTCGGCTAATGATCTGTAAGAGTTTGTTCATTTTCTATCCTATATGTATCAAAGGAGCACCACAGCCATATTTGTTGTGGCTCCTATTTGCTACGCTCATTTGGCAGCTTCACAGTTGGGGGCAATTTATGAAGATTAGGGATGCTTCAGAAACATCATCGAGTCATGGTGGGATGTATGCTCCAGGAGTAATCTCTG
Organism: Gossypium anomalum; assembly: GCA_025698475.1. Classification (NCBI taxonomy): domain Eukaryota; kingdom Viridiplantae; phylum Streptophyta; class Magnoliopsida; order Malvales; family Malvaceae; genus Gossypium; species Gossypium anomalum. The sequence goes on from CM046965.1 coordinate 59,896,008, forward strand.
TGCCTCAGCTTTCCAGGTTGAAGGATAAAGTCAGCAACTTCATTCTTGTCTGCTGAGAATCATTGAACCATCTTTTTATAGAGTTTGACAAACAACAGCCAGGACTGCTGCTGGGGCAATCCCTTTCTCATGGGTTTATGAATCAATATTTTTCCTCCAAGCTTTGATGGAGTCAAGAATTGAATACCTCTAGTAAACTTAACTTGAAAGTATTCATCCTAAGCAAATGTACCAAGAATGGATGATACAGACTTATGACAAATAAGGTTAGTCCAAAAGAATTTCATAAGAGAAACCTTGTGCTGAAAGAAATCCTTCCCATACAAAAGGATTGGGAAGGGCCATATGTTGCGAAGAGGGCTTTCTCTAGAGGTGCACTGATTTTGACAAGAAATGGATAGGAAGAATTTATTTGATCCAGTGAATTCGGACTCGGTCAAGGAGTACTTTATTTGAAGAAGAAGGGAAGCCAAGGTGAAAACCCGCAAATGGCACTTTGGGACTTCTATTTCAAAAAAAAAAGGAAAAAAAGAAAAGAAAAAGAAAAAAAAGAAAAAGAAAAAAGAGAAAAAAGAAAAATAAAAATGGAGAGGCCAAGGTGAAAACCCGCAAAGGACGCCTTGAGATCAAAGGGGTTTTGAGCTGAAAACCTGAAAGGGCAGCTCAAATTTTGAAGAGCACACGGTAATCTTGCTATATCTGATTCAATGAAGAGTGAAGCGCGTTGCATATCGAGGCATCAACAAAGTACTTTGGGTCTTTTAAACACATGTTGAACTCAAGAAAGTCTTCATGGAGCTGGTGTATAGACGCTCAAGCGGTGATATCTAGGGCATCTGATTTCTGTCCTATTTACTATCTTTGGATTCTTTTTCTTCTCAAAGATATGTTCTCAAGTTAATCTTTTTGTATTCCTTCCAATAATTTGTCCAAATCTAATTATCCTCAAGATCAATTTATTTGTCTCCTATTATTCATAAAGCATGTTGCATTGAAATAATGATAGATGAACTAAAATATCTTCACAAATGAAGTTTTGCATATTACTCTAGAAATTTCTAGATAATACAAGAAACTGAAACAAGACAATTGTTTAAGGAATTCTCATATGTATGGGTTAGAGATACTCGAGAGATTTTCTTCTTCAGTCCAAAAGGTGGTTGGACGTTTTAAGCAATATTGATCTTAAGAAAAGATCATTTCATAAACATCTTCAATGGGTCGTAACATTCGGGGAATGATACGGTAGACCAAATTGATGGAGAAGATTTGAGGCATACGAGCAGAGTATGATCGATATGTCGAGAAGAGTAAGGTGGAAAGCTCGATAGATGAATGAGTGATGATGTCCAAAATAGGGGTCATATTCATAACATTTTGCATTATAACATGTCTAATTAGGAGAATTTGACTTACTTCGATCATAGCATCCTAATTATTAGGCATGAACTCATACGCATTCTATAGGTTATGTCTTTTATGGGACAATGTAGATCAAAGAAACAAGATTTGGCATCCCTGTGTTTATAGGGAACAGATCAAAGATAGCAGATCTGACATTCCTATGCTTACAGTGAAGTAGATCGAAGATTTCAGCATGGCATCCCTATGTTCATAGGGAACGAGTTGAAGATAGCAGATTTGGCATCCCTGTGTTTATAGGGAACAGATAGAAGATAGCAGATCTAACCTTCAGATGTTTATACTGAAGTAGATCCAAGATGATTTGGTATCCTCGTGTTTACAAGGAACAAATCAAGGACATAGCAGATTAGACTCTCAGATGTTCTCAAACAGACTCAAGATGGTTTGGCATCCTTATGCTTATAAGGAACAAATCGAGGACATAGCAGATTTGACTCTCAGATGTTCTCAAACAGACTCAAGATGATTTGGCATTCTTCTGTTTACAAGAAACAAATCGAGGACATAGCAGATTTGACTCTCAGATGTTCTCAAACAGACTTAAGATGATTTGGCATCCTTGTGCATACAAGGAACAAATCGAGACATAGCTAATTTGGCTTTCACGTGTTTACGATGAAGTAAATCTAAGATGATTTGTCGTCTCTGTATTATCAGAGAACAAATCGAAGTCAGGCATCTCCACTTTGATGGGAAGCAGATACATGGCAGAACTTACCTTCAGACGATTAGACTGGAACAGATCCAAGATGATTTGGCATTCTTGTGTTTACAAGGAACAAATCGAGGACATAGCAGATTTGACTCTCAGATGTTTTCAAATAGATCCAAGATGATTTGGTATCCTTGTGCTCACAAGGAGCAAATTGAAGACATAGCAGATTTGGCTTTCACGTGTTTACGCTGAAGCAAATTTAAGATAATTTGGCATCTCTGTATTGTCAGGGAACAAATCGAAGAAGCAGATTTGGCGTCTCTGTGTTCAACAGAGAGTAGATCAAAGATAGCAGATATCGCCTTCTTGAGTTGCAGTGAAGCAGATTGAAGCCGTCAAGAGGCCATTTAAAGAAGATCAAGGATCAAGAACTCAAGACTCGGCGAGCCCGGGCAAGATTGGTCCTTTTATAGTCTTTGCTGTATTCCTGTTACACAACAATGAGCAAAGAGGAGCAGCTATAGACACTCAATTTTGCCCGGGCCCAGAAATAAGTGTAAAAACAAAAATAATAAACCCCCAAAAAAAACGAAATCTAAAGTTCAATCTAGAATTACAAATATAATTTGGCCCGATCGGAATGGCCCATTACTTGAAAAGATTTAAGGTCCATCTACAAGCTTGACTCATATGGAAATATAATCTTCAATGATATGCAATCTTAGATGTGATATGCAATCTTAGATATGATACAATCTTAGATATGATTGCAATCTTAGATATGATACAATCTTAGATATGATTGCAATCTTAGATATGATACAATCTTAGATACGATTGCAATCTTAGATATGATATACAATCTTAGAAGATATGATTTTGTAATCTTGGAGATTTAATTTGTAGATATCCTTTAATCTTAACCGTTGATGTAATTGATGCATGCAGTTTGGTTTGCGGAGGCTCAACTATAAATAGAGGCCTCTCCTTCATTGTAAAACACACTGGAGTTTTGGGAAGCAATAAGAATTCTTGAGAGCATTCACTCAAATTTCTCTCCTCTTGCGTTCTTACTCTCTGTGGTTTGTTCTTATTTTATTCTTCGTCTATCTTAGTTTTTCAACCCTTTTTTATTTTAATTTGTTCATTTTTCAAATATGTATATAATACTTATTCTATTAGTTTTATAGGTTATATATTATAGACTATTTATTTTCCTTTATTTTTATATGAAAAATACTTATTATATTATTATTATATCCCTTATCATATTGTATTTCGTCATATTCTATTTATATATTTTTATTACATATTATATTTTACTATATATCATAATACTTTTCTTTAATATATATTATATTATATTTTCTTATATTACCTTTATTTTATTATAAAGTATATATTATATTATTTTATTAGTTATATACATCTTTAAAGTTTTATAAATAAATGTAATATTAATATTTAGTACATTTTTATGTATAACTATTATATTTTATAATATAACTTATATGTAGATATCATTATTTTAAAAAGAGGGTTCTCTTTTATCATTTTTATATTATACTTTTAAATGTCTTATTTCTATTTATTTTTATTTTATACATTTTACTTATTTATCTTTGTTTTTTTATTTCGATATTGTTTAGTTGATTAAATCCTACATATCATTTATAATGTTATTTTATAATTATTGTTAGAAGTTGTATTTTAGAATTGGCATGTATGTTGGTGTTATTTTAGGCATGTTTATGTTAAATTGTATGCTATGCACCGTTTTTTTTCCTTTGTGTCTATTGATTTATTAAAATGTATATAGAGTTATATCTTCTAAGTTTATATGCTTACTTATTCATTTTTAATGTATATCATATTTTTTTTTTGTATGTATATTTTACTTGTTTTTAATTTGCTATGTTCGTTGTTTAAAATTTGTTTAAATTCATGTTTTTACTTACTTATTATGATAATATGTTATATTGTATGTTATTCCATAATGTAAATATGCTCCTTCATGCATCAATTTAAAAAACAAGACTCTAAAGTTTTCAAAAATAAAAAGGCAATGCTTGGTGTTTGGAAACTTCGGGAAAAGTAGTGCCCTAACTTATTGGGTTGCAATTTTTCTCGTTGAGTTCGAATAGTCAAATACCCTTCTAAACTTTTAAAATTTTCAAAATACAAGCAACTATCTTGGAATTCCAAAGCGTTGTGTCCTAACTTACTGGATGTGGCGCTTTGTCGTTTCGAGATAGAAATTTTCAAAAAGGCTAACTTAGTGCCAAATATCTTAAAAATATGGTGTCCTAACTTATTGGACAAAATATTTTGATTTATTTGATATAAGTAAACCCTAATTTAAAAAAAAAATCAAAAATATTAAAAGAGGATTGCATCTTAAAATTTCTAATTTCCGACCTTAAAGACATTTGATAATTAATTAGGTACCAATTATTGGGCGATACGAGGGTGCTAATCCTTCTTCGTACGTAGCCAACTCCCGAACCCGTTCTTTTTATTTCCTAGACCAAAACTAATGATTTTAAAACAAAATGTTTTAGAGGTGATCCAATCACACTTAAAAAGATTGGTGGCGGCTCTCGTTTTCATTTTTAAAGTCGATTCCCATTTTCCAAAACCCGATTTAAAAATAGTTTCGAGACCTTGTTTGCAAGACTTCCCCAAAATACCATCCTGGTTGACCACCAATTTTTACTGTCCCAACAGATTGCCCCGTATTTAGTGTGTAACATCTGTACATTTTTTTAATAAAAAAAAAGAGAAGAAGAATATTTATGGTAGAAGTCCTTGAATAATTGATCTATAAATAAATAGTAGTATAAGAAATTCTAATCATATTTAGAGAAACTGCATGGACATATGAAAACACAGAGGAGGATTATTAGTAGGAGCACGTGATTAAGTTAAAAATCCGGTATCAAGTTCAAGGATTAAATTGAATAAGTTAGAAAAGTATAGAGACTAAAGTGCAATTGTCCTATTTTTATTTTGATGGAAAGGACTTAATGTCAATTTTACCATTACTTAAAAAAATCAATGGTTTCATGATGACTTTTAAATGATTTTTTATTAAGTAATAATATTTTAATAAGTAATAATATTTTATTAATTATTATAATATATATAAAAAAGAGAAAGATGTTCATCTTACTCATCTTTCTTTCTTTTTCGCATAAAAAGAAAGGGTGAAAGAAAAAAAGTTGCTTCCATTATTTTCCTTCAAATTCAAATATAAGGTGTGGTTTTTCTTAAAAAAAAATATAGATTTTGAATCTTTGAAGCTTGCTTTACATATATATACCAATAGTTTTTTTATCTTATCAAGTATTTTGAAAGTTGCCATTAAAGAACATTGATGGGAGCTTAAAAAACTTAAGTGAAGTAGGTATATTTTTGTAGAGGAAATGATTAGAAGATGAATTCTAGCGTGTTAGAAGTGTGAAAAAGAAAAAAAAAAATGGTTGGAAATTTTACTTGGTATATTTGGCCATGTTAAAGGGGAAGTAGAGAACATTGGCCAATTTGTGTAATATTGGTGCTAAATGATAGCTTGTGAAGTAGTGAGTACTTTGGTGAAGACGGAATTGAAAACGGATAATGAGTCGAAAGATATGCGAATTTCGGACTCGGAAGCTTAAGTTGCTAACTTCATTAACCATGCATATTTAAGTTTATTTTTATTAGTTTTAGAATTAGAATGGATAAATGACATTGTTTCATATTGAACTGCTCCTATTGTAGCTAAAAATGAAGTGAGCATCTTGAAGAAGAAAGGCAAAGAGAAGGAGTAAAGCGATTGAAACTTCGATATATGCTAATATCTTCTTTTCATTACATAAAGCTTTAGAATATCTAGTTTACTATGACTAGTTATATTGATTTTATTTTATTTTATTTTTTATGAGTTTTGGATGAGTTTGAATGATTTAGTTAATATTTATGAAATTATGTTTTGAGATTAGTACTATGTTTTTGATATGATCAAATTAGCAAATTCATGGTTATGATTTGGATTCGAGTATTATGATTTTAGACAATTGATCAGGAAAATGATTAATATGTTTTGAATTGGAAGCCTAATTTTACATTAGGTGATATGTGATTTGAACTTGAAACGGAATTGAAATGAGAATTATATGAAAATGGAATTGAAATGGATATTGAAATTTGGTTTTTACTGCGTTTCACTAAGTTAGACAAAATCGGATATAGTTGGCATGCCATAGAATCTTTATATTAGAGAATTTAGATCTCCCCAATTCCTAGAGGGTCAAGGGAGAAAAGGCCAAGTTGGTCAGTTGTTATTATTGTTAACCTCAATTCCTAGGTGGTCGTGGGCAGTCCCAATTTCCAAAGGGTCGTGGACTACTTTGATGGTCATTGTTGCTAAACAACTTGGGGTGGCGGATTCGTATATCTAGTTATGAGTCTAAACTTTAGTACGAGGTCTAAATTGAAAGAAAAGCAAAAAAAAAAAAATTGAATTTATTTGAATTTCCATATTGTGCAAATTAATTTAATTACGCGATTTTGAATTTAATTAAAAAGCTTATTTTCTTTATTTGATTTGTCAATATCAAAATATTAAAGCTTATTAATATTATAATTTTCTTTTATTGTGATGATATTTTTTAAATTTATTTCTATCATTTAATTTATGTTCAATACTTCTGTAATGATTTATATGATATTAGCACCATTGTGCATAAAAATTACTCAGCATATGGTTTGTCTATTTTTCCGTGCCCAAGTAGTTAGATTCGGTAGGTTGTTCCAATAGCATCCAAAGAACCGAAGATCAGCTCAAACAATGTTGGTGAAAAGTTTTCTTTATAGTTGATATAAATGGCATGTACCTAGGCATGTATGTATAAAATAGTATGTCATAAACTGAATTTAAATACTTTCGTTATGTTTTCTTTGCTAGTACTTTATAACTAATGTTTTGGATGAAATAGTAAAGCATAGAAATCTAGTTTATTAGTATGTTTGGAGAAATCAAAGTGTGGGAAATTGATTTAGGAGATGATTTGAATGTGATTATATTGTGAAATCTAAATTTTTGCAAGGGGTTTACGTAAAATAGGAAGAAATTCTGTCGAATTTTTTATAAAATAATTTTACCACTACATTTCATTTTCAAAAAAAAAAGAGAGAGATAGAAAAGGAAGCTGCTTTGGCAACATAATGTGGCATTTTATATTTGGATCCAATAACTGGGTCGAGTATAAAGTGTCACATAGTGTCCTGACAGACTCTACAAGTTGCCATAGTTGAGCTATGATCTTACTCATCAAGTTCTATATTTAATATCTTATAGGAATCCATTGATTGTCATAATCGAGCTATGGTCTTACACGTCATAAATCGTCATGCTTACTGTCCCAGTGGATTACCCCATCTTTAATGTCCTAGCGGACTAGCCCGTGTTTAAATGTATTGGCGGATCATCTATGATGCTGTAGCATTTTTCAGATATGGTCTTACACAATATAACCTCGTGTTTACCGCCCCGACGAATTATCAAAGGATGTCATAGCGTTTTATAGCCATGGTTTTAGTCCTATTTACTTTCTGGCGCACTTTCATATAATGTCATAGTGTCTTTCATCTATAGTCTTACTCATTTATATCATGGTGCCATATTATCTTTCAGCTATGGTCTTACTCATTTTATCATGATGCCATAACATCTTTCAGCTATAGTCTTACTCATTTTTATCATGATGTCATAGCATCTTTCAGCTATGGTATTACTCACTTTTATCATGATGCCATAACATCTTTCAACTATGGTCTTACTTATTTTTATCATGATGCCATAGCATCTTTTAGCTATGGTCTTACTCATTTTTAGGCGTATAGTCTCGGATCGAATCCATAGCCTAGACATGATCTTTCTTGTTTACTCTTCCCATTACAATCCATCCTTTCTTCCATTCGTCATCCTATACATTGATGCTTGAAAACCCTGACACGAGAACAAAACCTTAGATTATTAAGGTCCAGATCGGCTGCCCAAAGAATAACACCCGGAGCTTTGCTATCACGAGTGCACTCAGCAACACTATATGACACTACCTAACATAATCAACCTTTTTTTCCCATTCCCAACTCCGTCTAACCCATTGGTAATTTCTCTTCCAAATCATGCATACCATACCGAACATCTTTACGCAATGCACTATGCTAGATAACCATTGAACAATCATCTACTATGACGATCAAAATTAGCACGACAAGTTCCCATTACAACATTTAACATCTAGAAGGCAAAGTGCAGATACTCACCTAATGCTTCTTCACCTTATTCACTTATCTTCTCTAGATGTCGAAGCTTCCATTCTCCTAGCAGCTAAGCAAGACAACCAATTTATTGGTTAAACTCAGCAATCCCAGTTTAAAATTTTTTTCCCAAAAACATGTAAAACCCTTAAAATTGTTCAGAAAACCCCTAACTTTGTTTTCTAAATCTTACATACACCGAAGGTCTTATAACCTTACCAACTTCTCAAATTTTCTACTTACTCGACTAGTGCCTTACGATCATCACTCCATATAGAGTTTTCCATGACCATCACTTCCTCGGAGCAACCGAGGAAGAAGATGAATAAGGGAAAATAGTGAAACAGATTTGAGAGGACTTTCAACCTTTTACAATCCTTCATGCGCGATATCCCACCATATAACAACCATTTATCCATAATCATTTTGTCTCACACTGAGGAAATTGCTGGTTCTAATTCAATTGAACCAGACTTGGATCTCAGCCTTTTCCGATCTTCGTTACTAACTTTTACTAATTTTCTAATAGAAGCCGCCAACTTACTTTTTTTTTCAATTTAGCCCCAAATTGTTCCAAATTTTTGGGTCTTAGAGAAAATCGGGTGTGACATGATGCTTGTCCACATTTTATACATATAATGAGCTACTTTCAGCTAAGGCCTTTGTAAGTGTAGTGATTTTTTGTTGTTTAGCAAAGTGGTTTCTCTAAGTGTTGTGGTCCCTTAGTCATGATCAGACAAGTTCCTCTCTTCTTTTTGTTGGATCTGGTGCCCTAAGTGTAGTATTTTCGTCAATGTACAATTGTAATTTTTTCAAATTGATTGGTTAATAAATTAAATTCATTGATTGCATTAATATACTTTGTACAAATTTCCTCACATAGGTTTTGCAAGCAAAGCAAGATGGAAGCAAATGTTGTTCATTGGTTGTCTAATGTTTAACTGATACTAAGCGGTTTTACATGGTCGGATTGTAATACGAAAAGACAAGTTCTATTAGTAGACGAACCTAAACATGTAATTGAAAATGAGCAAACTGATTGAAAGACTAATATGTCTTGTATCAAGTCCAATTGGGGAGATGTTTTATCTTGGGCGTAGGAGTGGATGATTCCCAGAAGATAGAGACATAGAGTAACTAACTAGATTGACAATATATCAGACTAGACTGAAGAAGAATAGATCATGAATCTGTTTATGGGTTTATTCACTTGTGACGTTCATAGTGTGGCATACTTAAATCCTGAGTGGATGACGGACTATGTATGCATGACTCATGCAGTTTGATGTACGTAAAAGTCTAAGTTCGAATAGATAAGGAACCCAAAATTGGTGTGTTTGGTATTCGACTTCTGAAACATGTAGCATCATTCACAATAATAGAATTCATAGCTCGAGACATGGGTACATGATATCCTCTCATTGGAATTACATGGTTGATGAAATGTAAACGTGGTCAGGTGTCGATCGTCTTTGTGATGAATGACATGATTACTATTTAATAGTAATTGACTTTTCATGAAGGAAGATGTAATGGTTACCAAGAAATAAATTAGATAATATTTGAAGAACGGATATTATCCCAAAGAGATTAATAGTATCATATGACGATAACACACTTATGAAAAAGTCATTGGATTAGTATAAATCAAGTTGCTTTAGTAATGGTATGTTGTAGGGGAAAGCTCAGTTACGATACTATAATGGAATGACTTCGTGACTAAATGGTTGTATAATTAATAGGTGAAAAACTGGAACTTAATTATAAATCATTTGAGCCTCAATTGCATATGTCCAATAGGTCCCTCAGCTAGGTTGTTGAAACTAGAAATGAATTGCAAGATGAGTCAAATGAAAAGAAATAGATAGAAATGATAAACTTAGAGAAATGAGTCACATTAAAAAATGAATGCGGTTTTCTCACTAAGTATGGAAATAACATGAGAATTAATTTATTTTTTCTCTAACTATTAATTAGCTGAAGTTTGAAAATGGATTTAAATTAATTGGTCATCGTGAATCTAATTGAATGTAGAAAAATTGAATATATTTTCTCATAGATTCTTTTATGGTAAAGTCGTTATGATTTTAACGGAATTAGAATTTGATTGAGAAAATTATTTAATTAAAAATTTAATTTTTTTCAAATTAATTGAGAAAATAATATTCAATTTTGGAAATAGAAAAAATATGTACTGGGTTGGAATAAATTATAAAGTGTTGGGTTAAAGTCCAGAAAGTACATATAATTGGACCCAGTACAGGAGAGGCCCAACTCCCCCTTAAAGAATACATGGGACGACAAACACTAGTATTCACATCTAGGGTTGCCGCTCCTCTCCCTAAATAATAGGAAGTTGGAGATTTTTTCTATCAAAATAATATTATTTGTATTCTACAACTTCAACCAAGATTCTACCAACTTTCACTATAAATAGATTATACTGGTAGACTTCAAATCACATCAACAGAAAGAGAAAAACACAAGTTTCTCTAAAGTTTTTAATATTGCTATTTTGGAAAAAAACAGTGGAAATTTATTTTAAGAATAAAATCTATATTCTCAGAATTGCAATTCTACCGATTTTTATTTAAGAGAGATTTATTTTCCCACTAAAAGTAAAGAAAATATTTTTGGTTTTGTGTTTGATTCGATTTGTTCGAGTCTGCACTCGAAGCAGTCTGTGGTACAAGTTTGGTTGAAAGCTAGGAACAACAAGGATCCACCTATCTGAAAACACATGTACAGATTCAGTCTAGGGTTTATTGCTATAAATATGACAAACTGGGTCGGTTTTCAAATTTTTATTTTTTCGCTGTGAATGAAAATTATTTTCAAATCGGATTTTTTCCAAACTTTCTTCCTTAATCAAGGCAACTGGCCGACAAGGTAATACGTTATAAAAATTTCCTCAAGGAAGCCTATAAAGTAGCTTTCATCAAGACATTTGTAGTTGGGAAATAAGGGTGGAGTAAGTGTAACATCCCTAACCCGGAACCATCGCCGGAATAGGTTAAGAGGCATTACCGGACTTATAACTCAATTTAGAACAATCATTTATCCAAAAACATCTTATTTCAGTCAATAACATTCATTCACATTCAATATGTACTTAAATCAAGCATACAAAGCATAAATCATGCGTTCGGGACTAAATCGGTAACATATAAAAATTTTAGAAACTAAGAAAAAATTCAACATTTCAAATGTCACACACCCGTGTGAACAAGCCGTGTGCCTCACACGGTTAATAGACACACCTGTGTCGTGTGAAAACAGGACATACATACTGACTTGTGTCACACGGCTGATGACACGCCCGTGTGCCAGGCCATGTGAAAACTGGAGAGGATACTGACTTGGGTCACACGGCCAATCACACGCCCGTGTGTCTAGCCCGTGTGCCCTTCGAAATGGCCACACACTCTAGTGTATTAGGCCGTGTCAAAACTGTAGGGTATACTGACTTAATTCGAAAGGGAACCCTAGGGGACACACGGCCATGTAGCATGACTGTGTGTCGCACACGATTGAGACACACGCCCGTGCCTCTGCCTGCGTAGACAAAAATAGGCTATTTGCAAAGCCATTTTGCCACCCTATAACACAATCATTTACAATCATAATTGACCACATTTATGCAACTCAATTGGCAACCAAAATAACCATTTCAATACACAATATTTACCATATTAAAACATCCCAAGTTCATACCCAAATACCTATCCATCATCATGCATAATCCATTCATTTAACAACCACATATCAATACTTTACTTGAATAATTTCGTTCCATCACTACCTTGCCAAAACATATCATAATTGAACAATTAATTCAACCAAACATAGTACCAAAATAAGCCAAATCACATGGCTTAACTTATATACACAAAAACATACCAAAGTCAAGATATCAAGTAACATAACTATTATCCTTTAAACTAGCCTATACATGCCATATTTACAAATCCACAAGCTTAAAAGTACCAATCAGAAATTGGATAATGTGATGTGCAACTCCGACTTGTTCGAAACGAACGAGCCAACGAGCCTCTATAAAACATAGAAAAAGAAACAGAGTAAGCTTTACAGCTTAGTAAGCCCGTATAATTCAGAATTAAACTTACCATTTATACATAATCAAAGTAATACTAAAATGCAAACAATTTCAATTAACCAACACCTAATCACAAGTATTCATCACATGTTAGTTATTGTAAAAATACATGAAACCATCCATTAATACAATACTTTGCATCATTCCAAATTCATATATCATATATGACATTGGTAACATTCATAAATCGTAACTCATCTGGATAACATTATTTGTGCTCGTTGAACCTATTAGAAATCCACAGGATACTCGAGTGAACAATGTCAGTAATCCATCAATTTATTATCATATATGCTCTTTCGAGCCATAATCGGTAAGCTCTTCCTAAGCTGATGAATAGTAAGCTGTATTGAGCTGAAACGGTAAGCTCTATTGAGCTGAACAATAAGCTCATACGAGCTGTGGTGAGTCTGTAATAAATGCAAGAGCTCGACCAAAACGGTAATATCAGTATTATGTCACTAGTATCCAATGAATTCATATAGTTCAAACAAGGCTCGATAACATATAAATTATATCAATAAAGCATTCATACATCAAGTATTTCAATTATACATATTCATTTCAATAATTATAAGTATAGAAAAGTTCGATTCTAATTATACTAACTTACCTCGTATACCCAGAAAAAACTATCGACTATTCGTCGATCTTTCCTTTTCCCCAATCTAAACTCGATCTCGTCTTATCATGATCTATATATTATCAAATTCAATACATTCAGCATTCAATATATTCAATTTAGTCCATAATTCATATTTTGGAAAATTTACTCATTCGCCCCTATACTTTTTAATTTTTATAATTTAGTCCTTATCACATAAAATTGCAAATTCATGCAATTTAGTACCTACCCATGCCTAGAAAATTTTCATAGAGACTCCTAGCAGTCCATAGCTTTCATAAATTCACATTCTTAACTACCACATTTTACAATTTCACAATTTAGTCCCTATTTTGCATTTTTGTCAAAAATCACTTTATAAAACTAGTTTAACTATCATCAAACTTCCATAATCTATTTTTAAACATCAAAGAAATCAAGTATTCATCAATGGAACTTTGCAAAATCATGAACAAATTCAAAAATTAAGGTAGGGGCCAGCTAGATTAAGTTGCAACGAGCTCAAAAACGTAGAAATCATTAAAAATTGAGTAAAAACCATTCCTTAATCTAGCTAAAAGTGTGCCGAAACCATGGAAGCTTCAAACATTTATTTTATTTTTCAATTTTGGCAATGAAGATGAAGGATGAGATAAATTTTTGTTTTGTTTCATTATAGTTAACCTTAATTAACCATTTACCATTTTAACCTTCAAAATTACACCAATTGCCATGCTATCATCTTCCACTAACCATAAATAGTCTATTTATCACTTAAGGACCTTTACTTTAATGTTCTATAGCTATTTGATACTTCTAGCTAATAGAACACAAGTTTTATGCTTTATGCGATTTAGTCCTTTTTACCGAGTTAAGCATTTAAACAGTAAAATTTCTTAACGAAACTTTCACATAATTAATCTATCATGCTGTGGACCTTATTGAAACAATAAAATAAATAATTTGATTTCGTATTTGTGATCCCGAAACCACTGTTCTGATTTGACTAAAAAACGAGTTGTTACAGTAAGAACACTTGAACAAATTTTGCCCACAAATATGGAATTTAAAGAAATGTGTTTAGCACATGAATGCTATTTGAATGATTTTTCTTGCTTGCCTTTATTAGCTAAGACATGTGTTGTTACTTCAATGGAGAATGGAACAACATGATAATTGTTAGCTTTCATGTGTGTATCATTGATTAAAGAGAGTCCTCATTCTTTTTATGCTTGTTGAAAATGCTTCTTCTGACACTTGATGAATAATCCTTTAAGATTTTAAAATTTCACTATTTTTTGAAAACTTTGGGGAAATTTTACTAGATTCTTTAGGGAAATTGTGAGAGCATTGTTCTTTAGGTAAGTGCATAATAATGTTCTTCTAGAGCTTACTATTACTTTTTTGTTGCATATAACTATTTTGGCTTTGAATTGGTGTGTTTCTATTCTTGTGTCCTGTGTTCATTTATATTGATAAATCTTGAAGAAGATTTTGGGTAAATAAGGAAAAGGGAAGTAAAGTTCAGGTTTTCATACAGTAAGTGTAGCACCCACATTCGACTGATCACCAGGTCCAAATAAGAAGCACCACATTCATTACTAAAGCAACTAGGATTAACCTTTCTTTAAAATTCAACTCAAACATAAAAAAAAAAATCATATTATAAAAACTATTTATTTCAAATATAGATAAATTCAAGCATTCAGACACTTTATAATTTCATGAAAACAAGTTCAAAGATATTAATTAAACAAATAGAACTAGTTCCATTGAACATCAACACAATGTCCTACTTTTAGAATAATTTACAAAACATTCATATTGATTAAAATCAATTTCAAATCAAATTAAACACTTTTAAAATATTTTTTATCGAGTTCTAGTTGTTTGAGGATTATTAAGACCAAGTTCAGGTTTCAGGGAGTCAAAATTAGTAAAACAGGAAAAGACCCCTATCTAAACAAGTTGTATTTGTACATGGGGTACTTGTACCAATACTTTTGAGTATTACTGTTCATTTTTTGCTACTGACTTACTTGTACCAATACATTTGAAGTTTGCCATGACCCAAAACTCACTAGTTTGATCCAAAACAATGCCATATCATATCCAAACAATATAAGGCCTATTTAACAACTTCTAAACACCACTGTGAGCATGTTTAACACATTAAAATACATTTTTCAAGAGCATGACCACAACCTTACTAATAGTGTAACAACTCGTTTTTAGTGGTACCGGAGACGTTGGTTTTGGAACCCCATTTTCTAATGATCAAGTCAGCATAAATATTAATTATTAATATTTACGAGTCTATTATACAGTTATATTGAGTTTTCGTCCGATAATTTTATTCAAGGATTAGTAAATTAGAGTATAAGGACTAAATCTTAAAAATTGTAAAAGTTAATGCTATTGATTATTAGTGATTAAATGGCTTAAATATCAATATTTCAAGGACATAAGTGGCGATTAAGCCATTCTCATTATAGTGTATGGTTTATATGTGTGTTTTTATTAATTTATATGTGTAATTAAGGGTAATATAGTAAATAAATCAAAGTTTGAATATTAGTAAAAGAAAAGAAAAACTTTATCTTCCTCATTTCTTCCTTTCTCCAACAAAAATCACCCTTGTTAGAAGTCTAAGCTTTGTTCAAGCTTCCAACCGTGCACGTGGGCTAATTCGAGGTTTGTTTTTTGTAAATTTTATGTTTTTGAGATCATTGTAGCTTTTTTTTTTTTTTTTACAAAAGAGATCATTGTAGCTTAATCTAGCTAATTTGGGTACTAAATCGTAAAACTGTCAAAGGTTTTAAAAGTTTTAATTGATGGTTTTTGATGTTTCTAATGTTTAATGGTTGAGTTTGAAGCTTTGTTATGAAATAGGACTATTTTGTAAAGTGAATTTTGTTAGTTGAGTTTAGGAACTAAAATGAAAATATGATGTAATTGACATGAAATTCTTATAAAAATAGATGTTTGAGAGTTGTATAGGGATGAGTTTGAAGTTGGATTTAAAGTTTGGGGTTTTAATATGAAAAATATGCTTATTTCGATTTGAGAGATTAAACTGAATAAACTGCAGTTGTGAAAAGTAATAATAGGATATCATATGCATTAAATAAGTTGTTATAAGGTATTTAGAACTGATAATTTGAAATGAATTACCATATATATCAAGAAATAAATCAACTAGTAGATAATCGAGGAAAAGGAAAACAATAGATTAGTCCCTGACACATCTACTATTGTTGTTTATACTTGGTAAGTTCATACGGTATAGTTCTATGTATTTTTGTAATGTTTGAATGTATAATTAAATGTTACAAATTGGAACAAAGGTGAGAAAAAGGACAAAATTGAAATGTGTTATATTGATATGTGTACTTAGCCTAGATGAATATAGGATAGGATACAACTGGCATGCCAATAAGGATATTTCGCATGCAATATGGGTTCGATATGAGATGAGATGATGACGTACTATTTATTCACTGATTGTACCAGAATCCAACATTTGTTGCAGATTATCGAGTTATCTTTATAGTGATTAGGTATGTTTTAGGGGGATGTGTAGCCTATGAGCTTGGCACTCAGTGCTCAAGTGTGTTTCTAGAGGGACGTTTAGTCTACGAGCTTGACACTTAGTGTCCAGGTGTGTTCAAGGATGGTATGACTCGTTCGAGCAATCAGGTGTGTTTGGACAGTTACCCGCGTATCCCAATCTGTTTATTATAGTTCATCGGGCTAAATTGTTGTTACAATTGGATAATGATGAATGGTAAAAGTATTATAATGAGATAAAGTATTGTTGTATAATGTAAAAGTACATATGTTCAAAGGTTTGATGAATAGCTTTGATTGAGATTGAATGATTTCGAATGGAATGTTTTGAGTTATATATATACGATGAACTCACCTGAAGGCATGAATTGTGGTAATAGGGAAAATTGTTTAGTTAACTGTGTTATTTTGTAAATGTGGGATTTAAGGTAAGTTATATTGTTTTAAACCTATAAACTTACGAATCTTATTTAAAGATTACTCTGTTTCGTTTTCTTTTCCTATAGTTAGCATTTTGCGGAACTTAGCGATCGGATCAACTCGAAGATCACACTATCCAACATCCATTTTTGGTAGACTTTTAATCATTCAACTTGATTATGTGGCATGCAAATAGGAGTTGAATTGTATATAAGTGTTTTGTAAAAGTAAAATGTGAATGGCGATGTATAAAGTATATGTGCTTGGTAGCATTTTGATATATTTGATTATGGCTTCAAATGATAACTTTAAATCTGATTGTTAAGCATGAGAAATGTGATAGATTAAAATGAATGTTTGGCATTTCTAATTATGATATGAAATGTTTAATAGGTGAGATTATGTTAGAGATTATGGCATATAAGTTGGATGATTGAATTGGATGTTTTAAGTATGTTATGCGGAATAGAGTTGATATCAATCTTATAGGTTGTGGATTTGGCATTTTTGGTCATTAATAGGTGATTGAAAGTTAGTATTTTAATTGTGTATAAGGCATATGTTAGGTCACTGTCTATCTTGGCATGAATTGAGATGTACTTTGGTATTAATTGATATTGTGTGATGGTGCCTTGAGGCATATTGGTTAGATTTAGGAAATGATATGTTTTGGCATGTTTTTATACATTTTGAATATGTTTAAAGAATGGCCAAATGGATACTCATGACTTAGGTGAAATTTTGGCTGGTAGCTTAGATAATAATGCAATTATTGGCATACAAGGGCTAACACATGGCATTGTGTCACACACGGGTAAGTGACATGGCCGTGTTCTTTGTATGGATTCGAAATTTTTGGGTACACACGGTTACAATTTGATACACGAGCTAACCACACGCCTGTGTGGTACTATTGATTTGGTCATTAGATTTTTCACACGGTCTTAATCTCTCACACGATCTAATCACACGGCCGTGTGAATGTCTGTAAGTTTTTGCATTTAGGTCCACACAGCTTCAGTGAGTTACATAGTTTGGATACATGGGTGTGTGACTCCAGCTTCACACGATCACCGATTGTATTATGGCTTGGGCACACGATCGTATGACCCTATTTTTTGATTTTTCCATAGTTGTTTAAAAGTTTTCAATTTAATCCTCATTAGTATTTGGGTCAACTTAAAAACTTTCGTAAGCTCGATTAAGACTCGGATTGGATGTAAATCATGTTTAACATGGATTTTAAATTGTTTTAATGTTTTATTGAATATTGAAGTTAGAAATGTATGTAATTTATTCTGTTAACTATGGTAGTATCTTGTAGCTTGGGTCTTGTAACCTTCCAAACCCGGCCTAAACATTATGGTCGAATCATGAAAGTTACATTGGTTACCTTAGCGATGAACCTACACTATCGATAGTTGAAACCTAAAAAACACTCTTTTTATAAAATCGCAATTGCCTTTGTTAATTTTGGGAAAACATTTATTTAATTTAAATCAACCTTTATTAAGTCAAATTAATTGAATAGGTAATGTTTTAGAAAAACCACTTTGCACGTCACTGTTAAGAAAAATACTTTACTTAATTTGTTTATAGTGGAAAAACATTTAATAACCTAATTATAAAATTAAACAAATATCATGCTCAGTCCAATTTCAATATATCTCAATATATCCATCCTAAATATGAAAACCATGCCTGCATGAAAATCCTCAAAACGAAAATAGTCCCAAACCCCAGTTTTAAATAATTTTATAGTCCAAAAATCGAATAATAATAGGAAATTTCAAATATAGATAATATAAAAATAATGGTGCAAGAACGAGTCCGAAGTCTGCAATACGTCTGCATACCAAATCCGATCCTAATTTCGTTCATTACTTGGGAAGTCGAAGTAATGGGGTGAGCTTAACAAGCTCAGTGTGAATCTAAATAATCAAGCATATTACATACATTCAAACATTTTCTCATAGAACCAATTAACATAATCAATATCCATAATAACATTCTTATGTAACATGATCATGACATAATGCACATATGAATTCCTACCCAACCCATCCGCTACACACCACGAGTTCCACAGAACACATCTTGTAACACCCTAAACCCGGCCCAGACATTACGACCGAATTCAGCATGCCACACGGAAAAAAATTGCTATTCGTTTCATCAAGAATCTCTTTCTTAGGGTGTAAAAACGTTAATGTTATAAGTTTAAGTGAATGAAAGCTGTGCACCAGGTAGGAAGCCAGAGAAGAGGAGGTGAGTCTGTTGGACTGCTTAAGTACCAAGCTCTTCCCGGATCCAATCCTAGACATGCACACATCCATTGCCACACTTAAAGTATGTTATGTGTCTACGAAAAATAAGTCATGTTTAAGTCTGGTTTAGGTTTTTATTTCCTTTGAAAACGTTTATATTGCGGAAGCTTTATACATCATCGAGATATTTTCAAAACATAGAGTTTTTATAAAACGCGTCCTAGTGCTAACCAGTTCGATAATCCATAGATGAAATAATTTAATGAGCGGCCTTATTACAACCTTAATATAAAATAATTAGAAATAAAAGAAGTACGATCTAAAAATTAAAAAAAAACCAGAATTGTTCTTCATGGCCACTCTGAATCCCGCCCAGCTCCAAGTCCACCATTTAGGGCTCACTGCGCAAGGATGGAAAGAAAAGGGGGTGAGTTTGGGGAAACTCGGTGTATACAGAAACCCATCCAAAGCCCAAATCAACTCGAGCCCATTAGGCCTAAGCCCTACTCAGATAACAGTACACAATGGACCGAAGCCCTTTTCAGAATACAGTAACAAGGCCTTAGCCCTTTTTCAGAATAGTGTGGCCCATCGGCCCAATTCAGTAATACATGTAACAAGAATATAACAATGAATGCAATCCCGTTTGGGAGACTACTCAACCCACCAACCGCTACACTTCCCGTACCAGCCCTACACTCCATGTGGGAATATCTCAACCCACCCAACCCTACACTCCACAGATTGCGGCATTGCTTTGCTCGATTTATCGATAAAGTGAGGCAAAGCCTCTATCGATGGGTGAGGCAAAACCTCCAGTATGTGGATGAACCACTTTAAGCACTTCCTCCATCAATATCCCAAACCCATGCAACATATATATAAGAACATATCATACAAATACAGTATCAATCAATCATGCATTTAGGTCATTTTAAACCCTAGGGGTATATCGGTAATTTTTGCTATTTAGGGGTAAATTCATAAACTTACACATCTATACAAGTTATTTCAATATCATTTACAGTTAAAGGTAATTTCAAGTCTACCAACTAACTAACAGGCTGATTTGCCCATCTCTTACCCACACTGGTCCGTAAGCCCATTGGGCCCAGTTTTGGCCCATCGAGGCCCACTTACCGATGTTCACGTATTTTTACACGCGAGGCCAACTTACCACTTTACGATGTCGAGTCTAACCATTAGTCCATGACTTGAGAACATTCGCATACTCACAAGTCCATAAAATACCATGTTTTCGATTTTTCACTTTTTTTGGATTTGAACAAAGAAAGGGTGTTCAAGTACACACTGCTTTTGCGACGATCGCTCTGAGATCCCTTACGATGTCCGACAATCATTTAGCACACGCTTTTTATTTACAAACCTTCAATCACTAACCTCAAAAATTGCTTAACCAAAAATCGAGCCATATCCCTAGAAAGTCTTTAAATCTTACCTTCCTGCCAAAACCGATAGCTTGCTCCACTCTGATTGCTCCAACGATTTTACACCTTCGGTCCAACGCTTAGGAAGACTCTAATCATCGAAAGAAACTGTTAATCACAACTCCTAGAGCCTTATGCTCAAATCGACAGCCTCCCTATTTTTAGGGATTTCGGCTTTTCCTAATATCGAAAAATAAAACCAAAACTAAGATGATAAGCACTTACCCACTTACCACTCTTTGATTTCTACGTAATCTGATGCAGATTTAACTTCTAAACAGCGGCAGAGTCGAACCCACGAGTCTTTTGAAGATTCGGCTATAAGCCCCTACACCAATGATGTTTTCGGCTTTTGGGTGATGAAGAAAATAATGCTGTATGACGATGCCCTTGAAGTAGATTTACCGTTAGGTATTTAGAATTAAGAAAAGCTGATTGTAGATTAAATAACACAAAAGAACATAGAAGAAAACCTGACTTGAAGAAATCGGCACAAGCAATGATCACAGATTTCGGCTTTTTTTGTTTCGGCAAGCAAAGCGTGATGAACAACGAGGCTTGGGGAATAGCTTTGGAAAAGAAAGTGGAGAAAAAGAATAGTAGAGAGGAGGGTTTCATTAGGGAGGCACAAAGAAAGAAAAGAAAATCTTCTGTAGAGACTGAGTAGAAGGAAACGGCACCACAAAAGCCCTAAGTGCCTTAGAATATATTCCCCCAACTTTGCCGAATTCTCCTCTTCACTTCCTAGATTCGGCCAACTCTAAGCTCTCACCCAATCCCTTAAATCTCTCCCCTTATCACTCCTTAATTCAAGCATTTGAACCGATCGACACTCCTCTAGCAGTAATCCCTGGACTCCAACACTTACCCTTTCTCGCACCTAAAAATAATTGCACCTATTTGCCAAAGATGGGGAATCGATCCCATGCCTTCCCCACCGCTCCACACGCCACATTTTTAGGAGCTTAGTGGCGTCACCCTTGCCACTTTACCACACTCTTTTGTGATGCAAATTACCCATCACCCTATATAAGGGCCACCTAGCTGAACCCCGACTCTTAAATCCAAAACTTCAAAAATCCAATCGGGTTTTGGCCAACACATGGGCCTTCCATAAGCCCATTCCCATACTTAGAATATTAATTTCTCATTCAAATACAAAAATTTTAAAACTTAACCAAAATATTATAACCCACAAATAAATCAAAAATCGGGATGTTACAACTCTACCCTCCTTAAAGAAATTTCGACTCGAAATTTTACTTATTAGAAACAGTTGAGGGTACCGTTGACGCATTGCCTCCTCGGTCTCCCAAGTAGCTTCTTCCCTGCCATGATTCCTCCAAAGCACTTTCACCAGTGGAACTGACTTCCTTCTCAACACCTTGACGCCACGATCAAGTATCTGCACAGGTTCCTTTTCGAAAGTCAAATCTGACTGTACCTCGATTTCTGCGATCGGTATGACATGAGTTGGGTCGACCGATATCGCCTCAACATGGACACGTGAAAAACATTATGGATACGATGCGATTCGGTGGTAGCTCTAGGCGATAAGCCATCGGTTCAACTCGTTTATCAACTCGATAAGGCCCAATAAATCGTGGGCTTAGCTTACCCTTCCTACCAAATCTCGATCTTCTTCCAAGGCGAAACTTCCAAAAACACCATGTCCCCAACAGCGAACTCAATCTCCTTGCGCTTGGATCCGCATCGACTTACATGCGTCGGATGCCTCCTTTAATCGATCCCTTATCGGTCCTAACCTTGCTTTCGATTATGCGCCACCAAATCCGGTCCAAGCACTCGTCGTTCCCCCAACTCCGTCCAACACGTCGGCGTCGACATCTTACGCCCATAGAGTGCTTCATATGGAGCCATCCCGAATACTTGCTTGATAGTTGTTATTGCATAAAACTACGCCAATGGCAAGTAGTCCTCCCAACTACCACGAAAATCGATGATACACCCTCTCAACATATCCTCGTAGAACTTGAATAACCCTTTCCGATTGTCCATCATGCGTGGGTGAAAAGCGATTACTAAAATCCAATCGTGTCCCCAACGCTTCTTACAACTTTCGCCAAACCGAGATGTAAACCTAGGGTCTCGATCGAAAATTATCGACACACGGTACCCCATGTAATCGCACTATCTCTCGCCACGTATAGCTTCGCCAACTTTTTGCAAAGGAGTAATCGGTGCGACAATGTATGAAGTGAGCAGATTTTGTTAACCTATCCACAACCACCCACACCGAATCTTTCTTGGTGGGTGTCAAAGGTAACCCACTCACAAAATCCATTGTTACTCTTTCCCACTTCCATAGCGGAATCTTTACAGGTTCTGCAGAACTCTGTATAGGCGATTGATGCTCACTTTAACCTGCCGGCACGTCGGACATTTCCCACAAATTCAGTCACCTCTCGCTTTTAATCCAGGCCACGGTACACCTCTCGCAAGTCTCGATATAACTTATTTCCTCCAGGATGCATGGCACAGAGTCCACCATGAGCCTCTTTTAGGATTGATCGCCTCAATTGAGTCCTTAAGAATACAAACTCTTCCACGAAAGCATAGAACTCCTCGGTGTTCGGTCCTAAAATCCTCGTTTTCACCATCCCTAACTTGCTTTGGAATCGACGAGCTAATGAATCGCCCTTCAACTGCTTTTTTTAACTCTCTTTCGGTCAAGTAGGCCTTACTTGCGCTTCGCCAACAAACTTCCATCGTCATACGAGACTTAATCGTGCGAATAAGGCTCTCAAATCAAGAATAACCCTTCGACTCAACGCATCGGCTACCACATTAGCCTTTCTGGGTGGTACTCAATCGAACAATCGTAATCCTTAAGCAACTCCACCCATCTTCGTTGCCTAAGGTTCAACTCTTCGAGTCAACAAATACTTTAGGCTCTTATGATCAGTATATATGATGCACTTTTCCCGTATAAGTAATGCCTCCAAATCTTTAACGCAAAGATTACCGCCGCTAGTTCCGGATCATGCGTAGGGTAATTCACCTCATGAGTCTTAAGTCGCCGCGATGCATAAGCGACCACCTTACCCTCTTGCATCGATCGCAACCTAACCCCACATGCGACGATCGTCAGATACCGTAAAGTCCTTTCCGGACAATGGTTGAATCAACACCGGTGTTTGATCAATACCCTTTTAATCGGTCAAAAGCTTCTTGCTTTGTTTCTCGGTCCCATACAAACGGTACTCCTTTCCTTATGAGTTTGGTCAAAGGTCCGCCACCAGAAACCCTCCACAAACCTTCTGGTAATAACTCAAGCTAACCCAAGAAAACTCCGAATTTCCGATACCGACCTAGGTGGCTTCCATTCTAACACCGCTTCAATCTTACGAGGTCCACCTTAATCCCTCGGCAGAGACCACATGCCCTAGGAAAGTTACCTCCTCAACCGCGAATTCACACTTGCTTTGAATTTTGCATAGAGTTCCTTTTCCTCAACACTTGCAACACAATACGGAGATGCTCATCATGTTTCGCCTCTCGTTTGAGTATACCAGATATCATCGATAAATACAACCACGAACCGATCCAAGTAAGGTTGAAATACTCGATTCATTAGATCCATAAAAGCTGCAGTGCATTAAATCGGTCAAATGGCATGACCAAGAACTCATAATGTCCATATCGAGTTCGAAATGTTTGTCTTATGAATATCCCTTCTTTTACCCTTAGTTGATGGTATCTAGAACGAAGATCGATTTTGGAGAATACCAAGCCTCTCTGGTGATCGAGCAGATCATCAATCTCGGGCGATGGATACTTATTCTTAATGGTCATTTTGTTCAATCAAGATAATCTATGCACATGCGCATTGTTCCATCCTTTTTCTTCACGAAACAGGGCCGGTGCTCCCCAAGGAGACACACTAGGTCTAATGAAGCCTCTATCCAACAACTCTTGGATTTGAGCTTTCAGTTCCACCAACTCCTTTGGTGCCATTCTATAAGGTGCAATGGATCTTTGGAGTCATTCTGTGCAATAAATCAATTCCAAACTCAACTTCTCGATTTGGGGGTAGTCCAGGAAGCTCTTCCGAGAAGACATCCCCAAATTCCTTAACAGTTCTGATGGCATCCACAGTCGAATCCTCAGTCCTAGCTTGGCTCACCAAAGCCAAATATGCCTCGCATCCCTTGCGCATCCACTTCTTAGCCCTTAAGGCCGATACTATATTGGACAAGTAATCCCTACATTCTCCAATAATCATTACCTCCTCATCATTTACAGTCCTTAACACCATCCTCTTAGCTGCGCAATCCAGAGTTGCCTTATGCTTGGTCAACCAATCCATCCCTAAAATCAGATCGAACTCTTCAAACGGTAACTCCATCAAATCTCCGCAGAAAACCCTACCTTGAATCTCCAACGGTACCTCCCTCAAGAGTTTCTCTACTATAACCGAATGACCTAAAGGACTTACCACGACACACGCACACCCCTCCTCATAGTTACACTCGAAGTGTACACCCAATGCCCCATATAAATGCTATATGCCACAAATCAATCGAGTAGTATAAGGCACACCATAGATCGAACGCGTCGCTTATGACATCAAAAAGCGCTCTCTTCCTCGCGACGACGAGCGACAGATACACCAAAGCCGGGCCGACGTGCATCAGCGTTGCCATTACCCCGCCAGGTGCGCCACGCCCACGACGACCATTACCACCGCGACCTTGTCCACGACCTCTTGGCGGCGGCGGTCCATCCCTTACTGGTTGAGCCGGTCGCATAGCCCTTTGTTCACCCTCTTGAGCCTTAGCGGTCCTTTTAGGACAATCCTTAATCCTATGCTCCTTAGACCCACAACGAAGACAAGCCCCAGTACGTTTCCAGCACTCTCCTTGATGCATTCTACCACAATCTCCACAAGCTTGCGGGTCTAGTCGTGTTCACCGGCTCGCTTGAACCGGTTCCTCCATCCTAGCTCTCTTAACATTACGATTTACAGCACCAGCTGGTCCAGCATCTCTCCTGAACCGATTTCGGTCCCTATCGCGATTTTTCCGTTCAGCTTGTTTCACCTCCTCAGCTATCTTTGCCTTCTCCACTAATGCGGCAAAATCCCGTTCTCTCTGTGGAGCTATGAGTACCCTCAGTTCATCCCTAAGACCATCCTCAACCCGGACATCGCGCTCATATTCAAAGTGGAAACGATGCCCTGAGATACCGGCTTAATCATAGAAACTCGCCTCATATTCCGCAATGCCTTATTTCCTAGGTCGATTCAGAACTCTTTCTGCGTGCATCCACATAGCTAGCTCCAACATATTTCGCCTTTAAATGTCTGCGAATAGCTCCCATGATACCCTCTCAGCTGGGGTACCCTCTCTCACGGTAATCCACCACTGATACGCTTCATCCCGCAAAGAATGACACCGCCTCTTTCAACTTCTCTGCCCACCGAGCACGTCCAGTCATCCATAATCCGCTCTGTGGCTTCCAACGATGATCGGCCACATTTGGGGCTACTCGGATCGCCCCTAAAAACCTCACCTCAGTTAGCCCAAGTCGTTCGAAATGGACCCTATTCATGTACCCAACATTAGCTCCGGCTACCCTTTCCAAGATCCTCAACATGGCCTGAGACAAAGCGTCGTCCCCTGCGGCCCGATCAGACGACCCAGTCTCAGTTGTCTGAGGCACAAATGTCTCCTCAGTTGGCCTATGCCCTGAGGAGGAAGATTCAGCATACACTTTTCCACGACCACGTCCACGTCCGCGGCCTCGCCCACGCATTCCCACACTCATATCGATTTATCTAATTACGAATTTTATGACATTAGTTTCTCAAGCTCCCTTTGTTTATTACGAGAATATCTTATGAAACAGATAGAGTTTTAGAGTGATTTTTGTGCAATCGCAGTTTAGCTACTGTCCTCGGTTTTTGTAGCCTTATTACTATATTATCCATAGTACTATCTCTAAGGCTCAGTACTATCTACAGTGTTATTTTCAGTTCATACAAATATTTAAAACGGAAAAAGAACACTTACAGCACTTGGTGTCGGGGATTCATGCAGCCATTTCCTTATCGGTCCTTTACCATTTCAAACCCATGTTTTTGTTTATCGAAAATTAAAAAAATTTGATTTGAAAACACCTTTATTTTAAAACTATTTATTTAACCCAGTTAAAAATAGAAAACTTGAGCATCTTCAAAAAAACTTACCATTTCCAAAAATACCCTTCTTAGGCCTAAGTTTTTGAAAAGATTTTTAGACCCGATCCACAGCCGAGTTATTGCAACCTGGCTCTGATACCACTAAATGTAACACCCTAAACCCGGCTCAGACGTTACGACCGAATTCAGCATGCCACACGGAAAAAAATTGCTATTCGTTTCATCAAGAATCTCTTTCTTAGGGTGTAAAAACGTTAATGTTATAAGTTTGAGTGAATGAAAGCTGTGCACCAAGTAGGAAGCCAGAGAAGAGGAGGTGAGTCTGTTGGACTGCTTAAGTACCAAGCTCTTCCCGGATCCAATCCTAGACATGCACACATCCATTGCCACACTTAAAGTATGTTATGTGTCTACGAAAAATAAGTCATGTTTAAGTCTGGTTTAGGTTTTTATTTCCTTTGAAAACGTTTATATTGCGGAAGCTTTATACATCATTGAGATATTTTCAAAACATAGAGTTTTTATAAAACGCGTCCTAGTGCTAACCAGTTCGATAATCCATAGATGAAATAATTTAATGAGCGGCCTTATTACAACCTTAATATAAAATAATTAGAAATAAAAGAAGTGCGATCTAAAAATTTAAAAAAAACCAGAATTGTTCTTCATGGCCACTCTGAATCCCGCCCAGCTCCAAGTCCACCATTTAGGGCTCACCTGCAAGGATGGAAAGAAAAGGGGTGAGTTTGGGGAAACTCAGTGTATACAGAAACCCATCCAAAGCCCAAATCAACTCGAGCCCATTAGGCCTAAGCCCTACTCAGATAACAGTACACAATGGACCGAAGCCCTTTTCAGAATACAGTAACAAGGCCTTAGCCCTTTTTCAGAATAGTGTGGCCCATCTACCAATTCGAATACATGTAACAAGAATAACAATGAATGCAATCCCGTTTGGGAGACTACTCAACCCACCAACCGCTACACTTCCCCGTACCAGCCCTACACTCCATGTGGGGAATATCTCAACCCACCCAACCCTACACTCCACAGTTGCAGCATTGCTGCTCAGTTATCAGAAAAGTGAGGCAAAGCCTCTATCAGTAAGGTGAGGCAAAACCTCCAGTATGTGGATGAACCACTTTAAGCACTTCCTCCATCAATATCCCAAACCCATGCAACATATATATAAGAACATATCATACAAATACAAATGATCAATCAATCATGCATTTAGGTCATTTTAAACCCTAGGGGTATATCGGTAATTTTTGCTATTTAGGGGTAAATTCGTAAACTTACACATCTATACAAGTTATTTCAATATCATTTACAGTTAAAGGTAATTTCAAGTCTACCAACTAACTAACAGGCTGATTTGCCCATCTCTTACCCATACTGGTCCGTAAGCCCATTGGGCCCAGTTTTGGCCCATCGAGGCCCACTTACCGATGTTCACGTATTTTCGCACGAGGCCAACTTACCACTTTGCGATGTCGATTCTAACCATTAGTCCATGACTTGAGAACATTCGCATACTCACAAGTCCATAAAATACCATGTTTTCGATTTTTCGGCTTTTGCCGATTTGAACAAATAAAGGGTGTTCAAGACACACACTGCTTTTTGCGACGGCGCTCATCGAGATCCCTTACGATGTCCTACAATCGTTTAGCACGATTTTATTTACAAACCTTCAATCACTAACCCTCAAAAATTGCTTAACCAAAAATCGAGCCATATCCCTAGAAAGTCTTTAAATCTTACCTTCCTGCCAAAACCGATAGCTTGCTCCACTCCGATTGCTTCAACGATTTTACACCTTCGATCCAACACTTAGGAAGACTCTAATCATCGAAAGAAACCGTTAATCACAACTCCTAGAGCCTTATGCTCAAATCGACACCTCCTATTTTTAGGGATTTCGCTTTTCTAATATCGAAAAATAAAACCAAAACTAAGATGATAAGCACTTACCCACTTACCACTCTTTGATTTCTACGTAATCTGATGCAGATTTAACTTCTAAACAGCAGCAGAGTCGAACCCACGAGTCTTTTGAAGATTCGGCTATAAGCCCCTACACCAATGATGTTTTCGGCTTTTGGGTGATGAAGAAAATAATGCTGTATGACGATGCCCTTGAAGTAGATTTACCGTTAGGTATTTAGAATTAAGAAAAGCTGATTGTAGATTAAATAACACAAAAGAACATAGAAGAAAACCTGACTTGAAGAAATCGGCACAAGCAATGATCACAGGATTTCAGCTTTTTTTTTTTGTGTTTCTAAGCAAAGCGTGATGAACAACGGTGCTTGGGAATAGCTTTGGAAAAGAAAGTGGAGAAAAAGAATAGTAGAGAGGAGGGTTTCGGTTAGGGAGGCACAAAGAAAGAAAAAGAAAATCTTCTGTAGAGACTGAGTAGAAGGAAACGGCACCACAAAAGCCGTAAGTGCCGAATATATTCCCCCCTTTGCCGAATTCTCCCTCTTCACTTTCCTAGATTCGGCCAACTTTAAGCTCTCACCCAATCCCTTAAATCTCTCCCCTTATCACTCCTTAATTCAAGCATTTGAACTGATCAGACACTCCTCTAGCAGAATCCCCTTGGACTCCAACACTTACCCTTTCTGCACCTAAAAATAATTGCACCTATTTGCCAGCATGGGGAATCGATCCCATGCCTTCCCCCACTGCTCCACACGCCACATTTTTAGGAGCTTAGTGGCGTCACCCTTGCCACTTTACCACAGCTCTTTTTGTGATGCAAATTACCCATCACCCTATATAAGGGCCACCTAGCCAGAACCCCTGACTCTTAAATCCAAAACTTCAAAAATCCAACTGGGTTTTGGCCAACACATGGGCCTTCCATAAGCCCATTCCCATACTTAGAATATTAATTTCTGATTCAAATACAAAAATTTTAAAACTTAACCAAAATATTATAACCCACAAATAAATCCGAAAATCGGGATGTTACACATCTGCCAAACTCCAACATATGTGAGCAAAGCTCGATGTGATAGAAACCACCATATAACATAAATGCAAAAAATCTATCGTATAGCATATAATGCGATAAAATCGCCAGTATCATATAATGTGATAAAATCTCCAATCCCCTCAGTATTCTAGGTGTAGTGCATTGACTACGGACTTAATATTCTGCTAGAACTCCACGAAACTCCTCTGTCATCTACATAATCCCACCCCATGCACATGCAATATGTAAAACTATCTCATACATAGCCATAAATCATTATTTTTCACATTTAGATGGAATTTTCAATACATGCCCTCAATTATCACATACTTTCAGAATATGGAACCAATAATCCAACTTTCAAACTACCATAAAGATGGTATTATTCCCAAAACACAATTTCATGTACTTTTATATTTTTTTCTGTGTGTAGGTACAGTATTCTTTTAAACATATTATAGCAATTCATTGTACAAATACATCATGCATAAGCCTTGTTTTCAATCATAAAAATTCCATACATACAACCAATCATACATTAAATTAACCAAACATTCATGACAATGTCAATCATTCAATTAAACTAGTAACAATGCTACCATGCCAAATAGTTAGGGCTCAAAACGTACCTGATTCGACCACTTACAAATTTAATTTCTTAGTTATTAAGACAAGCCCAATCGAAAAGCTAAATCATCAATTTAATTATAATATTTATTATTACCAAACAAGTTATTGAGTTTAGGTCTCACACCTTATTTACGCTCTTTTGCAACACACTAGCAAATATTATGGTTTCTTTAATAAACTCTAAAACGGACCTAAATTAATTAAATTACAAGAAAATAGTATATAAATCAATAATTACACCTCTTATAGGTTCAATCCAATCGCCAAAATTACCATTATTTTCCAAATCCAAACTAGCTAGATTTCTTACACCGATTTGAGGCGAATAATACGCGTGAATGTCTTTCGCTTTACTAATGATTTGGAGCATTTGGGCCAGCACCTAACATGTTTAAATACTGGAAAATTAGTATCTAATCTTAATAAAAATCCTTCATTTAATCAATCCATAACATTTTTCAGGGATCTATGTCGAAATAACAAACTAGTTTATGATTACCCTCACTTACGCTTCCCAAATTGTCAAATCTGATTTGTCGAATGCTCAAGAACAATTTTTCCTAATTAAAAAATGTTTCAAGTCTGATTAGGAGGGGCTCAAGAACCCAAATTTGTGCTGGAAAAATATGGAAAAGTATTGAAGAAAAACAACCCCCTTTATTGCCCATAGGCGCGTGCACCACCATCCGTAGTGGCTGATTTTCGGGCTGATTTAAAACCACTTTAGGAATTGATTAAAAATATAGAAAAATATCCATTAAATTCTTAAAAATCCCCTAAATTTCAGGTCTGAAAATTTAGGTTTTTAATTAACAATATTTAACAAGAAATCGAGAGAGAAAGCAATCTTACACAAGCTAGACATTATGGGTGGCAATGGCATTTCTTGGCAACATTTGGAATCAATCTTCGAGACTCAAGGTTTCAAATTTAGGGTTGATTTAATTAGATGAAAATGTAAGAAATATGATGAGGAGATGATGAAAAATCTTGTGGCAAAAAGATAAGAAAAATATGATAAAACTAGGTGTTATGGGCAATGGCAACAATGGAGGAAGAAAGAAAAATTAAAGATCAAGGAAAAGAGGAGAGCAGAAGAACAGATAGGGTGAGTTAAAAAGGAATTAAGGTTGATTATTTTATGTAAAATTAACATTTATACCTAGGGTTACAAGGGTATGGAGGGCACACACATTAAAAACAAGGGATTTTGTAAAAATTTTAATTATTTTGCAAAGGAAGGGATTTGAACTTGGGACCTCAAATTAAATTCCATGTTTTCACATTTAACAACCAACCACATAGCTAACTCTTTATTTTCAATATAATTGTACATTCTCATTAAGCTAAATTTTGGGATGTTACAGGTCCGCCGACCGGACTGGGTAAGGGTGTTACAAACATCAAGCATCAATTTCACTTTCTTGGCATGCAAGCAACATATTTGATTTAAACATAACCTATTAGGCATGCATAACAACATATCCCTAGTGCAACAAATACATATACACCAACATATATGAACATGTTCATATTACAAACTATTAACACATTAGATACCTAAAGCATTTAACATGAGTTCAAAACTACACTATGACATTAGGTACATGCCACTTCCTGCAAAACATATAAGAAACTAGACAAACTTTGTTGAGCTGAGAATTGAATCTTAGATGTTGTCATACTTCTCGAGTCCTCGAGATCTAACCTTACTTGCACACGAAAATAAACAAAATCGTATGCTGAGCAATGGAGCCCAGTGGTGCTAACATGATTTGAAAACAAAATAAACAATTATAATCAAGCTAAACATATTTATTAATATGTAATTCAAAATTAGATCAACACATCTATGGTTTCTTGTCTCATGCCTTTTTTTTTCATATCATCATGCTTGTTGAGCATATCACATGTTATCATTTTGAATTCAACTATTAGAGTATTTCAATTATATGTATCTTTAAGCATATCATTTACATATATTCACATCTATTATACATTTTCCATACCATCTCAATCACATGTATCATATGGCATTTCATAAGAACATATCCATTTTTCCATTTTCACAATTGAATCCATTGGTTCGTATTATAACCATATCATCCCTTGGGATTGTTGGATCTGGTGCCTTGAATGTAGTATATTTGTTTGTTTTAACATAGAGGGTTGGCAATTGTGCAGTGTTAATTGGCACAATTAGTTCTGGACAACTTAACATTGTCAATATCCTAGTATAACAATTAGTTGATAATGGGCATACATTTTAGTATTCTTTTCACACTTATTCCTAGCTTGTTTTGGGTAAAATCAAGATTTTGGGAGCATTTCTTAATATTTTAGGGTTTGCTTCATAACATTTCATTTTGAGTAGTTTTTGTTGTATAATTTTAATATTATGTTGTTCAGTGCCAATATCCTAAGTGAAAGATCCTAATTCAAGGATGGAGAATGAGTTCGGTAACAAAGATGGTGACACCGACCGATGGAAATCACAATTTAGTCTCTAACTTGCCTTGACAACCAAGGCAGAAATTGTTGGAAAAATCCAATTAAGAAAAAAATTTATTATAACAGTGGGAGTTTAAAAAATTTTCTAAACTGAGCCAGTTTGTGATATTTCTAATAATAAACTTTTTACCAAAAAGTACCTATGCTTTGTGCGAGATGGGTTTGAATCATTCCTAAATTACACCGAGTGTCAAAAACCTATCGACTCGATCAATGCTAGTCAACGTCAGTCAAACTCAATAAATTATTATATTTTTATTTTTGAATTCTTAAATTCTTTTAGAAATTTATTTTTTTAGTCTTTTGATTTTTAGAAAAATATTTTTGAATTTTATATTAATTTTTAATAGAGAATACTTTTTTTTTTAGAATTTAAAAAGTTTATTTTGTTTTTATATTTTTTTCCTTTTTCCTTTTATATAATTTTTATATGATAAAATTAGATATATAAAAATATTTTTTATATTTTTTTATAAATTTTATAAATTTTTATTTTCTCATTTTTATTTTTTGAAATTGTTTCGTATATATAATGACATGGTAATGTTTATGCCACATGTCAATTTTTATTAGGTCACATCATCATTAACTAATATAGTTAGTCAAAGATATCAAATTACGTAACTATGCAATACTTTAGGTACTACTTTTAATAAATAAAAAAAAGAGTATAGTTCGACAATTTACTAATAAAACCAAAACCATTTGTGATATTGATTTGGTTGATCAAATTTTTTTATTAGTTCATGTGGATTTCGTTTATGTACTTTAAATTCGTCTATTTTAATTTATGTATTTTTTTAATTTTGAAATTTCGATATATACCTAAACTATGCCATTTAAATTTGTTAGGTCAAATTCTATTATTAGTCATATAATATGTCTAAGTTGTGGATTTTGTCTCTATATTTTTATTTGATGATTTTTAGTTTTTATACTTTTGAAATTTTAAATTTTTATCCTAACTTAAAAAATATCAATTAAATCCATTAAATAAAATGATGTGGTATTTTTATGAGTATTAAGTGAAAATAGTAAGTTCATACGATATTATACATGTGATAATATATTTAACATATAAAATTTTAGAAATAACAAAGTCTAACTTAATAAATTTGACTTTTTTTTCATAAAACTCCTATGAAA
This sequence comes from Gossypium anomalum, assembly GCA_025698475.1. Lineage (NCBI taxonomy): Eukaryota > Viridiplantae > Streptophyta > Magnoliopsida > Malvales > Malvaceae > Gossypium > Gossypium anomalum. Next base: position 59,930,256 of record CM046965.1, read on the forward strand.
TGGTAGTATTCATATTGAAACATAGGGATGTTGTTTTTATTGGTAATAAAAACCCAACTGTATATGTATAATAATTGAATTAGAAATTGTATAATTTAACTCTACTAAGTTATTATTCTAATGAGTTAGAGTTGAGTAATTCTAAAACAAAGTTGAAATTATAATGAATAATGATAAGCCATCTCTTGAAGCGACAAATATATATTTTGTTTTGATTTTGAATTAGATTATTCCAATGAAATCCATTGTAAAGAATTGTAAAGATTAGAAATCAACAAAAGAAAAAGTAAGTGGATCTAACCCATTGAATCGTGACTATATCCACTATTCTGATATTAAAATTCGATAGAGATGAAATTGGAATATAAAATATAAAAAAAAGTAACAAAGCTCTTACCAAACTTTTGTAAAGTTTTTATTTTTATTTTAGGGTAAAAATAAAAGATAGAGATTGGAATTTTCTATATATTGGATCTCATAAATAAGATAAAAAAACAAGAATGATGACTGATAGAAATCGTTGCAATTTGTATTTGAAATATTTAAACAAGTAAAAAAATACTATAGAGTATAGTAATGATTCAAATCCAATATAGCACCTATGGGTACATAAGAAATGTATTGAATCGATTCATTAAAAAGAATCGATCCGATCGTAACTTCGAATATGGAATTCAAAGGGATCAAATAGGAAATGATACTCTGAATCATAGAACTATAATGAAATATACGATCAACTAACATTTATCGAATTTGAAAAAGAGTCAGAAGAAATGGTTCGATCCTCTTATTTTGATTTATCAGACCGAGAGATCCATGAATTGGGATCCTAATGTATATAGATACAAATGGTCCAATGGGAGCAAGAATTTCCAGGAGCATTTCGTTTCTGAGCAGAAGAGTCGTTTTCAAGTAGTGTTCGATCGATTACGTATTAATCAATATTCAATTGATTGGTCTGAGGTTATTGACAAAAAAGATTTGTCTAAGTCACTTTGTTTCTTTTTGTCCAAGTTACTTCTCTTTTTGTCCAAGTTGCTTCTCTTTTTGTCTAACTCACTTCCTTTTTTCTTTGTGAGTTTCGGGAATATCCCCATTCATAGGTCTGAGATCCACATCTATGAATTGAAAGGTCCGAATGATCAACTTTGCAATCAGTTGTTAGAATCAATAGGTCTTCAAATCGTTCATTTGAAAAAATTGAAACCTTTCTTATTGGATGATCATAATACTTCTCCAAAACCGATATTCTTGATCAATGGAGGAACAATATCACCATTTTTGGTCAATAAGATACCAAAGTGGATGATTGACTCATTCCATACTAGAAATAATTGCAGGAAATCTTTTGATAACATGGATTCCTATTTCTCAATGATATCCCACGATCAAGACAATTGGCTGAATCCCGTGAAACCATTTCATAGAAGTTCATTGATATCTTCTTTTTATAAAGCAAATCGACTTCGATTCTTGAATAATCCACATCACTTCTATTTCTACTGTAACAAAATATTCCCTTTTTATGTGGAAAAGGCCCGTATCAATAATTATGATTTTACGTATGGACAATTCCTCAGTATCTTGTTCATTCACAACAAAATATTTTCTTTGTGTGGTGGTAAAAAAAAAGAGAGAGAGGGAGAGAAAGAGAGAGAGAGAGGGGGAGAGAGAGGGAGAGAGAGAGAGAGAGAGAGAGAGAGAGAGAGAGAGAGAGAGAGAGAGAGAGAGAGAGAGAGGGAGAGAGAGAGAGAGAGAGAGAGAGAGAGAGAGAGAGAGAGAGAGAGAGAGAGAGAGGAGAGAGAGAGGAGAGAGAGAGAGAGGAGGAGAGAGGAGAGAGAGAGGAGGAGAGAGGAGAGAGGAGAGGAGAGGAGAGAGGAGAGGAGAGAGAGAGGAGAGAGAGAGAGAGAGAGAGAGAGAGAGAGAGAGAGAGAGAGAGAGAGAGAGAGAGAGAGAGAGAGCATAATTAAGTTTTATCTTATTAACAAATGTTTGGCTTCCTTTATAATTCTTTTGATCAGCTAAGCTAATAAATAAATAAAAGCTCACTACATGGGATTGCCAAAAGTTAATAAATTATTATCAATAAAGTGTTGTCATGGATCATTGATTAAATAAATAACAAAAAAATAAAATATTTTTAATTAAATAAATCCATAATCTTGTTAACAAATCCAACATGTGAATGTCAGAAAATAAATTATTTAGTGGGTAAACTATAAAAATAGTGATTTATGTTTGTTGAAGTTTACTTTTTGGTCACTAATGTTTCAATTGTTACAATTTGGTCATTAATAATATTGATTTATAACAATTTGATCACTGTGTCGTTAATCGTCCTTAAAAGTGTAACAGAAGTCAGACATCACTATCTTTCACTTTTAGTTGATAATATCTAAATCTAATACCGATCTTGGAAAAAAACTGATGCACCTTTCAACTGATCAAACAGATCGTTGATATGCAATAACAAATATCTATTCTTGATGACCAACTTATTCAACTATCGATAATCAATACAGAGCAACATAGACCCATCTTTCTTTTTAACAAATAGCATTGGAGCTCTCCAAGGTGATATACTAGAACGTATAAACCCACAGTCTAGAAGATCTTGTAATTGAATTTTCAACTCTTTTAGCTTTTTTGCTACCATACGGTACGGAGAAATAGACATTGGAGTTGTAACCAGATAAACATCAATTGAAAATTCAACCTTACAATCAGGAGGTAATCCTAGAAATTCTTTTGGAAATACATTCGGAAACTCACACACTATCCGGATCTTGCTTATTTGGCTTTCATCGAAGTTCGAGTCAATAACATGGGCCAAATATGCCTCGCAACCTTGATTCAAAAGCTTATTAACTCGAACAAATGAAATGATACGAGTAGAATCACTCAATCTTTTGCCTTTGGCTTCAGTGATTTCACCTTCCAGACTCTAGATAGAGAACTTCTTTTTACAACAGTCTAATATCATGCTATACTTGGTCAACCAGTCCATTCCCAGAATTACATCAAAATCGCCACATGACATGTTCAGTAGTTCAACTCGAATTATTATTCTAGATTTCTAATAAAAAATGCCTACACACTTGATCAATGAGCACAAATTGTCTCAAAGGACTTGAAACATATATTGCTACGCTTGACAACTCATATTTCAATTTTTTTGGATTTCAAAAAGCTAGAATTAACATACGAATACGTAGAGCTAGGGTCAATTAAAGCATGGACGGGTGCAGAACATAAAAGAAAAATATCTACTACAATATTGGTAGCATCACCCTCTTCTCTAGTTTAGACCACATAGGCTCGTATAGGAGCTCTAGCTTTAGATTATTGTGCCACAGAACCAGCTTCCTTTCTCTGACTACTCCTTCCTACCGAGCTACCATGGTTATTTAATCAAACTCTAACTATAGGAGCAGATCTCTGAGTAGCAGCAAGAGTATCATTATCATTTACGGGCACTCTCAAGAAAAATTCTCCAGGGATCTGTATCAGAAGCATACTTTCGTCTTTTTCCAGCATTCACTTCTATGCTTCTTTCCATAATGCTCACAATTCAGAATGTCTGCATCTCTCATGGGACCCTTAGTGCTACCACTAATACTGACAGTTGCCTAACTCAGCCTTTCTCTGACCTGACATCCAGTAGAGTTGATCTCCCAAGTCTTCAAGACTCTCTAGCTTGCTTAGGCAAAGCTTGCGAACTAGTCGTCTTAACTCTTCTTCCAAATTCTCGAGAAGGCTAAATTTTCTTATATAATTCTATGGCCTTATCAACAATTTTTGCTTATTTAGCTAGACCAACAAATTATTTAAGCTTATGCAAGATTAGTTGAACTCGAAGCTTATCTCTTAATCCCAAAGGAATCACTTGCATCTTTCATCCTCGGTTAGCACAACTCTAAGGCATACTTGCTGAGTTGTAAGAATTCTCGCTCATAATTAATAACCAACATATCAACCTCTTTCAACATCATAAAATTTTACTTTATGTCTTCTAGATATAGTTCACCTACATACTTCTTTCTTAACTCTAATTGGAAGAACATCCAATTAATATGATCTATCAGAACATGATAGGTGACTATTAACCATCACCGATATGCCTCTTTCTTGAGAAGAGATATAACACATGTAACACACTCGGGTGGTGAAGGTTCTAACTATTAAAAAACTCACTTGGTTGACTCTAACCAAATTTCAACTGAGGAAGGACCGACACATTTCAATCCTATAAATTTAGTTTCCCAAAACTTTTGCAACTTTTATCGAGGCTCATCAAGCTAGAGCTACTGGCGTAGCTTACGAAGTAGCTCCCACTACTCTCTAAAGTATTTCTGCTATTATACAGAGTAGATCCTCAACCCTCTCGATGAGGTCTATCAACATCGAACACCGACTTGATCAATATCATAGGTCTTGATCTCTACCCGATTATTACCCTCAACAGAGTGATCACTGTTATTTATTTCTTCAACAGAGTTTCTCGATTCCTCAGACATTTTCAGCTTTAAAATAGAAAAAATCATAATCAGCATCTAACTCTCGACTCAGACTCGACTTGATTTTGGCATGTACCTCTAGACTCAATTCCAAGTCTGATTTAGTCCAATAATCGAATAAACTTATAGCTCTAATACCATTAAATATAACATCTCATATCTAACCCAATCCTTAGGTCTGAGTTATAGGATGTCACATTCTTTGGTAGAGTAACTACGATTAATTACAATTCAAATCTAACAACTCATACATGTTATTAAGTTTACTACGGCATTACAATATGTTATTTAATCACTTTTGGGGTTAAAACAAGCTTAAAAAAGCTCTTTCAATAACTTGAGATCATTCAATAACTAAAATGTGAAGTTTATAAATTTTAATTAAGTTAGCATCGTGACCATGACGGGACATTGTGACATCAATGATGGAAGATTGGCATCATGACCTCAATAATGCAATGTCACGACCTCGAAAACAATAAGTTGACATTGTGACTTCAACGGGGGACGTCGTCATATTGGGGCATGATGTCGTGGCATCCATATGGTGGTGTCATGACTTTGAAGGTGGATTCCTTCAGTCCTTGCATTAGATGATTCAACCTACCAAATCACAAACTAATGTTCTAGGGATCCAATATGTAATTCAATTCATTATATGATGATGATGATCATTTGCATATTTTAATTCTTTAAAATTATAACACCCCAAACCCGGTCTAGACGTTATGGCTAAATCTGGTGATGTCACATGATAGATTGTTTAAGAAAATCGTGTTGTTGCGATGAAACCATTTTCACTTAATTACTTTTCTTTATCTCGCATTAGTTTCAAAATGTTTTTCTTATTTAATTGATTGTCTCAAAATGTTACTCGTTGCGAAAGCTTTTTAAAATAATTTAAGTAATCGTGGTTTAAGAGAAATCATTTGTTCATTTTGAAAATTGAATTTTCTATATTGCTAACATTAATAATCCATAGAAATAAGTAAACCCAAATTTAAGTAAACAGTTCAAGAAGTCCAATTTACATAAAAAAATAACCCAGAAAATAATTAGGAAATAGATACCAAATCTAAAAGTAAAAATAGTTTAAAATACGTGTGGCCACCGACGAGTCCTCTACTGCACCGATCCGTCAAGTCTGGGGACTACCTGTGCACATTAAACAAAATGGTGAGTTTACGTTAACTTAGTGTGTAATCCCACAGAAAACAAGCAATCAGTGTACAATCATACTCAGTCTGGGCCTTAGCCCTTTTCAGTATCAATGGTAGATGGGCCTTAGTCGATACAGTATCAGTACAAATATGCACAAAATCCTACCCAACCAGCCTCTACACACCATCTCCGTCTAACCCTACACTCCATGTGGGGATTAAATCAACCCACCCACCCCTACATTCCAGATAGTACCAAATGTGGCACAAAACAGTAATTTGCACCTGAGCTGCCAGTATATTAGGCTTATGAGCCTTTCAATACACTTCCTCTAAATATCACCATCCCAACCCGATGCAATGCAAACATACATTATGCCATGCGTTAATGCAACCATCAGTCAACCGTACACATATATAAACCAGTAATCATGCATTATTATTCATGCATCACATACATTCAGATCATACATTTAGGAGTCTAGATGACGCTTACCGACCCTACAGTGGGTTCACAGTTGACTTGGGCGACCTCTTACAACCTTAGAAATCATTTCAGTAAAATGGGCTCACACGCCCATGTGGCCTACCTGTATGGGCCCACACACCCGTATGGCCTACACGGTGTAGCATCTCTTACTCGTACTCGATGCCGGAACAGGGTACGAGGTATTTCCAGACTTAAACTTAAACAATCATTCAAAACTGAGACATGAATTTCCACTCAAATTTAAAACCCTTTACATATATTCATATCTTGTACCATCTAATAATCATAAAATAATTATTTCTATTTCAGATTTGTGGTCTTAAAACCACTGTTCTGACTAGATCCTAAATCGGGATGTTACAACTCTCCCCTTTTTAGGGATTTTTGTCCCCGAAAATCTTACCGGTGAAAAGGTTTGGGTATTGATTTCTCATGGCCTCCTCAGGTTCCTATGTAGCCTCTTCAACCCCATGTCTTTGCCATAATACTTTTACAAGGGCAATGCTTTTGTTTCTCAACTGTTTGACTTCTTGAGCCAAAATCTTAACCTGTTCCTCACCGTAAGTCATATCCGGTCAGAATCTCAACCTCTATCGATAAAATCACATGTGAAGGATCAGATTGGTATCGGCGCAACATAGACACATGAAACACATCATAAATCTTTTCCAATTCGGAGGGTAAGGATAACAGATAGGCAATTGACCCTATTCTCTCTGTAATCTCATACGACCCTATAAAACGAGGACTCAACTTGCCTTTTCTACCAAATCTCAACACTTTTCTCCAAGGAGATACTTTAAAAAATACCTTATCACCAACTTGAAACTCAATCTCTTTCCTTTTTAAGTCCGCATAGGACTTCTGTCTATCCGAAGTAGCTTTCAAATAATCACATATTATCTTCACTTTCTCTTCAGTTTCTTTGGCTAAGTCAACCCCGTGAAACTGATTTTCCTTGAGCTCGGTCTAATACAAAGGTGTCTGGCACTTACATCCATACAATGCTTCATAAGGCGTCATTTTCAAACTCATTTGATAACTGTTGTTGTAGGCAAACTCTACCAACAGTAAGTACTTTTCCCAACTTCCTTGAAATTCTAATACACAACATCGGAGCGTGTCTTCAAGTACTTGAATTATTCTTTTTGATTGACCATTGGTTTGCGGATAGAAAGAGGTACTAAAGTTTAACTTCGTACCTAAGGCTTCCTGTAGCTTTTTCCAAAACTGCGAAGTGAACCTTGGATCTTTATTTGAAATAATCGACAAAGGTACTCCGTGAAATCTCATAATTTCAGAAACGTACAACTCGGCTAGTCTATCAAGTGAGTAATCGATATGTACCAGAATAAAGTGAGCTGATTTCGTAAGCCTATCAACCACAACCCAAATGGCATCTTTCTTTCTCGGAGTCATTGGCAAACCAGTTACGAAATCCATAATAATCCGGTCCCATTTCCACTTGGGAACCATGATAGGCTGGAGCAAACTCGAAGGTACTTGGTGTTCAGCCTTTACTTGCTGATAGACTAAACATTTCAATACAAACTCTGAGATGTCTATTTTCATACCCGGCCACCAATACAATCTTTTCAAGTCATTATACATCTTGGTACTACCCGGGTGGATTGACATACCACTACTATGTGCCTCGTGAAGAATTTTCCCAATAAGCTAGTCTTCTCTAGGTATACAGAACATATCCTAGAGCATCAAACAGCCATCAGAACTAATCCAAAAATCCGATTCAACACCCGACTAACATTGAGCTCTCTAGGTTTGCAAATCACTATCACATCTCTGAGCTTCACAGATCTCTTGGAGAAACGTTGGTCTAGACCTCAACTCCACTAGTATTGAACCATCATCAAACACAGTCAACTTAGTATTCATAACTCTAAAGGCAACTAAGGATTTCCTGCTCAGGGCATCGGCGACCACGTTTGCCTTACCCGGGTGATAGTCAATCATTAGCTCATAATCTTTTATCAAATCTAGCCACCTCCATTAGACTTTTGTGATTTGTGAATACTCGACTCTTTTCGCCATACAAGTGATGTCTCCAAATTTTAACTCAAACATAATAATGGCTAGCTCCAAATCATGTGTCGGATAATTTTTCTCATGTGGTTTCAGCTGCCTCGAGGCATAAGCTATCACCTTGCCTTCTTGAATCAACACACATCCAATACCATTCAACAACGCGTCACTATAAATTACAAATTCCTTGACCAGTTCAGGTTGAACTAAAATCAGGGCCTCGGTTAACAATGTCTTTAGTTTTTCAAAACTTTGTTGGCACTTTTCTGACCATTTGAATTTGACATCCTTCTAGAGCAACCTCGTCATTGGAGTAGCAATCATGGAAAATCCCTTAACAAACCTTCAGTAATAGCCGGCCAAGCCCAAAAAGCTCCTAACCTCGGATACATTCGTTGGAGGTTTCCAATCAATAATAGCTGAAATCTTACTCGGATCAACTCGGATCACATCACCTGATATAATATGCCCCAAAAATCTGACTTCTCTAAGCCAAAACTCACTTTTGCTAAACTTAGCATACAACTACTTATCTCTCAAAGTTTGCAAAATAATCCTCAAATGATTGGCATGTTCAAATTCGTCACGAGAATAAATCAGGATATCATCAATAAACACCATAACAAATTTATCTAAATAAGGTCAAAAAATTTGATTCATTAAATCCATGAAAATCGCAGGAGCATTAGTTAGACCAAAAGGCTTCACTAAAAATTCATAGTGACCATACCTCGTCCGGAATGCGGTTTTCTACACGTCTGAGTCCTTAACTCTCAACTGATAATATTTGGGCCTCAAATCTACCTTGGAAAATACTATGGCACCCTTCAGTTGGTCAAATAAATCATCTATCCTCGGTAAGGGGTACTTATTCTTTATCGTCACTTTGTTGAGTTGTCGGTAGTCAATGTATAGTCTCATCAAACCATCTTTCTTTTTCACAAATAAAACTGGTGCACTCCACGGTGAATAACTTGGTCTCGCAAAACCTTTATCCGTCAACTCTTGCAACTGAGCTTTTAACTCCTTTAATTCATTCGGAGCCATCCTATACGGAGCAATAAAAATGGGTGTCGTACCTGGAACTAGATCAATACCAAATTCAACTTCCGTAATTAGAGGCAATCCAGGCAACTCTTCCAAAAACGTGTTCGGATACTCACAAACTACTGGTACTGACTCAATCTTCAACTCTAACTCTTTTGTATTCAACACAAAATCAAGATAAGCTTCGTAACCTTTTCTTATACACTTCTGAGCGGACATAGAAGAAATCACTACGGGCAAGCTTTCTAATTCATCTGATTCAACCCGAAGAATATCACCATTTTCACATTTCAGTTCAATAAATTTTCTCCCACAATTTACTATTACATCATGAGCAGTTAACCAATCCATACCAAGAATTACGTCAAAATCATCAAATGGCAAAAGCATAAGGTTAGCCGAAAAATAGTGACCTCTAATCATCAAAGGACAATTTTTACATACTTTATCAACTAACACGTATTTGCCTAATGGGTTTGACACTTTTATCACTAATTCTGTGGATTCAACAAGCATTATCATACTAGACACCAACTTCATACAAATATAGGAATGGGTAGACCCCGGATCAATCAAAGTAATAATAGTAGCATCATAGATAAATAATGTACTCGTAATCACATCCAGAGATGAAGCCTCTTCGCGAGCACGAATGGCGTACGTCCTTGCAGGAGATCTGCCCTCGGGTCTCACAGTAGACTCTTTAGTGGCACTCTTGCTACTCGTTCCATTACCCAATTTTTTCTGCGATCTACCTCAACTAGTAGTGTTACCCGATCTTGCACTTTGATATCTCTCCTTTTCTGCCATCTCGGGGCACTCTCTAATAAAGTGGTATAGGGAACCACACTTGAAACAGGTCCTATCACTCCCTCGGCACTCACCAGGGTGACGTCTACCGCATTGTGGACATTCTGGTCTACTTGGTTGGGCATTACCAACACTAGCAATCGAGGTGGTTTAGGCCTTAATACCCGAACACTTTTTATCTCTATTTCTGTTCGGATGCCCAATAGAAGTATGGGAGCGGGAAAAGAAATAGCTCGACCTCTTCGATATGGTTTGAAACGACTTGGTCATAAACCTTTTTCTTGAGTCTCTAGCCTCAGACTCGGCCTTCCTCTTCCCTTTGGCCATTTCCCCAGCCTTACAAGCTCTTTCAACAAGTATAACGAACTCTTTCAGCTTAAGCATACCAACAAACATTCAAATATCTTCATTTTATCCGTCCTCAAACCTCTTGCACATAATACCTTCGGTCGACACATACTCCCGAGCGTATTTTCTGAGTCTTACAAACTCATGCTTGTATTCAGTTACAGTCATTTTACCTTATTTCAACTCAAGAAACTTTCTCCTCCTTTGATCTATAAATCTCTGACTGATATACTTTTTTCGAAACTCTTCTTGGAAAAATTCCCATGTCACCCTCCCCCTCGGTACCACCAAGACAAGTGTTTTCCACTAATGGTAAGCTGAATCTCTAAGTAGTGATACAACACATTTCATGCACTCTTCTGGTGTGCACGACAATTCCTCAAAAGCCTAGATGGTGTTTTCGAGCCAAAACTCTGTTCATTCTGGATTATGATCAATGCTAGCTCAGAACTCTTCAGCTCATTGCTTTCAAATTTTATCCACCGAAGGTCTATTCAATCTCATAAAATCCATACCACGGGGTGCCACTGGGATAGGCTGGGGAATAGGAGGGGGTGGAAGGGCTTAAGCATTCGGGTTCGCTTGAACGAACAACGTGTACCAAGCATCCATCATGTGGAGAAAGGCTTCCCAAGCCCATTCTCCTCCTCCCTAACTAACCGTGGGAGGTCGATTATCAGTTGGCACCGCCCTTTCAGCGAGAGCCAGTGCATTACTTCCGACATCATCTGTCATAGCTCGATCGAGATCCATTTACTATATGAAAACACAATTGAGAATTGTCAGGAGTTGTCACACTATCAAAATATATGTATGGTATGTATAGCTAAACTTGTACACATGCTACGTTAGTCTGAGAATCGATTAAACCGTAGCTCTGATACCACTAAATGTAACACCCCTTACTCGTATTCGACGTTGAAACAGGGTACGAGGTATTGCCAGAATTAAACTCAAACAGTTATTCAAAACTGAGACATGAATTTCCACTCAAATTTAAAACAATTCACATAGATTCATAACATAGACCATCTAAAAATCATAAAATAATTATTTTTACTTCAGATTTGTGGTCTCGAAACCACTGTTCTGACTAGGCCCTAAACTGGGATGTTACACACGGCCCAATTTCCACACAGCCTGGCCTAGAATCCCACACACCCGTGTGGACTACCCCGTGTGGGCTCACACAACTGTGTGGCCCACACGGCCCAAGTTAGTCTAGCCCGTGTGTCGCACATGACCTGCCTGGCCATCACACGGCCATGTCCTCAGCACACAGCCTGGCCTCGTCGATCACACGCCCGTGTCCTACCACACGGCCTACCACATAAACGACCACATGCCCGTGTGGCATCGACAATATGCTTTTTTAACTTTTTACCAAATCCCATTTTCTGCGTTCCGAGTACACACCTGGTACTATTCGATGTAAAAACCACTCTCGAGGTCACCAGCACCTTCAATCGAACCGCGGTAACTTCCACACCACTACTATCTTGATGAACGATTACGAACCTCTAAATCTTCCTCTAATCGAGCATGAACACAAAATCTCCATTAAAACGCTAACCACAAAGCCTTAAAAAAATGGCAGAGCAGATACTTACCGAACGAGCAAAACAACGTTGATCCAAAAGAAGCAATCGAAAAACAGGAAAGGAGAACGGAACCAATAAAAATTCGGTAGAGCAAGAGGTGAAGAAAAATAACGTCAAAACCTTGGAAATTTTTGAAAAAGAAAGAAAATATTTTGGAAAATAAAACAAAACAAAACAAAACAAATAAAGGATATGATACTAAATCCTTAAATTCTCTCCATCTAATCCCACTACTCAAAATTCTGATGCAACCAAAACTCTACCACCAAACTGAGCAAAATAAATCACCCTTGCTGAAATAGGGATTCGAACACAAGATCCCTAGCACACCAACACTCCACCTAACCACTAGACCAGCAGGTCCATTCTGATATGAAATTATAAATAATCAAATATAACCCCACTGATCAAGTTTAAGGCTTAATTCAGAAAAATACCAAAATTTTCCTAAGACAAAGCTTGAACTTAGGACCTCACACACACACACCCAGAACACTTAACCACTGAAGTAGATACACACTTGTGTCATATTTTAACAGAACATAAATATACAATTGCTAGGGCGTTACAACTCTACCCCACTAAAAGAAAATTTTGACTTCAAAATTTACCTGATCAAAACAGATGAGGATACTACTGACGCATCACATCCTCAGGCTACCACGTAGTATCCTCAGTGCTATGATTTTGCCACAGCACCTTCACTAAAGTAATGGATTTCCTCCTAAGGACATTTACATCGCGATCCAGAATTTGAACCGGCTCCCCCTCGAAGGTCAGCTCTGGTTTAACCTTAATTTCCTCAACAAGGACGATGTGCGTGGGATTAGAGCGGTAGCACCTCAACATCAAGATGTGGAACACATCGTGAATGCGGTCTAAGTTTAGAGGTAGCTCCAACTGATAAGCGACTGGTCCCACTCGTTTCAGAATCTGGTATGGTTCAATAAATCTAAGGCTCAACTTGCCCTTGCAACCGAACCTCAGAACCTTCTTCCATGGCGAGACCTTCAGAAACACAGAGTCCCCCATAGAATACTGGATCTCACGTCTCTTCAGATCAGCATAAGAATTTTGCCTGTCAGAAGCTGCCTTTAGTCGATCCCTAATCAATTGAACCTTATCTTCTGTCTCGAAAACCAACTCTGGACCTAGAACACGTCGCTCGCCTAACTCAGTCCAACATAAAAGAGTGCGACACTTACAACCATACAGTGTCTCGTAACGTTCCATCTGGATGCTAGACTGGAAGCTGTTATTATAGGCGAATTCAGCCAATGACAGATAGTCCTTTCAACTACCTCAAAAATCAATTACGCAGCTCCTCAACATATCCTCCAGTATCTGAATTAACTTCTCAGACTGACCATCGGTTTGAGGATGGAACGCAGTACTAAAGTCCAATCTTAAACCCAAAGCCTCATATAACTTCCCCCGAAATCGAGACGTGAAGCGAGGATCCTTATTGAAGATAATAGAAATCGGTACCCCATGCAGTCACACTATCTCAGAAATATAAAGCTTTGCCAGCTTCTGCAGAGAATAATCAGTACGAATCGATATAAAGTGCGCTGATTTGGTCAATCAATCCATTATGACCCAAACCGAATCTTTCCTAGTCGGTGTCAAGGGTAACCCACTAACGAAGTCTATTGTCACACATTCCCACTTGCAAAAGGGAATCTTAATCGGCTATGGTAAACCCGAAGGCAACTGATACTCAGCCTTAACCTGCTAGCATGTCAGACATCTAGCTACAAAATCAGTAACGTATTGCTTCAATCCTGGCCACCAATACAACTCTTAAAGCTCTCAATACATCTTATTCCCACTAGGATGCACAGAGTAAGGGCTACTATGCGCCTCTCTCAGTATAAACTGTCTCAAATCAAAATCATTTGGCACACAAATCTAGCCGCGGGAACATAATACCCCCTCAGAGTTCAACCCAAAGTTCGTAGTGCTACCATTCTCAACCTATCAGAACCGAAGACCCAAACACTCATCGTCCAACTGTCTACCCTTAATTTGATCTATCCAAGTCAGTTTAACCTGCAGCTCAGCCAACAAACTACCATCATCAAATAAACTGAGGGGAGCAAACATCACCCTTAAATCGGTCATAGCTCTACGGCTTAGTGCATCGGCCACCACATCGGCCATGCCGGGATGGTACTCAATGGTACAATCGTAGTCCCTAAGCAGCTCAATCCATCTACGCTGCCTAAGGTTTAGCTCTTTCTGAGTAAGGAGGTATTTGATGCTCTTGAGATTAGTGTAGATAATACACTTCTCACCATACTTGTAGTTCCTCCAGATTTTCAGTGCAAAAATCAGGGTGGCCAACTCCAAGTCATGCGTCAAATAGTTCACCTTATGTATCTTAAGTTGACGAGACGCATATGCTACCACCTTACCATCGTGCATCAACACACATCCTAAACCAACATGTGCTGCATCACTAAAAATCGTAAACTCTTTCCTAGATTATAGCTGTATAAGAACAGGAGCCTCCGTCAACACAGTCTTGACCTTCTCAAAACTCTCTTACTACACATCAGAATAGACAAACGGTACACCCTTATGTAACAACTTAGTTAAGGGTGCTGCAATCACTGAGAACCCTTCCACAAATCATCGATAATAACTTGCCAACCCCAAAAAGCTACAGATCTCAAACACATTCCTAGGCTGCTTCCAATCCAAAACAGCCTCTATCTTTCTAGGATCAACTCAAATCCCCTCAATAGATACCACATGACCCAGAAATGTTACTTCACGTAACTAGAACTCGCACTAAACCATATCATTGATGAACACCACTAAAAACTGGTCCAGATAGGGCTGGAACATTCAGTTTATCAAGTCCATAAATGCCGCTGGTGCACTAGTCAAACCAAAGGGAATCACTAGGAACTTATAGTGTCTATATCGGGTCCTAGATGCCGTCTTATACACATCGGCCTCTTTAGGCCTCAACTGATGATACACAGATCAGAGGTCAATCTTAGAGAACACCGACACTCTTCGAAACTAATCAAACAGATCATCGATCCTCAGTAGAGGGTACCTATTCTTGATGGTCAACTTGTTCAGTTGCCGGTAGTCAATACACATCCACATGGATCCATCCTTCTTCTTCACAAATAGTACCAGTGCTTTCCATGTAGACACACTAGAGCGGATGAACCCACGATCCAACAAAGCCTGAATCTAAGCCTTGAGCTACGTAAACTCTTTCGGTGCCATTCGGTAGGGAGTAATAGACACCAGAGCTATACCAGGAAAAAACTCAATTCCAAACTCCACTTCTCTATTTGGAGGTAACCCCGATAGCTCTTTAGGAAAAAAATCCAGAAAATCCCTTATAGTATGAATATCATTTACAGTAGAATCCCCAGAAACGAAAATACTTACGTAGGCCAAGAATGTCTCACATCCTTTACGTACCAACCTTTCTGCCACTAGTGCAGAAATCATATTAGTCAAATAATTCTGATGTTCTCTGATCAAAACTACCTCAATATCCTCCTTAGTCCTCAATACGAGCCTCTTAATCACACAGTCCAAATTGACACGGTGCTTGACCAACCAGTCCATCCCCAGTATCATATCGAACTCACCCAATGAAAGCTCCATCAGATCAGCCAAAAATATCGTCCCTTGAACCTCTAGCGGAACATCTCTAAATAATTTGTTAACCTGAATTGATTGCCCTAACGGATTCAGTACAATGACCCCACTCGTAGTGCTCTCAATCGATAACCCTAGATTTTCAGAAACAGAACAGGCTATGTAGGAATGAGTAAATTCTATATCTATCAATACAGTGTAAGGCACATCATAAATAAGAAACATACCCGTGATGACTTCTGGAGCATTTATGTCCTCTCGACGATGAGCAGCATAGACAAGAACGGGCTACCTCACCCCAGCCTATCCAGCACCTCTTCTCGGTGCTCTCTGTCCACGACCCATGCCATTACCACCCCTAGCCTGACCACGGCCTCTCGGTGGCTGCTGAGCTACCTTCTGCAATTGTACAGTACTCGGAGCCTACGCTTGCATTTGATTAGCCCTCACTGGACAATCTTGAATACAGTGCTCAAGTGACCCACACCTCAAACACGCCTCAATCCTCCTTTAACACTCGCCCTAATGGCGTCTACCATAATCTCCACACAGCTGCAATCTAGTAGGAGCAATAGGTGGCCCAGCTCTAACTGGCCCATCTGGCCTAGCCTTTTTCTTAGGCCTCTACACAGAACTCGAGGGCTCTGAATCCCTCTTATTCTTACCCCTCTCGCGATCTCTGTTTTGACGCTCCGCGCGCTTAACATCCTCAGCAATCTTGGCCTTCTCAACCAGAACAACAAACTCATACTCCTTCTACGGAGCTATCAGCACCCTCAGGTTATCCCTAAGGTAGTCTTCAAAATGAACACATCTCTCATATTCAAATGCCACCATGCCTAGCACATAACAACTCAGTCTCAGAAATTCAGCTACTGATCGGTCACCTTGGGTGAGGTTAAAAAACTCACATCTATGAGCATCAATGTAACTTGCTCACACATATTTCCCTTGGAAGGCAAACTTAAAGAACTCCCAAGATAAGCGATTGGGCTGAGTGCCCTCCTTAACAGTCAGCCACCACTGATAAGCCTCATCATGAAGCAACGAGACTGCACCCTTCAATTGTTGCTTAGGGGTACAGTCTAAATCGTCTATTATCCTCTCAGTATCCTCCTTCCAATACTCAGCCATATTAGGGGCGACTCCAGTGACGCCCCTAAAAAGTTTAGCTCTATTGGACCGAAGTCGTTCCGTAATCGACCCTCAGCCACTGATCCAGTGTTGGGCCCCTCGACCCTCTCCAACAATCTCAGCATGGCTTGGGATAGTGTGTCGTCCCCAGCCGAATGACTCTGAGACCTAGTCTCAGTAGCAAGTGAAATCGGTGTCTCACTCATATCTAAGTTAGGCATACTACCCAGTGGGGAAGACTCAGCTCGAGCCCACCTACGGCCTCTTCCACGGCCACGAGTACCATGTCCACAAATTCCACGTACGCTCATTGTCTAGTCGAATTTATCTATATTAAAAATTTTGTGAATCAGTTTACAGTTTTAGTATTTATTAACAGATGTTTAATGTAAACAATTTCAGTATTTCAGAGTGATTTTCATAAATCGTAGTCTCTATCAGTTTTGCGACAGTCTCAGTATACACTAACTAGAGTATTTTCAGTATAGTATACTACCTATAGTAGTTACAAGATCGGTTTTAGTATTTATTTAATTGATTGTCTCAAAATGTTACTCGTTTCGGAAGCTTTTTAAAACAATTTAAGTAATCATGGTTTAAGAGAAATCTTTTGTTCGTTTTGAAAATCAAATTTTCCCTATTGCTAATAATTATAATCCATAGAAATAAATAAACCCAAATTTAAGCAAATAGTCCAAGAAGTCCAATTTACATAAAAAAATAACACAGAAAATAATTAGAAAATAGATACCAAATCTGAAAGTAAAAATAGTTTAAAATATGTGTGGCCACCACCGAGTCCTCTACTGCACCGATCCGTCAAGTCTGGGGATTACCTGTGCACATTAAACAAAAGGGTGAGTTTACGTAAACTCAATGTGTAATCCCACAGAAAACAAGCAATCAGTATACAATCATACTCAGTTTGGGCCATTGCCGTTTCCAGTATTAGTGGTAGATGGGCCTTATCCCATACAGTATCAGTACATATATGCACAAAATCCTACCCAACCAGCCTCTACACACCATCTCCGTCCAACCCTACACTCCATGTGGGGATTAAATCAACCCACCCATCCCTACACTCAAGATAGTACCGAATGCAGCACAAAATATTAATTTGCAGCTGAGCTGCCAGTATATTAGGCTTATGAACCTTTCAGTACACTTCTTCCAAATATCATCATCCCAACCTGATGCAATGCAAACATACATTATGCCCTACTTGAATGCAACCATCAGTCAACCATACACATATATAAACCAGTAATCATGCATTATTATTCATGCATCACATACGTTTAAACCATACATTTAGGGGTCTAGATGACACTTATTGACCCTACAGTGGGTTCACAGTCAACTTGGGTGACCCTTGTAACCTTAAAAATCATTTACGTAAAATGGGCTCACATGCCCATGTGGCCTGCCTGTATGGCACACACTGCCTGGCATAGAATCCCCCACGCCCGTGTGGGCTCACACGCCCATGTGGCCTGCCTGTATGGTGCACACTGCCTGGCCTAGAATCCCCCACGCCCGTGTGGACTCACACGCTCGTGTGTCACACACGGCTTGCCTAGCCATCACACGGCCATGTCCTCAACGCAAGGCCGGGCCTTGTTGATCACACGCTCGTGTCCTACCACACGACCTACCACACGAGCGACCCCACGCCATTTTGGCGTCGACAGTATGCTTTTTCAACTTTTTTTTGAATCCCATTTTCTGCGTTTCGGTACACATCTGGTACTATTCGATGCAAAAACCACTCCCAAGGTCACCAGTACCTTCAATCAAACTGCAATAACTTCCACACGACTACTATCCTGACAAACGATTACGAACCTCTGAATCTTCCCTTAATCGAGAATGAATACAAAATCCTCATTAAAAAGCTAACCACAAAACCTTAAGAAAATGGCAGAGCAGATACTTACCAAATGAGCGAAACAATATTGATCGAAAAGAAGCAATCAAAAAATAGGAAAGGAGAAGGGAACCAAGTAAAATTCGGCAAAGCAAGAGGAGAAGAAAAATAACGTCAAAACCTTGGAAATTTTCATAAAACGAAGAAAATATTTTGGAAAAAAAACAAAATAAAAAAATAAGGGATATGATATTAAATCCCTAAATTCTCTCCATCTAATCCCACTTCTCAGAATTTTGATGCAACCAAAACTCTACCTCCAAACCGAGCAAAATAAATCACCCTTTCTGAAACAGGGATTCGAACACAAGACCCTCAGCACACCAACACTCCACCTAACCACCAGACCAGCAGGCCCATTCCAATATGAAATTACAAATAATCAAATATAAGCCCACTGATCAAGTTTAAGGCTTAATTCAGAAAAATACCAAAATTTTCCCAAGACAAGGCTTGAACTTGGGATCTCTCACACACACCCAGAACACTTAACCACTGAAGCAAATACACACTTGTGTCATATTTTAACAAAACATAAATATGCAATTTTTAGGGCGTTATAAAAATTTTCAAACCACTTATGCATATACTTTAAAAAACTCATGTGTCAACTTTAATCTAACATTCATTAATCAAAATACCAAGTTGACCATTTACAACTTAAATTGGTTCAACCTTAGGTACATGCCATTTATCAAAATGAAAAGAACAATACAAACATTGCTGAGTCAAGAATTTGTGATCCGGATATTGCTTTACCTGTCGAGGCTTCGAGATCTACTAATATATGCGCACAGAATAAACAAATTGTACGCTAAATGATAAAGCTCAGTGGTACTTTCATAATTCAAGTCAAATAACATGAACATTAGCATTTTGAGAAACTAACAATGCATAGTCTAATTTTAATCATTCATATCTCATGTATCAAGTATATACATTCATCCTAACGACCCATTTCATATAAACATATCATATCATATTTTATATCCACATTTCACATTCAATTTCCAATTCATTTCACCATCCACACAAATATATATACACACATAATAATTTGATGTTAAATACCATTTGGTAATCCATGTAAACCATTAACATAACCCTTTTAATAGGTAAAGTCTAGTTCACTTTCATGTAATTATCAAATTTGAGTATTCATCTTGCTATGTCATTCTCTCTCGAGCCTATTGACTCATTCATATTCAAATCAGCCTATAGGGCTCATTTTAACTGGTTCACATGACCTATCACATGATGTCATTTGACACATTTCACATATATGCTCCTGATGTACCAACTTATATAATTTTTTCAATTTAATTATCTTTTTTCAAGTTCACATAGATCAATTGACAATCACACCAATTTAGCACCTAGTACCTCATTGGAACGTCCAAAGTGTAAATTGCGCCTAATGCTCATCAGTATAACTGGATTAAAATGTGTGCCCAACATTCATTTGAATGTCTTAAGTAATATGTACCTAGCGCTCATGGCATATAACTGAAGTATAACTTATACACAATCTAACCCTATGACATGCCAACTATACCTGACTCTGCCCTAATAGTTAATAGGTACCAATGATCTAATTACATTTTATAAACCAATTCACATGTCATATCTCATAAAATTTCATCACCAATTCATAACTAATGTTATTATCAAGTTCATACTATGCTCATTTAGGTTATGCACATCTCAATTTAATTCTTGACATATTATCATTCAATATGACAAGTATAAGCTTACCTCGATAGTTAATCATGCAATCAAAATGTATTGCATATAATTTTAATGATCTTGAATCATAAAAGTACAAATTAAAATTGTTTGATACTCGTCTAACATTATTGACTTTCCCTTCTCTCGCGATAGCCTGGCATCGTCCCTTGCTTATTCAATAATTCAATAATAAAACAATATCAATTTACATTCAATTCACAACCAAATACATAGTCAACCATATTGTGCATTTTGTTCAGTTTAGTCCCTATACTTGGGATACACATATTCTTCGATTTTTAACATCGGATCAAAATTCAATTTTATATTCATTCATTAAGGACCCTATACTTTTCATCTATAGCATTATCTTATGAATGTTTTCAATTTATTCAATTTAGTCCCTAATGTCACAAATTTATGTAATAAGTTCAATTTACTTTCTAATTTAGTCTTTATCACCATCTAAGCCTATTTACTATCAATTTCTTTAATATAAGCTCAAAATCATCAATTTCTCTCTAATGACAGCTTGCTAAAAACATAACAATTGAAAAAATTGATACATAGGCTAGCTAATTCAAGCTTCCATGATAAAAAAATCTATAAAAATCATATAAAAATGGCTTAAAGATCTTACTTCATTAATGGTCAAATGTTTGAAGGTTTTCTTCTTCTTTTTTCATCAATGGATGATGGCAAGGAAGGTGAGAAAGATGTAAAATCTTCTTATTTTCCACTAGGTGATATCTATACTTTGATTAAGGATTGATTAATTTAATTAATCATGATTATACCAGTAATTAATATTATTTTTAATCTTTAATTATAATTAACTAAACTTAATGGCTAACACTATCACACTCCACTATCTACAATTTAAAATTGGTTAATTAATCATTTTGTCCATTTGGATAATTACTAAATAGGTCCTTAAGCCTTTTCTAAATTAAAATTCATTAGCGATTAGACTTTTACAATTTAGTCATTGATCTTTAATTAATGAACATTTTGGTTAAATTTCTTCATCGATCTTTAATATATTTTCTTAATAACTTCACTAATCTTTATATTTCATCCTTATAGATTTAATTTGCAGAAATGAGGTTTCAAAATTGTATTTTTTACACAACTTAAAATTGGGTCATTACACACATTATAATTTTATATTCAAGTATGAAGGGTTTTGCCACTACATTGATCTGTGGATTTTCTATGAAGAAATGCAAAAGACCTAGAGTGGGGCTCTAATGCCTTAAAAAAGAAGTTACCTCACCTTTTTAAAACTAAGCATACTCTACTATCTAACTCATCAAGTACTCCTTTGAATTGATCTCTTATGTAGTCTATCTCTCTACTTGTTGCCTTATCAATACCATTTGGATTGTTGTTAAGGTACTGACCTACGACTAAGCTTGAAAGTTACAAGAATAGCTCTTTAACCCAAGTTGTAGAGTCTTGTGTCTTACTTCTAATGTTAGTATGCCATTTGTTTCTGCTGTTTTTGTTCATCTTGTGTTATTTGCTATATTTCATGATGTTATTGGATATGTTTGTAGGCTATTTTTATGTAGTTGGGAGTATTCTTAGGCTTTTCTAAGACTACTGTAGAAGAGAAACATGATCAAAACAAAAAAAATAGCAATTGGAAGGGGAGGTGCAGCGCTTAGAGCTCGAGAAAGCAAGTAACTAAGGATAACTTATAGATTATACTCGAGGTGAAGGGAGAAATATATCTATTGCAAAAAGAAAAGAAATTGTTGGCCACATAATTGGAGCAGAGCAAAACCCATATATAGTAGTTGGAAAAAGATTTATCCACATAGAAGGTTAAAAATGATTATATTTGGAGCATATAGTATGTGTATTAGTGTTGAGCATCAATAGTGGACACTCTTGAAGGTGTAGTTGAAGTACGGTCCTTTGGACCTCTGCATAGTTCCTTTTTAATTATTGCATGTTGTTCTAAAGAGGTTCAACATGTTGAATCTTTACTAAAGTCAAGGTGCAAAATGTGTGTACTATGGTTGGAGCTTGCGAGGATGCTAAATAAACTTCTTCGGTTGTTGCCCTCAGATTTGTATTCTAATTTGATGTTGATGATGCTATATTTTTTACTGCTGAATATGACTTCTTTGATGATAATTATATTTTTTGGTTTTTGTTTAAAGCATCTCTAGTTTTCTTTGAATGGTTGCTATGTGTTTTTTTTTTTATTTTGTGGATGGGTGGATTACCCTTTGGGGTTTGGTGGGTGGATGGATTTGAAGGATTGATGGCCTTGTGAGGGCTTTTCACCTTAAATTTATATAAATGATTATTTCCATTTCTATATGAATGTTTACATGTAGTATTTTTTTTCAGGTGGTTTGCATTACAAGTATTTCTTGTAGATTTGCCTTGTAATAGACCCTTTTTTAGTGGTGTTAGAAATAGTGATTTCGGAGCCACAATTTTGACCAGTGAGTCAGTAAATTTTATTTATTTAATATTTACAAGTTTATTAAAGTGTCAAAAAAATTTGGTTAGGTATTTTTAATGTTTAGATAGTTAATTAAATAATAAATGACTAAATCGTAAAAGCTGCAAAAGTTAATTTCTATTGAGTTATAAGCGTCTAATGAGCATAACACCAAGATTAAAGTGTTTTAAAATGTAAATAGACCCAAAGTGATTATAGTGGACAATTATATACATGGTTTTAAAAGGATAATTAGGTAATTAAATAAAGATTTAATTTTATGTTAAAATATAAGAAAAATGCCATCATTTTCTAGTTTCTTCTTCCATCGATTCATTTTCCACCATTGTTAAGGAAGAAAAGCTTCAAAAACCACAAGACATTCGATCCTTGCATGTGAGTTATTTTTAAGCCCTTTTTTAGTGTTTTTTAGGCTTTTGAGATTGTTGTAGCTTAATCTAGCTAGCCTAGGGACTAGTTTGTAAAATTGTTAAAGGTTTTAAAATTTTCCATTGATGGTTTTTAGGTGTTTTATGAAGTTGAAAAAAAGATTTATAATTTTGGTTGTTAATTAGGATTATTTTGTAAAGGAATTTTAGTTAGTTTTAAATAAAATGATAAAATAATAATTTGAGCATGAAATTTTAATAATTATGGGTTGTAAATGTATATGAGAGAATTCGGCTAGCTTAATCTTGTTTTAATTATGACAAATGTGTAAGCTTCAATTTTAGGGACTAAATTGAATAAAAGGTAAAAGTTTGTGGTAATAATGTAAAATGTCATTAAACGATCAAATACATTTAGATATTTTAAGGTATTGAATTGGTTAATTTAGCTAAATTATTATATATAGATCAAGAAATGGATCAATCAGTTGAAAATCATGAGAAAGGAAAAGTTGTCGAGTAGTCCTCATGTGATGTTGGTAGTTGTTTCATTTAGCTAAGTTTGTATTAGGTTTATTATGTTTGTCAATGGTCTGAATTCAAATTTCATGTGTATAAGTATATGTGTATATTTAGCATGGTCAATTGAGGTAAGTCTTGATAGTGAAAATAAGGGACTGAATTGTAGAGTATGGTAATTGTCCATGTTTGTATTGAATTATATTATCCTATGGAATGTATGTGGTCATGGTTTAAGGTTATAAACATGAAAATATTAAGGAATACAAGTTAAGGCCCATGTGAACTCAGTGAATAGTTAGGATACAAATGGCATGTCATTAGGGTGTTCGAGGCACTATGTGCAGATAATTACAGTTTTCAGGTACTATGTACCGATGATATAGTTTCAAGGCACTCTATGCCAGTGATGTATTTTCAGGTACTATGCATCGGTGGTGGATACCATACCGATGGCTGGAATCTAGCATTTGTTGCAGATTCTCATCAGTTTTTGTAAGTAGCATTGTGTAATCATTAATGTCCCGATCGTCAGCTTGAGTAAGCATTATTTCCCACGTATCAGAAGTTAATTTACTACAATTTTCTAGGCCAAAAAGTTAATGAAATGCTCAAAAAGGAAATTCATGGAATGAATGATTATTTACTTATTGGTTGTCAATTAGCATGTGAAACATGTATCTTGAAATCTTGATAATGTTATATGTACATGTCTAACCATTTCGTATGCTAGGAAATATGAAACAGAACATGGAATTCTAGTTTATGTTAAATTTGAATTGGATGCTTAAAATGACAAGTATGTGAAGTTTAATTATATGACTTACTAAGCTTTAAGTAAGCTTACTTTATTTCATTTCTTTCTTCTAGATTATCGGATTCGAGTTGTCAGTTGGATTGTTTCTGGATATCACACTATCTATCAACTCTTATGGTAGCTATTTACTTATTTTGGCTCGGTTATAAGTGACATGTATGTAACACCCCTAACCCGTATTCGTTGTCAAAACAGGGTTACGGAGCATTACCAGAGTTTACAGTTCAATTACAATTAATTTATGTCATTTACTATTCATTTCCGAAAATCAATCACAATCAATCATAATGTCTCTTATATGGGTCCTCGAGGCCCAAAATACATATTAGAATCGAGTTGGGACTAAACTAGAATCACATAATTATTTTGCAAAATCTCAAAAGTTTTCTTAGGTGTAGGGGACACACGCCCATGTGGCAAGCCGTGTGGCTCACACGGCCAATGACACGCCCATGTCTCAGGTCATGTGGGCATTCGGTGTGAGGCACACGGTTGTGTTCTAGCCCGTATCTTTACCTGTGGAACTCTCTGACTTGGGTCATACGGCCAGCCACACGCCCGTGTGCTAGACCGTGTGGACAATTTAATTTTTAAAAATTAAGTGCAGGGGTTAGACAGCCAGGACACACGCCCATGTGTTGGGCCGTGTCTCACACAACTAAGACACACGCTCATGTCTCTACCCATGTGCTCAATTCTGAGCATTCTGTTTCTCAATTTTTAGGATGCAGGGGACACACGGCCAAACCACATGCCCCAGCGCATAGTCGTGTGTCACACACAGTTGAGACACATGCCCGTGCGAATAGAATAAGGCCATTTTCCAAGCTTTATTTCTCACCCTTTTTACCTTGCACCTGCATCAACACTTCAATATATTCACCAACCAATTCAAGGCATATAAAATCAATCTAATAATCAAGTTTTTTGCATGACACATTTACTCATGCTTTCAAGTATCATCTTTACATTAAAATTTTATACTTACCCAAAATTAATTTCATCTAATATATTAAACCAAACACATTCATATACTAAACATAATAGACCTCATGCATAAGTATGCATTAAATTTACTATCACTAGCCATTCCAATTGCTAGTTACAACCAAAACATTTACATAGCCTAATTTATTATCACTAGTCTATACATGCCATTACACCAAGGTAAGATTACTATTTATACCAAAACGAGCTGGAGGATAGTGTGATGATGCTCCGATCGATCTCCAACCTTTCCAAGCTTCCGAGTACTATAAAATAGAGGAAACTAAAACAGAGTAAGCATTTAATGCTTAGTAAGTTCGTATAACAAGAATTTAACTTACCATGTATTTACATTTAAGATTATCTATAACGTCCCCACGCCCGAGACCGACGCTGGAATCGAGCTTGAGGTGTTACCGAACATAATTTATCAATTTAAGTACTTCGAATCATTTGTTTCTACATTCACAGCTTTCTAGCTATCTCTGCACACAGAGCACAAGAAAAATCATATCTCGAGTTACAAAACTCAAAATCAAGATCCGTAAATTTTACCTAAATCTAGACTCATATATCTATTTACTAATTTTTTTTATAGAATTTTTGGTTGGGCCAATTAGTACAGTTTATTAGTTAAAATCTCCCCTATTTCAGGATTCAACTGCTCTGACCTCTGTGTATTATGAATCAGTATCTCTCTATAAAAAATTTCAATGACAATGAGGTTTGTTTCTATTAAAACTAGACTCAATAAGGAATCTGTACATGTAAATAAAAACTTAAAATTATTTTTTTAAAATTTATTATAAATTTTTAAAGTCAGAATAGAGGATCCAGAAATCATTCTGGCCCTGTTTCACAAAAGTTTAAATATCTCATAAAATATAATTTATATGCCTGTTTTGTTCAATCCACATGAAAATAGACTCATTAAGCTTCAATTTCATAACTTACTCATCATTTAGTTTCACTTATACTATTTTTAGTGATTTTTCAAATTCATGTCATTGCTGCAGCAATATTCTGTTTTAAGGCAAGTTTCATCTTTCCATGAATTTTTTTATGAACTAGATAACCTATTAAACTTCCATGATATCAAACATGATCTAATTAGCCATCACCATGACTTATCAATATCAAACATTTTCTCCACCAAACATGGCCATATCATAAAATTATTTACACAAAATAGGTACATTGCTATACATGCCATACTTAAGTTTTACAAGCCATTTACCAATAGAAATCCTTCGGATAGTGTGATCGAAACTTCGACCTGTCCCAATTCCCGAGCTGACTTGTTCAAAACTACAATGAATGAAAAGGAAGGAGCAATGCTTAGTAAGTTCATATGCAAATAACAAGTAACATAACAATACAATTATACCAAACAACCTTAGCATGGCATCACCAAAACATATATCACATTTCTAAACATCATTATCATCTTACCACTTTATCTTTGTTGTATCTATTTTCAACCCGAGGGTTAAGTACATACCTGTCCAAAGTGCCCATTTCACAACACTTACCAAAACGTCACTTGCATCTTAAGTGTTCTTCCACTTCATAGAAATTTTCACCCGTTGAACACATCGGAATATAACTCGGATACACGGATAATTTGCACATAAGTGCCACATATGTAATCAAGCAATCATGTAACCCGCCCATAAGTGAACTAAGACTCAACTCAACGAGCTCGGGCGTTCGCATCCATAAGTGAACTCGGACTCAACTCAACGAGTTCGGATGCCTAGTTACATCTCACGAACTCGGACTCAACTCAACGAGTTCGAACATTCGCATCCATAAGTGAACTCGGACTCAACTCAACGAGTTCGGATGCTCAACCATCCTAGTGACATGTCACTTGTATCCTAATCTATTCCTAAGGTTCAAATGGTCCCTCGATCTGACATTAGCCGTCTTCCACGGAATATCGGAACCGATACTCGGTAGCAATTCATATTTATCAAATAGTAAACATAATTTGTATATTACTTAACATTAACCACAAAGCATAATATTTCACGATAAAAAAAAAATCAGCATACCATATAATTAACATCAATAACTTAAAAATAACAATTATGCTACATTATTTACACATGAACTTACCTTGGTACCAAAATATAAAGATTTTGCAATTTAGTCCACAATCTTTTCTTTTCCTCGATCGCGACTTGATTCCCTGCTTTCTCTTGATCTATAATACCAAATTAATCTTATTTAATACATACATTCATCAAAACAAAGATTTAATACTTAACTTTGGAATTACACTTTTGCCCCTAAACTTTTGCATAATTACACTTTTGCCCCTAGGCTCGGGAATTAAACTTTATCCCTTATTCTTATGTTTTATGACATGCTGATCATTTTTCCTTTTTATGACAATATCAAATTCACACTCTAACATGTACTTATAACTATTAGGTATTTTTACCGATTAAGCCCTTTTACTCGTTTTCACTCAAAACCGAGTAGCACAAGTTGTCTAACATAATTTAAAACCTCATATTCTATCATAAAACATCAAAATACACAAATTTCACCTATGGGTATTTTTCCAAATATAAACCCTAGGTTGAATTATTGCTAGCATAAGCTTAATCGAGCTTCCGGGATTCCAAAAACGTAAAGAACATTAAACACGGGGCTTAGAATCACTTACTATGGAGCTTGAAAGTTGAAGAAACCCTAGCTATGGAGACAGAAAAATTCGGCAGCAACCATATGAAGAAGATGACTATTTTGTGTTATTTTTCCCTTTTTATTTCATTTAATATCCAAATGACCAAAATGCCCCTCCTTACTAAACTTTCAAAAATTCCTTCCATGTCCTAATTTTGTCCATGAACTTAAAATTGGTCAAATTGCTATTTAAGACCTCCTAATTAATATTTCAATGCAATTTCATACTAAAAACTTCTAGAATGCAAATTTTGCAACTTATTCAATTTAGTCCCTACTTTCAATTTAAACACTTTAGGCATAGAATTTCATCACGAAATTTTCACACAATCATGCAATCATATCATAATCATCAAAATAATTATAAAATAATTATTTCTATCTCAAATTTGTGGTCACAAAACCACTATTCCGATTAAGCCCTAATTCAGTATATTACAACTCTCCCCTTTTTTAAGGATTTTCGTCCTCGAAAATCTTACCTAGAAAAGTGTGTGGGTATTGGTTTCTCATAGTTTCTTCAGTTCCCATGTAGTCTCTTCTACCCCATGCTTTTGCCACAATACTTTCACGAGCGACACTTTTATTTCTTAGTTTCTTGACCTCTCGAGCTAAGATCTTAATCGATTCTTCTTCCTAAGTCATATCCTGGTCGTAGTTCAATTTCTCTGCTCGTGAAATTATATGTGAAGGATCCGAACGATACCGACGTAGCATAGATATGTGAAACACATCATGAATCCTCTCTAATTCGTGTGGTAATGCTAGGTGATATGCTACCGGGTCAACTTTTTCAATTATTTCATGCGCCCAATAAAACGCGGACTTAACTTGCCCTTCCGTCCAAATCTAAGGACTTTCTTCCATGGAGACACTTTCAAAAATACCTTATCACCAACTTGAAACTCGATTTCTTTTCGTTTCAAATCCGCATAAGATTTCTCTATCATCTCAAGCGACTTTCAAACAATCTCGAATCACTTTCACTTTTTCTTCGATTTCTTTTATTAGATCAACTCCATAAATCGATTTTCCTTGAGTTCACCAATACAAAGGCGTTACGACACTTACGACCATATAATGCTTCATAAGGTGCCATTTTCAAACTCGTCTGATAACTATTATTATAAGCAAATTCTACAAACGGTAAGTACCTTTCCCAACTACCTTGAAATTCTAATACGCAACATCTGAGCATGTCTTCAAGAATCTGAATTACTCTCTCTGATTTCCCATCAGTTTGTGGATGAAAGGCAGTGCTAAAATTTAACTTTGTACCTAATGCCTCTTGCAACTTTTGCCAAAACCGTGAAGTAAATCTCGGATCTCTATCCGAAATGATTGACAAAGGTATTCCATGAAGTCTAACAATCCCACGGATATACAATTCAGCCAACTTATTAAGAGAATAATCCTTACGTACCGGAATAAAATGAGCCGATTTAGTCAGTCTGTCAACTATTACCCAGATAGCATCTTTCTTTCCTGGAGTCAATGGCAACCCTAAAACAAAATCCATAGTAATCCGATCCCATTTCCATTCAGAACCATAATAGGTCAAGTAATCTCGAAGGCACTTGGTGTTCTGGCCACCTGTTGACAAATTAAGCACTTTGATACAAACTCAGAAATATCTCTTTTCATTCCACTCCACCAATACATTTTCTTCAAGTCATTATACATTTTCGTACTGCCCGGATGAACCGCCAAACAGCCATTATGTGCTTCATGCAAAATCTTTTGAATCAACTCATCATTTTTCGGTACACAAATCTGATTTTTAAACATCAAGCTACCATCAGAACCGATTTTGAAATCTGATCCCTTATTAGCTTTACACTGTCTTCTCTTGGCTAACAAATCTTGATCATTTTTCTGAGCTTCAGAATTCTCTTGTAAAAACATCGGTCTAGCTCTTATCTCTGTTAGAATCGAAATATCATCTGACATTTTCAACTGAGTGTTCATAACTCTCAAAGCAAACAACAACTTTCTGCTTAAAGCATCGGCAACCATATTTGCTTTTCCCGGATGATAATCAATAACAAGCTCATAATCTTTCAATAACTCCAACCATCTACGCTGTCTCAAATTTAAGTCTTTTGTGACATCAAGTATTTAAGACTTTTGTGATCGTGATATACTCGGCACTTTTCACCATACAAATAATGTCGCCAAATCTTCAAAGCAAATACCACCGCAGCCAATTCCAAATCGTGAGTAGGATAATTCCTCTCATGAGGTTTTAACTGCCTCGAAGCATAAGCCACCACTTTTCCTTCTTGCATGAGTACACACCCCAAGCCATTTAGAGAAGCATCACTATACACTACAAATTCTTTACCTGATTCGGGTTGTACTAACACTGGTGCTTCAGTTAATAACTTTTTCAATTCTTCGAAACTTTGTTGACATTCTTCCGTCCATTCAAATTTAACATCCTTTCGGAGTAGTCTAGTCATAGGAGCAGCAATTATAGAAAATCCATTTACAAACCGCCGATAATACCCAGCTAGCTCCAAGAAACTTCTAACTTCAATTACGTTTTTCGGTGGTTTCCAATCAATAATGGCTGAAATTTTACTAGGATTAACTCAGATACCATCACCAAAAAACAATATGACCCAAAAATCCAACTTACGAAGCCAAAATTCACTTTTACTAAACTTGGCATATAACTGCTTATTTCTCAAAGTTTGCAAAACTATCCTCAAATGCTCAGCATGCTCTGTCTCATCTTTTGAATAAATTAAAATATCATCTACAAACACCACAACAAATTTGTCCAAGTATGGCCAAAATATGCGATTCATTAAATCCATAAACACAAAGAGAGCATTTGTCAACCCGAATGGCATAACTAAAAATTCATAATGATCAGTAACTTGTTCTAAAAGTAGTTTTAGGCACATCCGACTCTTTTACTCGCAAATGATAATACCTGGATCTCAAGTCAATCTTTGAAAACCATGTCGCTCCTTTTAGTTGATCAAACAAATCATCAATTCTCGATAATGGATACTTGTTTTTATTGTCACCTTGTTTAATCGCCGATAATCAACACATAATCTCATAGAACCATCCTTCTTTTTCACAAATAACACAGAGCACCCCAAGGTGAAAAACTCGGTCTTACAAAGCCTTTATCACCAATTCTTGCAATGTGACTTTAATTCTTTCAACTCTGTTGGTGCCATTCTATATGGAGCAATCGAGATCGGAGCTGCTCTCGATATCAAATCAATACCAAATTCTACTTCCTCGATCGAGGCAAACACGGCGATTCTTCCGAAATACATCCGCAAATTCACACACAACCAAGACTGATTCAACTTTCTTTTCAACTTCTTTTGTATTAATTACATACGCCAAATAAGCTTCATAACCCTTTCTCAAATATCTCTGAGCCGACATCGAATCACACTAGACAATGCCTTTGATTTATCTGATTCAACCCATATAATTTCACCGTTTTCACACTTTAATTCTATAACCTTTTCTTTGCAATTTACTATAGCATCATGCAATGTCAACCAATCCATACCCAAAATAACATCAAATTCATCAAACGGCAACAACATCAAGTCGGCCGGAAAGTAATGACCCCGAATCATTAAAGGACATTTCTTGCATACTTTATCAACTATCACACATTTGCCTAACGGATTCGACACTCTAACCATAAATTCTGTGTTCTCAACAGGTATATTCATACT
Organism: Gossypium anomalum; assembly: GCA_025698475.1. Lineage (NCBI taxonomy): Eukaryota > Viridiplantae > Streptophyta > Magnoliopsida > Malvales > Malvaceae > Gossypium > Gossypium anomalum. The sequence continues at coordinate 59,962,283 of CM046965.1, forward strand.
AGACACCAGCTTCATGCATACATATGAATGAGTAGAAATTGGATCAATCAAAGCAATAACATTAATATCATAAAGAGAAAATGTACCGGTAATCACATCGGGTGAGGAAGCATCTTCACGCGCTTTAATAGCATAAGTTCTAGCCGGAGCTCTTCCTTCAGATCTAACTGCTGCATCTCTGGCTACATTCTTACTGCTTGTTTCACTTCCAGCTTTTCTCGGATACCTTCCCCTCAAGTCTGCACCACTAGCTTTTACATTCTGAAATTTTTCTTTCTCAGCTCTCTCTGGGCAGTCTCTAATAAAATGATCCGGAGAAACACATCGAAAACATTCATTTGCTCTGCACGGACCAAAATGATTTCTACTGCATCACTGCACTCGGGTTTAACAAATCTCGAGTTCCCTACACTGGCTATAGAAGTATTCTGAGATTTAGGACCCATATTCTACTTCTTAAAATTTCCATATGATTGCCCAGCTGAAACTTGGGAACGAGGATTCATATTTCTTGACTTTCTGGGTTGCTGTGAAGGTGCCTTACTCATTGGCCTTTTCTTCCAATTTCGTGTCTCAGCCTCTACCTTTCTCTTCTCTTTAAGTAGTTCTTCACCTTGCAAGCTCGATCAACCAAGACTACCATTTCTTTCAGTTCAAGGATTCCGACAAATACCTTAATGTCTTCGTTGAGCCCGTCTTCAAATCGTCGTCACACATCTTGGCTTCAGAGGGACATATATTCCGGGCATACTTACTCAATCGAACAAACTCTCTTTCATATTCTCGAGATCACATATTACCTTTGCTTCACCTCAAGAAACTCTTTTTACATTTCTCGATCAATAAATCTTTCACTAATATATTTCTTCCGAAACTCTTCTTGAAAGAATTCCTAGGTTACCCTCTCTTTCGATACCACCGAAATTAAAGTCTTCCACCAATTATAGGCTGAATCTCTCAATAAAGATGTAGCACATTTCAAACATTCTTCAAGTGTACAAGATAATTCATCAACTACCCGGATAGAATTTTCAAGCCAGAACTCTGCTTTCTCTACATCATCATCAATATTTGCTCTAAATTCTTCAGCCCCTTGTTTACGAATTCTATCAACAGGGTTTTTGTAAAATTTTATCATATCCACTCCTTGAGGCATCGGAGGCATAGGTTGAGGAATTGGAGGAGGTGCGAGAGGTCGTACATTTGGGTTCGTACAAACGAACTCAGTGTACCATGCACTTATCATTTGGAGAAAGGCTTCCCGATCCCTTTCTCCTCCTCCCTGACCAACAGTAGGAGGTGGGTTTTCGATCGTGCTTTCTTCAAATGAGTCATGCATTACTCTCTACTTCATCTGCCATAGCTGGATCGGGATCCATTTACTATATAAAAATTCATTTAAAAAGGTCAGAATTCGTCACACTATCACAATTTATACATATGGCATGTATAGCAAAAATTCGTACATACAACACGTAGTCCGAGAACTGACTAAACCTGCTCTGATACCACCAAATGTAACGCCCCCACGCCCGAGACCGATGCCGGAATCGAGCTTGAGGTGTTACCGAACATAATTTATCAATTCAAGTACTTCGAATCATTTGTTTCTACATTCACAGCTTTCTAGCTATCTGCATCATAGTTACAAGAAAAATCATATCTCGAGTTACGAAACTCGAAATCAAGATCCGTAAATTTTCCCTAAATCTAGACTCATATATCTATTTACTAATTTGTTTCTAGAATTTTTGATTGGGCCAATTAGTACAATTTATTAGTTAAAGTCTCCTGCTTGAGATTACTCTCGACCTCTGTGTATTACAAATCAGATATCTCTCTATACAAAATTTCAATGACTATGAGGTTTGTTTCTCCTAAAACTAGACTCAATAAGGAATCGGTACATGTAAAGAAAAACTTATAATTACTTTTTTAAAATTTATTCTGGCCCTGTTTCACAAAAGTTTAAATATCTCATAAAATATAATTTATATGCCTATTTTGTTCAATCCACATGAAAATAGACTCATTAAGCTTCAATTTCATAACTTACTCATCATTTAGTTCCACTTATACTATTTTTAGTGATTTTTCAAATTCATGTCATTGCTTGCAGAAGAATATTCTGCTTTAAGGCAAGTTTCATCTTTCCATGAATTTTTTATGAACTAGATAACCTATTAAACTTCCATGATATCAAACATGATCTAATTAGCCATCACCATGACTTATCAATATCAAACATTTTCTCAACCAAACATGGCCATATCATAAAATTATTTACACAAAATAGGTACATTGCTATACATGCCATACTTAAGTTTTACAAGCCATTTACCAATAGAAATCCTTCTGATAGTGTGATCGAAACTTCGACTGTCCCCATTCCCGAAATGACTTGTTCAAAACTACAATGAATGAAAAGGAAGGAGTAAGCATAAATGCTTAGTAAGTTCATATGCAAATAACAAGTAACATAACAATACAATTATACCAAACAACCTTAGCATGGCAACACCAAAACATATATCACATTTCTAAACATCATTCATCATCTTACCACTTTATCGTTGTTGTATCTATTTTCAACCTGAGGGTTAAGTACATACCTGTCCAAAGTGCCCATTTCACAACACTTACCAAAATGTCACTTGCATCTTAAATTTTTTTCCATTTCATAGAAATTTTCACCCGTTGAACACATCAGAATATAACTCGGATACACGGATAATTTGCACATAAGTGCCACATATGTAATCAAGCAATCATGTAACCCGCCCATAAGTGAACTCGGACTCAACTCAACGAGCTCAGGCATTCGCATCCATAAGTGAACTCGGACTCAACTCAAACGGTCCCTCGATCTGACATTAGCCGTCTTCCACGGAATATCAGAACCGATACTCGGTAGCAATTCATATTTATCAAATAGTAAACATAATTTGTATATTACTCAACATTAACCACAAAGCATAATATTTCACGATAAAAAAAAAATCAGCATATCATATAATTAACATCAATAACTTAAAAATAACAATTATGCTACATTATTTACACATGAACTTACCTTGGTACCAAAATATAAAGATTTTGCAATTTAGTCCACAATCTTTTCTTTTCCTCGATCGCGACTTGATTCCCGTTTCTCTTGATCTATAATACCAAATTAATCTTATTTAATACATACATTCATCAAAACAGCATTTAATGCGAACTTTGGAAAATTACAATTTTACCCCTAAACTTTTGCATAATTACACTTTTGCCCCTAGGCTCGGGAATTAAACTTTATCCCTTATTCTTATGTTTTATGACATGCTGATCATTTTTTCCTTCTATGACAATATCAAATTCACACTCTAACATGTACTTGGGACTATTAGGTTTTTTACCGATTAAGCCCTTTTACTCGTTTTCACTCAAAACCGAGTAGAACAAGTTGTCTAAAAAAATTTAAAACCTCATATTCTACCATAAAACATCAAAATACACAAATTTCACCTATGGGTATTTTTCCAAATATAAACCCTAGGTTGAATTATTGCTTGCATAAGCTTAATCGAGCTTCCGGGATTCCAAAAACGTAAAGAACATTAAACACGGGGCTTAGAATCACTTACTATGGAGCTTGAAAGTTGAAGAAACCCTAGCTATGGAGAGAGCAAAATTCGGCAGCAACCATATGAAGAAGATGACTATTTTGTGTTATTTTTCCCTTTTTATTTCATTTAATATCCAAATGACCAAAATGCCCCTCCTTACTAAACTTTGAAAAATTCCTTCCATGTCCTAATTTTGTCCATGAACTTAAAATTGGTCAAATTTCTATTTAAGACCTCCTAATTAATATTTCAATGCAATTTCATACTAAAAACTTCTAGAATGCAAATTTTGCAACTTATTCGATTTAGTCCCTACTTTCAATTTAAACACTTTAGGCATAGAATTTCATCACGAAATTTTCACATAATATGCAATCATATCATAATCATCAAAATAATTATAAAATAATTATTTTTATCTCGGATTTGTGGCCACGAAACCACTATTCTTATTAAGCCCTAATTCAGGATATTACATTATCATACAAAACATGCATCCAATCATTTTGGCCAATTGTCTAATCACATATACTCATCAAAACGGTTACTCATGTAATTCACATGAATTTTAAGAAAATAGAGGTGAGCTCATCAAACATAGATTTACAAGTATTTTAGGAATTTTTGAGATATAATCCATTTAGTTCTTATATTTTTCTCACATAAAAAATTTTGTCCGTTGAATTATTGAAATGTCAATGGATACCCAGGTAGTATACTCAAGGTATACAAATCAATGATCCGTCAACTCATGTTCAGGGGTACCAATAAGGGCACATAATCAGGAAGCACACTCTCAAGCCATATATCAGGATGCTCATGTGAGCCATGTAACAGGAAGCTTATCCGGGCTAAATTAGGAAACTTAGAAGAGTTTAGAATAGAAAGCTCATTGAGCTTAACAGTAACTCCGAAAAGTTATTATCAGGGAGCTCCGGATAGCATAACAGGGAGTTCAAGCTAGCCATGTTAGGAAGCTCATAAGAGCTTATATCAGGATGCTCATGTGAAGTCTAGGTGGATTTTTCCTTAGGTATTGTCCAAATCAATCAGTTTTCCAAAAGTATTTCCCCAATTTACTTTCTGTGTATTCTTAGGTTAGTTAATTAGTTTAGATAAAAAAAAACCCCATTATTCTTAGGCTAGATAATAAAAAGAAAGTTAATACTAGTACTTTTAGTTCCGTTGGGTTCGATATCCGGTCTTACTAAAACTATACTACTGTTCGATAGGTACGCTTGCCTTCATCGTGATAATAGTTAGTTTCAAGTACGATCAATTATAAATTTTAAAAAAACTTATCGCGAGTTGTAATCAAGTTTTTGGCGCCGTTGCCGGGGAACTAAGATATTAGGAACAGTAACTTTTTATTACTTTAGCCATTATTTATTGTTTTTATTTTTATTTTTTTACTAAATTTTCTTTTATTTTCTTCTGATAGGCTTTCATAGTGTATGACTAGAAGAAACCCGTCAGGACCATTACTCATTGATAGTGAGATTGAAAGCATAGCTTACAGAAATCGAAGAGAAATTAGGAAAAGCTTACAATACATAGAGGAAGGGCAAGAGGAAGATACTCCAACTACAACTGAGGAGATGGCTAATAATCAGAATAGTCCACTACCTCCCACGATTGCTGCTGATCCAGTAAATCAGAATCCTACTCCTCGTACTATGTTTGATTATGCTAAACCTACTTTAACAGGAACTGAATCGAGTATAGTTAGGCCTGCTATTGCTGTAAATAATTTTGAACTGAAACCTAACACAATTCCAATGATACAATAGTTTACTCAGTTTGATGGTTTGCAAGACGAGAACCCAAATACTCATTTAGCAAATTTTCTGGAACTCTGCAACACATTTAAAATCAATGGCGTTTCTGACGATGCCATTCGCATTCGACTATTTCCCTTTTCACTGAGGAATAAAGCTAAACAGTGGTTGAACTCATTACCATGAGAGTCAATCACTACTTTGGAACAAATGACCGAAAAGTTCTTACTTAAATATTTTCCACCTGCTAAAACAGCTAAACTAAGGAATGATATATCTTCTTTTGTGCAAATGGATTTAGAAACACTATACGATGCATGGGAGAGATACAAGGACCTACTGCGGAGGTGCCCTCACCATGGATTACCCCTGTGGCTGCAAGTTCAAATGTTTTACAATGGTGTAAAGCCCTCGACGAGACAGATAATTAATGCAGCCACCGGTGGAACTATCAATAAAAAAACACCTGAAGAGGCTTACAAGTTTATCGAAGAAATGTCACTGAATAACTATCAGTGGCAAGTCATGAAGACTAAGCCAACCAAAACAGCAGGCGTTTATAACGTCGATTCGGTTAATATGCTAACAAATCAGGTAGAACTCTTGAATAAAAAGATTGATGGTTTGCTTGGTTCCGCGTAGGTACATCCAGTAATGAGGTGTAATTCAAGTGGAGGAGGCGTACAGACAGAATATCAATCCTTCAATCTATAACCGAGGAGGAACAAGTTCACTATATGGGTAATAATAACTCTAGACCTCAAAATAACCCATACAGTAATATGTATAATGTAGGTTGCAGGAACCACCCAAATTTCTCGTGGGGTGGTCAAGGAAATCAAATGCCAAAAAATCCTCCAGGTTTTCAACAACCACCTTATCAATAGGAAAAGAAGCCGAACCTTGAGGAGATGCTAACAAAATTCATCTCGGTGTTAGAAACTCATTTCCAGAATACCGGTACAGTACTTAAAAGTCAACAAGCATCGATCCAAGGGCTCAAAACTCAAATAGGCCAACTTTCCAAATTAATTTATGAATGACCACAAGGTAGCTTGCCAAGTAATACTAAACCTAACCCAAGGGAACAGCTCAATGTGATTAACGTTCAAGACGAAGAAGGGTCAATTGAGCCTAAACCAGAACTGAGGCAAGGAATTGTGGTAAGTAAAGATAAAGGTAAGGTAGACCACAGTAAGCAAAAAGTGGTAAGTAAAGAATACAAACCTCGAGTACCATACCCCAATGCAACAAGGAAAGACCGAACTGATGAACAATTTGGTAAATTCCTTAAACTGCTAAAAAATTACATATTAACTTACAGTTTATTGAAGCTCTTTCACAGATGCCGAACGCAATGAAGTTTTTAAAGGAGATTTTAGCGAATAAGCAGAAGTTGGATGCGGCATCGCATGTGGAGTTGAACGTAGTTTGCTCAGCCATTCTATAGAATAAGCTACCCAATAAGTTGGACGATCCAGGGAGTTTTACGATTCCTTGTTTAATTGGTAGTCTAAACGTTAAAAATGCTTTGGCTGATTTAGGGGCTAGTATTAATGTCATGCCCTATAAAATATTTAAACAACTAGGTCTTGGGAAACCCAAACAAACTAGGATGAGCATTCAATTGGCAGAAAAAACCATTAGATCTCCTAGGGTATCATTGAAGATATACTTGTAAAAATCGACAAATTTATATTCCCAATTGATTTTGTTGTTCTAGATATAGAAGAGGACAGTGACGTGCCTTTAATTTTAGGAAGGCCCTTTTTAGCGACTGCTAGAACCATTATTGATGTTGGTACAGGTGAACTCACACTTCGTGTGGGTGATGAAACAATCACTCTTCGTAATTTGAGTAACGAGGGTGGTAGTATAAATCATGCTACTGATACTGATCATATGGTGCAACCAACTTTGCAGGAAACATGCTCGTAGAGTATAAAAGAGTCATGTTTACGTAGCAACAAAAGACTTATTTATGAAGAACGAAGGCTACAGATCAAAGAACTAGATGAATGGTGGACACAGAAATCGAGAACACATGATAAATTGAAACCACGTCACGACAAACTTGATTTTTCACCTAATCAACTTAAGGTTGGAGACAAGGTACTATTAGATACAGCAGACCCTCGTATTGCCACTTCTGAACCAAATAGAGCAATCCCTCTCAAGGTACTCAACATCTTCCCATACGGTACAGTTGAGGTAATTCATCCCAAATTCGGCACATTCAAGGTAAATAATACTCGTCTTAAACCATACATTGATATAACTGATAGTAGAAATGGGTAGTGTAGACTCCTCGAACCACTATGACTATGTGAAATCAAGATAAGTCAAGCTTAGACTATAAATAAGCGCTTCTCGAGAGGCAACCCGAGTACTAAAGGTATTAACTTCTTTAAATTTTAGTGCTTAACACCTAACTCACTAACTGAGCTCTTGAATATAGCTTTTCCAAATCCACACGGCCAGGCACACGGGCATGCTTTAGACCATGTGAAAACAGGGTAAATTTTTTTCCCAACACAGGATGCAATAAGTTCCTACGGCCGTGCGGCATTGTCGTGGGCAATCCTGCCAATACAACATGGGCGTACGACACGCCTGTGTCTTAGAATCGTGGTTGAAATTGAGAAAGTAACACGGGCGTGCAACATGCCCGTGCTCAACACCCGTGGTCGACACTGTCAAACTAACACGGGCGTGGGAGAAGCGAATGAAGCAGGACAGGGCCGTGCGACACGGCCGTGTGCACTAGCACGCCCAAGGAACACAGGCGTACACCGACTGTCAGACGCCCCCAAATATGAAAAACGCGAAACACACGGGCTAAAAATAAAGGTACACGAGCGTGCCCCATGGCCGTGTGCCTCAAAATCTATATAAACCCCTCACTATTCATCATCCCCTTCCCCAAAATCCCTAACCCTAGCCACTGCAACTTCCACAGCCCCCTACCACACCCGTGTGCTAACCTCAGTACTATTTCCGATGACCCAAGCTCCTCTCTCTTGCGTTGGTTTACTCTTTTCTCTCTATTTTCTTCAAATCTTTTACTTATTTCATGATTCTTTTTGTTTCATTTGACTATTTTGAGTGAATATTCATAGTTCTGAAGATACTTATGCTCGCTGCTAGAAGTTTGCCACTTTTAGTCAATATATTATGCTACATTCAACCATTTTTCTTGTTTCCATGGATTTCATGCTTTCAAACCCACATGCATTCGTTCATTAGATATTTCTGTTAGCATTATTCTCGTTGTCCTATTCATAATAATGACTTGATATAATTATTTGGTTGCTTTAGTATATTTTTCATCTAGTACGTGAGCCCCATAAAGTATTTTTATCAAGTTCGATTTTTCATTACAGGTATACAATGTCAACCTCAGGTGGTAAGAAAATAACTGGCCCCACCTCAAAAAAAGGAAGAGGAGCGTCATCTTCATCGGCTCCTGCCACGGAGATCAAACACCCATTCCTTCAGTTTCCCCTGGGACCCCAAGAAGAACTCTTTCAGATACTTCGGGCCCGACCCTTAGGTGTAGGCCGCTACATTGACTGGGCCGCACTTGAACAAGTCCAACTTGCTGACGTAATCCGGCCCTCCTTACCACCGACCCTTGGGGGCTTTTCTTTGAGATCATCAAGCCGACGTATCTCGAGCTTACAATGGAACTCTACTAAACATTCCATCTTCATACTGTGATGACTAACTTTAATGATCCTGGAACGGTCCAATTTCGCCTCGGCGGTTTAGTCCGCCAGTTGAGCATCCCAGAGTTCGGTATCGCACTGGGCCTATACACGAAGAAATTTATGGAGGAGAACGACCTCGACACTCTCAATCGTCACATCCATTATTCTCCTTCACGGTGCTGGAACGAGCTCCAAGGCATCTGCTCTCGCCCCATCCTTGAGGTACCTACACGCCATTTTAGCTCACAATTTGATAGGACAGTGAGAGAGCACAGGTGTCATCAACACTCAGGATGCCTACTTTTTATGGTGTATAGCGCATGGGCACATCTTCGACCTCGCCTATTTCATTGCCCTCGCCATTCGCCATTAGACGGAGCGGCATAGGAAGGAAGTCATCTATATTGGCCCCTATGTGACTCGATTGGCTCGGCACTTTGGGCTCCTCAACACAACGGCACAAGCATCCTCCCTCACTCTCATTGGCCAGCTGTCTCCACAAGGTATCTCGAGCATGTTGCATATGAGATGATCGAGAAACGACATGGAACTCACCCTCCTCAGTACTGCCTCGCCCAATCAACCGAGGAGGAGGCCCCTGAGGACATTATTGATGATGTCCCTCCACGACATGAGGACCTACTGTCTCAGCCACCACCCATCCATCGTCCAGTTCATGTGGCGGCTTCATATTCTGACATCTCTGAGCGCTTTACTCGATTTGAGCAGCAATATTTTTAGCGTTTTGATTACATTAATGCTACTCTACATCAGATTTGTCAGTACTTCCACATCTCATCGCCACCACCACCTCGCGAACCATCTAGCGATGACGATGTTTAAAGATTTTTTTTATTTATTTCTTATTTTTTATTATTATTCTCACTTTTTTATTTTTTATTTATCCTCTGAAAGTACTTTTTCTTTTATTTCCTTTTGATACTATTTTATTTTTAGGTTTTATAAACAATTTATAATTTCGGCTATTTCATTACGAACAATTATTCTTCTTTATATTTTCTAAAAAAGTTCCTGATTCTATGACAGATATAAAGAGCTCCAAAGCACACTATTAAACTCCACTGGAAAAGGTTTTCCACGACTGCCATGCCCTGCTCGACCACGACCATAACCACCACGAGATATAATATTCTTTTGGCATAGCACCTGTGGAACCCAACCTCTACCACCACCGGAGTATTCTCATCCACTCTATATAACTCCAACCCAAGGATTTCATCCGTTTAACATTCAGGAAGTTTCATTTCTCTCCCTATCTTATAATCTTATATTTATATTTGCCACTAACTTTATCTTTGTACATTGAGGGCAATGTGAATCACTCATATCATTATTAGAATGAATTTTGATTAATTTATGGTTTTTATTTATATGTCTTGAATTAAAACATAGGCATTCGTGCATTGATTGTTTAAACCTTAAGATATTAGAGAATCAAGCATGATAAGTTGATTTTTGAGAATTTAAAATTTTTAGGTTGTTTTCCCCAAGTTTAGGTATTATCTTGAATTCAAATTCACAGGTGTAAACATCAAAAAGCCATATTTTTTGTGAGATTTTGAGCCTTTAGAGCATCTATTATTTCTTTCATGCTCACTTTTATTGTTGCCTTGAGTGCGTCAATATCGAATCGTTATTCTAGAACTTGCTTGAATATGCATGTCAAGACCACACCGTTTGATTTGATATGTCAAGATGATAGAGGCACTTAGGTTTAACCCACTCACTCCATAAAAGCCTACCTTCACAATTAACCCTTAGTGAACCCCTTTGAGCCTAACAACTCATTCATTGATTTACCCTTGATATTAACCCCTAACTCATTATTGTTGAAATCCCCTAAATTAATTTGATCCCTATTTTTTTCGAGATTTGATTTGAATAAATTGTTTAGCTATGTTTTATTTTTGATATTTAGCTATGTTAGTTGATTTGTTCTTAAATAAAAAATAAAAAAATATGATGATGAAATTATAAACTGCTTGTGTTAAAACGATGTTATCCAAAAGAAAAGCTCAATTATAGGTTATCTAAATTAAGAATGTAATTTGTCAAAGTTTTAGTATTTTTCTAGTTAAGTAATTCTTCAATTCAATCTCGATTCTAACCTTCTCTTTTAGCTTGTTACCACACCCCCTAACCAAAGCCTCGTTACAACCCTCTAAAGACCTTTTGATTGATGTATTATCTCAATATATAGTGGTGGAGATTTGATTTTCATGCAAGCCTATGGTAATAATTTTTCATATTAACTGTTAAGTGCTAAATTTATTGTCCTTAAAAACCTCGAGTGATTTGAGTGAATCTTTAGTGAGGATGTTAAACTCTGTGATATTTTGAATAAAAGGTGATTACTTAGATGATGGGAAATGCCTATGTTTTTCATGATAAAATTTTCAACTTGGAATGTTTGAAACTTTAATGTTCTTCTAGTTAAATTCTCAATGTATGATTACTCATGGATTATTTTGAGATATTATTGATAGGAATTATAAGTTGAGAAAAATGAATTCTTAATTGTGAATTGAGGATTTTGCTTGAGGACAAGCAAACACTTAAGTGTGGGGTATTTGATAAGTCATAATTTATACATATTTTTATCCCATGCTTAGCACATTTTTGGATGAATTACCATTAGATTTATGGAATTTGATGCTCCTAATCCTTTAATTTCATATCTTATACTTAGGTGAGCACAGGAAAGTAAAAAGAACGAGAAACGGGCCAAAAATAGAGAAAATGGGCCAACATGGGAAATCAACACGGCCTGGACTTCCTCACACGGGTAGAACACACGTTCGTGCCATTCTAGCAGCCTTGAACATGGTTTGAAGCAAATTGTACACAGGCATGGCACACGGTCGTGGCCCTGTCGAGCCCAAGACTAGTTCTATTTGGAAAAGGCTACTTTGGGGCTATTTGGAGCATTGGAAGGTCTATTTAAACAACCAAAAGGAGGATTAAAGGGGACACAGAGAATAGGAAGCAAGGAAATACTCGAAGAAAGTCGATTGATCCATCTCGGAAGCCGGATTCACCTTCAAGACTGAAGATCTCCCTTCAATTTCCTTCAGGGGTTTTTGGGTTTTCTTTATGTTTTATCATTATTATTTTTCTGAGATGTTTTCTTTTAGTATTATGAACTAAATCCCCTAAATACCTAAGGGGGATGAAACCTAAGACGGATCTTGTTAATATTTTCCGAACTATATGATAAATACTTTATTTGTTCTTAGTTATGATTTTAACTCTTGTTTGAATATTCCAGGATATTGATTCAAGTATTGATGTGCTTATTTGGAGGATGAATAGTCCCTGTCTAAGAGTAGATCATTCATAATTAAGCAGAGTTGCATGTAATCCTAGAGGTAGGACGACATAAATCTGTCAGATTAGAGTCAAACTAATAAGGGAATCCATAGATTGAGTTAATGCAACACTAGGGGTTTTAATTAGAAAGAGATTTTAATTAATCAACCTAGGGTTAGACGTTATTAGTCTTGCATAGGGATAATAATATAAATCAGGGATTTCTACGGATAAAGTCAAGTGAATAAATCTTCTGGTTTAGAGTCAATTAACAAGTGAAGTCTAGGTGGATTCTTCCTTGGGTATTGTCCAAGTTAATCAGTTTTCCAAAAGTATTTCCCCAATTTACTTTCTGTGCATTCTTAGGTTAGTTAATTAGTTTAGATAAAACAACCCCCATCATTCTTAGGCTAGATAATAAAAAGAAAGTTAATACTAGTACTTTTAGTTCTTTTAGGTTCGACATCTGGTCTTGCTAAAACTATACTACTGTTCGATAGGTACGCTTGCCTTCATCTTGATAATAGTTAGTTTCATGTACGATCAATTATAAATTTTAAAAAAACTTATCGCGAGTTGCAATCACATACCCATATATTCTCTTTTACAACAGTCATCACGAGCTAATAGCACATGTCATAGCATCTCATATGTGTTCATATTTTCACAATTGCACATGCACACATATATTACATTTATTCATTGGCCTAAGAACACTTACACTCATAATTTAGATTAAAGGTTTAGGTTACCTCTAAATTCTCAATTACACAATAAATCATTTACGAACAGCGATTCCAAAACACTCATTAGAAATATGCTTTCACCGAAAAGCTGAAAGCTCAGACAAGCTTTTCTTTGCCTTTTTCTCTACTCATTGAAGGTCCTATTGACTCCAACACTTCAACAAGACAAACCACACAAGCATACAATCAACGATCAGTCATTAACTCACTTTAAATAGTAAAAGAAAATAGTCTAAGCTACATTCTCTTTTAACCGAAACCTTCGACATGAAAAACTTTAAATTTGAATAGCTCAGCCTACACTTAATCCTTTTGCATAAAACGAATTATGTTCATCTACATATTCATCTACGACTAATTCCCAACTTTTAAACTACACAAAACTACACGTTTCAAGGGCCATTATGATGAAAATTCATTAAAACTCAAGAAATCCTTAACAAAACTTCAATGTAGCTTTAGAAACCTTCTAATTACATTAAAACTAATTGAAAAGCACTTTAAAATCACATTTTTACTCAAAAACCTAAAATTTTCCATTAACGATCGTATTTTTAGCTTTTATTCAAAATTCACAATATGATGGCTAAAAACTCAGTTTTAAGGATCCAATAACACTAAAAACTAATAGGGAAATGAATGGTTACCTTCATGGAAGAAAAATAGAGGTTTTGTCAAAAACTTGGAAAACCCACAACTTGATAATGAAGAAAACTATGGTGATTTTTAATGTTTTCCTTGAAATATATGGAGGTTTAAGGCTTGAGTGTTGATAGAAATCAAGGTAATATAGTTTGGGAATAAAATATCAAATGGAATGTGTTTGGGGAAACAAAAGATGGCACAAACCAAACAAAAGAGGAAAACTAACATGAAAGCTATTGATGAGGGTGATATTAGGTTCAATTTTTACAAGTGGTCTAACTGCAACATAAACACTCTCAATTTTGACTCTGTTACAAATCAGTCATTTTTCCAAAATTAAAGGTATTTAAAACTCATTTTCAGAAATTGACTTAATTTCCTAATAGTTATTGCCAAAAGCATTATCGATTACCAACCTTACAAAATTTCAAGCACATATAAGCTAAAATTCCTAAAATACCCTCAAAACTTCTAAGCCCAATTTTAGGGTGTTGCAAGATAGCCTAGCCTGATAATTGCGAATGTAGGGTACTTATATATGTTTCTCAAAGAAATTGTAGACCATTAAGAAGGAAAATTATGAAACGTTTGACACGTGTTATAGTCCACTATGTAGGTTGGGTCATATATATGTGTGTGAGGTGGGTTTTGAAAGAGATTCTTCTTCTTCTTTACATGTTCTCTAATTGTTTTTCTTAAATCAAATGGTATCTCTTCCTTCTTAAGCTAGAAGCTATGATTATGGGTTTAATCAGTGGTCATTCTTTCTTTCGGTAAGTATTTTAGCTTTGCATGTTAAGTTCTGAAAGAGTAAAATTGTAAGAGTTATATGAACAATAAAAATTTAAGTACAAGATTTTTGTATGAGCTTGTTAGCTATTGGCATGATAAGTAAATTATATGTAAAAGAATTGTAATAGTGAATTTATGTCTCTAAGTAATGGTTGTTGTTGGCTCGAGAGAGATGTCTAAGTCTGAAGCTTAGAACTATAATAGGTGAGAATCAGGTGAGTCTCCATCCTGACTCTTTTATATGAACTATTCAAATAAAAAGTATAAATATATATACACATATATAAATGGGATGATGATGTCTATGGAAAATGGTAGGGGTATGAGTGTAGTAAAGAGGAGAGATGTGTTGTAATAATATGTATAAAGTTCTGTTAAAAGAATGATGTTTGATAAGTATGCAGGTAAAATATGGTACACGAGGTGTATGAGATAGTAAGAAAGTGATTATTTAGGTAAGTTGATACTAAACTAATGTTTCATTGTGAAGCCTTTGGTAGGGCAATTATATTGCTAACCAAACTGGTATGTCATGGATTGAAAATGAGTGTAATACCATGAGGTTGATTCCCATGGCAGTTTGGAATGATTTGGAACCATTCATGGTGTAGCCTCTAGCAAGATGAAACTAGAATGTCAGAACACGATACATTAATGTGTGCAAGACTATGTGGTTAAGACCCATGACATGATATGATATGTCTGTAATGCCCCAAAAATTTTAAACTTTGACTTGTTCAATTCTGTCATTAAATGTGTGTCTGCTTGAATGGTTTAGAGCTAATTGTGTGTTTGAGATCAGGGATTCAAGTCCAACTTTTGGAAAATTTTACTATTTGTTTTGACTCAACTTTTATCTTGAACTTTCGAATTAAGTTTAATTTTATGTGAATTTGTGTCAAGAGTGAGCCTGATAGTTCAATGGTAAGGTTTTAGTTTATCGTTGATCTTGTGTTCGAGTCCCTGCATAGGCAGTAAGAAAATATTTTTATGCTACCTTGTAAAATTAGCTTTATTTTAAATTAGTTAAATTTTCTTCTTCCTAAAAATTCCTCTTTCACGCTTTACTTTTTTTTTTTTTGTTTCCTAACTTCTTTGTCATTTCTTGTTCTTTTTCTTTCTTTCTTTTTATCTTTTTCTTTCCTTCCATTATTTTTGCTGCTAAAATGACGAGGGTATTGTGTGATTCATTCATTTCGATTGAAGGGTTAACAGTGTAAGTTTTGTTGTCAAATTTTTGATAATATCCGCTCTCGTTCATTATTTGTCAAAACTGGAGTTTATGCTCATTTCGTTCAATTTATTTTGTTTGAGCATTAAATTGATTATCTTTCTTAGGCGAAGGGGTTGGAAGTCAAGATCTTTCACTGGTTTAAGTGCTTGTATTGTTGTTTACGTGCGAGGGTAAGCGTTCAAGTTCGATTGGGGGTTTTGTCAAAGTTCTTCAATGCAAATTCATTTTGGATGCTAAAATTAGTGACTTTGGTTCGTTTAATTATTTAATAGGTTTTTTTTACTGTCGTTTTAGGTTCTGGATTCTTTATGAGTGCTTTTGCATCAAAATCAAACCAAGTGTGTAACAAAAACTCGAGAAATTAGCGACCAATGAAAGCCAAAATTGGGGCTGTCGATACCACACGGCCATATGCCAAGCCATGTACGGTACTGTATTGAGTCACACGGGCATGTGTTTGATCATGTAACTCTCTGGCTTGAGTCACACAGGCATGTGCTAGGCTGTGTGCCAAAGCGTGTAACTCTCTAACTTAAGTCACTGATAAACCGTAATTTATACATATTTATAACCCATGCTTAACGCATTTTATGAATGATTTCTCCTTAGATTTAGTGAATTCGATGCTCCTAATGCCTTAATTTTATGTTTTATCCATAGGTAAGCATAGGAGAGCGAAAGGAACGAGAAACGGGCCAAAAATGGAGAAAATAGGCTAAAGCACGAAATCAACACCGCCTGGACCTCCTCACACAAGCAGATCACATGGCCGTGTCAATCTGGCAGAATTGAAGAACGATTCACATGGGCAGCTCACACGCCCGTGCCAATCTAACAGGCTCGAACATGGCCTGAAGTAATCGCACACGGTCGTGCCACACGGGCGTGTCCCTACCAAACCCTAGTTAAGCTTCATTCTGAAAAGGCCAAATTTTAGGGCTTCTTAGGCATTCCAAAGCCTATAAATACACCTTAAAGGAGGAAGAAAAGGGAGACAGAGAATAGGGAGTAAGGGATTACTCCGAGGAAGTTGATTGATCCATCTCAGAAGCCAAAGCCACCATCAAGACTGAAGATCTCTCCTCAACCTCCCCTTCAGGAGTTTTTGGGTTTTCTTTATGTTTTGTAATTTTTATTATTCTGAGATGTGTTCTTGTTTAGTTATGAACTAAACCTCTAAATACCTAAGGGGGATGAAACCTATGACTAAACCTTGTTATTATTTCTGAATCGTATGATAAATATTTAACTTGTTCTTAATTACGTGTTCTTAATTCTTGTTTTGGTATTTCAAGATATCACTTCAAGTTACTACTCTTAGTTGGAGGAGGAATAGACCCTGACTAAGAGTAACTTTCTTGTAATTAAGCGGAGTTGATTGCGTGCCTAGAGATAGGGTGACAAGATTTTGCCAGATTAGGGTGAAACCTAATAAGGGAATCCATAGATCGAGTTAATGCAACCTTAGGGTGTTAATTAGAGATAACTCTCGGCTATTCAACCTAGGGATTAGACGTTGTTAGTCTCGAAAGGGATAATAATATACATTAGGGATTTCTACGGAACAAGTTGAATGTATAAATCGTCTGATTCGGAGCCAAAATAACAAGTAAGAGTCTAGGTGGATTTTTCCTTAGGTATTGTCTCAATCAATCGTTTTCCACAACAATAATTTCCCAATTTCTATTTTCTGCAAGCTCTTAGTTTAATTAGTTAGTCAAAACAATCCTCTTTTATTCGGCTAGATAATAAAAAGACTGTCATTACTAGTACTCATAGTCCTTTGGGTTCGACAATCCAGTCTTGCTAAAGCTATACTACTGTTCGATAGGTACACTTGCCTATGTCGTGATCATAGTTAGTTTCAAGAACGAGTCATTACAAATTTATAAAACTTATCACACGAAAAATCGACGATTAGTCACACAGGTGTGTGTGAGGCCGTGTGTTTGACCGTGTAACTTTTTGACTTAAGCCACACAGTTGTGGGATAGTCCGTGTGAGGCACTGATATAAGCCACACAGTCGTGTGCTAGGCCGTTTGGGTGACACAGGCCAGCCATGTAGGGAGTGTGGGAAAATTTTTTGAATTTTCCCCTAGGGTCATAAGTCTTGTTTGGATCGAATGTAGGTCTTCTGTAAGGTTCGTATGATCCGAATTAACTATAAAAATAAATATTTAATGTTTTGTTATTGTATAATTTGTTATATGTACATATATATGATATATTATTTGTTAAGTAAAGTATGATATGTATTATCTGGTTATGATCTAAATTCGTACCACTGCATTTACGACTCTGATATCTGTTAGTTTTGCATTTTGCATTGGGGTGGGATTTGTGTTAAAGGAGGAATTATGGGTAGTTTAATTATCTATCGATTCTGGTGGCTAAGCCACATATACATATATATGATTCTGGTGATTTAATGCACTCTAATCTGGTAGCTAGTCTACAATTATTCTGAAACGTGACATATAGTCACCACATGGTGTGTAGGGATGGATGGATACTTCATACCCTATATGGTGTGAAAAGATGGACAGAGATAGTGTGTTGTGGATGGGGGTAGGACTTTGAATCTGTATCTTATATGTTCTACATCTATAACTGTTATACTCTATTTTGTTTTTGTTACTGATTCTAAAAACTATCTGAATATAGAAAATCCGAAAGTATGTCTGATATTGCTCTACATAATTGATTATATTTGTTTCACACTGAGCTAGTCGCTCATTTTGTCTGCTTGTTTAAATTTTAGGTAACTCTCATACTTAGGCGGGTCGATATAGTAGGAGCTCGATCATTTTTAGCTTGGTTATTATACTAGTTTATTTAGACTTATACTAGTACTAACTTTTCAGATTGTTGTTCTAAAGATTGGATTTACATGGTTTGTTGTTATCTATTTAAATGACTTTGAATTGTTTGAATTCTAAGTAATACAGGTTGGACTTTTCAAAAATGGTTATTGTAACTCTCCAGATTTGGCCATAACGTCCAAACAGGGTTTGGGGTATTACATGTAATGGCATTAGAGCCAGGTTGCAAAATTCGAGCTGTGATTTTTGGGCTTCAGTTTTCATGAAAAATATTTTTAATGGTGTAGCCTTCGATAACATATGAATCGAAATGGTATATCATGATACATGAAATTCTGTATTAGTCCATGAGGGAGAAACTCATGACATCCTCTGTGAAGTCCACTGGGGCAGTAAACACGAGATTTTATATGATGCCTTTATGTCGTGTTCTATTTGGAAAAATTATGGACAAATTCTATTAGTTCTATAATAATGTATGGCTATGATAAAATATTGATATGTTATGGGTTAAAGGTTGAGCAAAATTTGTGAAATAATTGAATAAGTTTTGAAAAGAACTGTTTATTTCCATGTTAATAAAGGTATCCACATGATGATCTGATAATGTTGGATGTGTATATATTTGCATCAATGTGTGACATAATAAATTGTCATTTTGGGTTAGTTTGTGTTATGAAATGGTTGAACCAGAGTTATTTGGAATCTGTCATATCTGGGTGGTATAATGACTTCATCTGAAATCTTATGAAATATAATTATTGATTATTTTGAGCATCTGGGGTTCTGGAGTAAAATGTCATGGAAATCATCTGATTGATTTATGGAGTATATTATTAGTATGGGTTGTGGGGCATTGATTCAGATTGTGATTTGATTAATATTTTGATGGTACTCAGGTCTGCATATGTATTCGCCAAAATGTGTATGTATTTGTCCATGTATGTATTTGTCCATGAATTATGTTATGATCAACTATTTTAAGATAAGTGCAAGTATTAGAATGAGATCTATATGAAACAAATTCTAAAGGTATGTTCTGCTGAGAAGTACTTATGCAATAAAGAGCATTAAGAAATGTCTGAAAGAATCTTCAGTTAGTCAGGTAAGAAAGAATCAATATGTAAGGGTAAGATAATTGGTGTATATGTGTGTATCAAAACTGTAATGGTATCTGCCCGACATAAGTGGTTCAAAATTATGGTTGACGCGTAAATGTTCTTACAAGAATATAAAGTATTCGCCAAGGTATGATGTGATGAAGCTCACTAAGTATTCTTGTACTTATAAGGCTTGTTATTGTTTTCAGGTGTTTAGAAAAAGATCGTGCTAGGAGGGACGATGCCAGGAGTATATCAGAGTAGTGGCGAAGTGGGTCATTATGCATATAGTAGAAGAGTGGCGTAGCTAGGATACGCTATTTGTGTCAGTAATTAACCAACTTATATATTGTAATGATCTTTATCAAGATTGTTTTAATAATTTGTTTTAGAAACCTCCTTTGTTTATAATTGTTAAGCTTTTCACTTAAATTAATAAATAAAATATTTTAAAGAAATGAGAAATTGTAAATTATTTTGTTAATTTGTTAAGTATTATGTGTAGTAACTCTTGATGATTGAACCCAGTGAATCAAGTTGGTTTGACGGTGTTACACAACATCGATCCATTCAAAATAACTTCTGCTTGGTTCTATTGGATTCTTTAACTCCTGCTTCAAAACAACTACTTGTTTAGTGAAATCAACTTGATCTAGGGTGTATTTAGTATTGCTTCTAAGAAGAACTTTTGGGACAAAAAGCACTTTTGGGAGAAAAGCATTCCTAAACAAACAACTTTTTGAGAGAAAAAGTGCTTCTCCCAAGCCAAAAATTGGCCCAAAAGCACTTTTTTGAGAAGCTGAAAAATTTAGTTTTTCCCTAAAAGATTTTTTCCCCAAAAGCATTTTTGACAAGCATTCCTAAACTAGGTCTTAGATGATTGTTGGAGTACACTTTGAGTTCATTGTTTGAATGGAGGTTTATTTTTGCCTGTGGCAAAAGTCGAACTTCTAGTAGAGATTGTGCGCTTGGAAGGTCACCTAGTATTCCTTTGTTTTTTTTATCTAGGAGGATCTATTCTACTTATGTAAGACCCCTTACCCATATTCAACACCGGAACAGGAAACGATGC
The DNA here is from genome assembly GCA_025698475.1 of Gossypium anomalum. Taxonomy (NCBI): domain Eukaryota; kingdom Viridiplantae; phylum Streptophyta; class Magnoliopsida; order Malvales; family Malvaceae; genus Gossypium; species Gossypium anomalum. The sequence continues at coordinate 59,983,122 of CM046965.1, forward strand.
ATTATTGGACTTACGTCGTACGCAAACATACAAATCGAGTCATAAATTTACATCCAAATTAAAACCATTTGCATTCAATCATAAAGTCCCTAATACAAGCTTACGAGGCCCAAAATATGCTTTGGAAGTGGTTCGGGACAAAATCGATAACTCAAGAAATTTTTACAAAACTTAGAATTTTTTTGCTACGAATAGAGGTCAGACACCCGTGTGATTTGGGACACACTCGTGTGGGTAGGCCGTGTGGTCACACACGCCCATGTCCCTAACTCGTGTAACTCTCTATTTTGCAAAGCATGAACAAATTGAGGTCACATGACCAATTTACAAGCCTGTGTGCTGGGCCGTGTGGTTAAATTGATATTCATAAAATAGGTGCAGACTTCACATGGTCAGGGCACACGTCCGTGCTTGAGGCCGTGTCCATCACACTGCTGAGACACGCCCGTGTCTCTACCCGTGTGCTCAATTCTGAGCATTATGTTTCTCAAAATTAAGGTGCATGGGACACACGGCCAAATCACATGCCCATGGGGCTGACCGTCTGTCACATACGGTCTAGACACATGCTCGTGTGTCTACCCGTGCGAACAAAATAAAGGCTATTTACCAAGCCATTTGTCACCCTCATTTCCACCTACACATACAAGTTCAATGGCATAAATCATGGTATATTTAGGCAACCAACACATCCAAAATCAAGGTTAGAACATATCATTCAATTATCACACATAACATACTTACAACATCATATTATACCAACCCAAATCATGCCAAATTCACATCCACAAGTACCAACACAAATACTTTATCATGCATAATTCTTATTAGATTTCCTAGCACACCAATGAGCCAATCTCAACAATTCAACATCAAAACCATTAAGTCACATTCAACCATTCACCAATCATTTATAGACCACATCATAAAGGAGATATTTGCACATGTATGAATATACTGAAGCTTACAACCAATTTAATCAAAATGAGCCAATTTACATGCCCAAATGCCAAATCAACCTTTAACAATTACAAGCCAATACATTTGGCTAAATCATGATGACACATATAACAAAATGATCAAGTCCCTATACATGCCATATACTCAAAATGTTTAAGATCATTGATACCCAAAATGACAATTTGATAGTGTGAGGCAATCTCCGACAATCTCCAATCCGAGCTAGCTTGGCGACACTTTAAAACATGGAAAATAAAATAGAGTAAGCTATACAGCTTAGTAAGCTCGTATGAAGAAATAAGCTAATATTACCATACATTTAACATTCAAGTAACATAATATAAAATAATGCATTTTACCATAATTTTCATGATCATAATTCACTTCCATCACAAACTTACCCTGAAATCGTCATTTCATGAATTATTAATCATAAGCTTTAAGTAAATACATGTACCATCTCGTACTAATTTCATACTTATTCTCATCTTCATCGTACCCAATCAACCACTCAGAATAATAATATCAGATACTCGGGAAAACCTTGCACACAAGGTGCCACATATGTAGCCATTGCTACCTCTATCTCATAACACATATATGCTCGCTCTCGAGCCATTAACGGGCTTGCTCACACAAGCTGTCCGTCAAGACGTAGCTACACGATGCTACTCACACAAGCTGTCAAGTAACCGCAACATATGTCGATATACTTAGCCACTGGTAGGACGTACAAGACTAGCACCCGGATCATATAACATAAAACCCTAGTGACATGTCATTTGTATCCTAATCTATTCCTAAGGTTCGATTGGGATTTCTCGCTTGCTGAAATGCCGTCCAACGTGTCTGTAGAGTCATTTACACAATTCATGAAGTATTAAAGCATTTAAAAAACAATTATAATATAGCTTATTTAACATACGAACTTACCTCGGTTACAAAAACGATCAAAGGGATCTATTCGTTAATTACTTTATTTTTCCCCCTATCTACACCCGAAATTTGTTTTTCTTGATCTATAATACCATATTTAACTTATTTAATCATCACATTATTCAATTCAGCCCAAAAACACATTATGAAAAATTTTACATTTTTGCCCCTAAATTTTCAACATTTTATAATTTAGTCCCTAAGCTCGTAAAATGAATTTCTTTCAATTTCATCACAACCCAAGCCTAACTGAATAATTTTTACCCATAATAGCCCAATTTTTCATTTATTCACACTTTTCTACACATTTTATAGATTTTTACAAATAAGTTCCTATTTAACATTTTTATCGAAAATCACTTTACAAACGTTGTCTAACTAACAACGAACATGCATTTTCAACCATCAAACATCAAAATACAAAAATATTCAACATGGATAAAATTTTAGACTTTAACTTTCCTTTAAATTAGTCCTTGAAATAGCTAAATCAAGTTACAATGATCTCAAAAATGTAAAAATCATTAAAAACGGGATAAGAACAGACTTACAATCGAGCTTGAAAGCTTGTTCAAACCCTAGCTATGTCTTCTCTTGTAATTTTCGGCTATGGGGGACTAAATTGGAGAAGATGGACACTTTTATTTGTTAATTTTGTCTTTATTTACCAAATTACTAAAATACCCTTTATGCATAACTTTAGAATTTCTCCTAACCATGTCCATTTTTGTCCATCCAAAACTATAATGGTCTAATTACCATTTAAGCAGCTCTAATTAAAAGTTCATAACAATTAGACACCTTTAACTTATAGAATTCAAATTTTACAACTATTGCAATTTAGTCCTTATAGTCAAATTGAGCACTCAATCGATAAAATTTCCTAACGAATTTTTCACACATTTATTCTATCATGCTGTAGACCTTAAAGAAATAATAAAATAAATATTTTTACTTTAGATTTGTGGTCCCAAAACTACTGTTACGATTTGACCCAAAAACGGGTTGTACAACTCTCTCCCCATTAGGGATTTTTGTCCCCGAAAATCTTACCGAAAAAGAGGTTAGGGTACTATTTTCTCATTGCTCCCTTGGCTTCCCACGTAGCCTCTTCGACCCCGTGTCATTGCCACAAAACTTTCACTAGAGCTATGCTTTTATTTCTCAACTGTTTAACCTCTCGAGCTAACACTTGGATCGGTTCTTCACCGTATTGCATATCGGGTCGAATCTCAATCTCTGACGATAAGATTAAATGTGATAGATCTGATCAATATCATCGTAACATCCTTCTGTTTCAAATTTGCCTACGATTTCTATCAATCCGAAGCTGCTTTCAAACAATCACGAATTACTTTCACTTTCTCTTTGGTTTCTCTGACCAAATCAACCCCATGAATCTGTTTCTCACTAAACTCGGTCCAACGCAGCGGAGTTTGACACTTGCGGCCATACAATTCTTCATACGGTGCCATCTTTGTACTCGATTAAAAACTACTATTAAAAGCAAATTCGACCAACGGTGGATATTTCTCTCAACTACCTTCGAACTTTAAAACACAGCAGTGAAGCGTGTCCTCGAGAATCTGAATCACTCTCTCAGATTGACCATCGATTTGTGGATGGAATGCTGTACTAAAATTCAACTTCGCACCCAACGCTTCTTGCAATTTCTTCCAAAATCGTGATGTAAACCTCAGATATCTATCCGAAATAATAGAAGTATGCACCCCGTGTGTAACACCCCTTACCCGTATTCAATGCCAAAATAGGGTACGAGGCATTACCAAACTTATACACAAGCAATAATGCAGAACCGAGACATAAATTTTTGTCCAAATTAAAACTTTTCAAAAACATTTGTAACGTCCCTTATACGAGCCTACGAGGCCCAAAACATGCATTAAGAGCGGCTCAGGACTAAACCGAGAACATTGGAAACTTTCCAAACACTTAGAAAATCTTTCATAAAAACAGGGCTCACACACCCGTGTGGCTTAGGACACGCCCGTGTAGGTAGGCCGTGTGGTCACATACTGTAACAGTCCGGTTTAGACCCTTGTTGAAATAGTGGTTTCGGGACCACATATCCGAGTTAAAAAATATTTAAATATTATTTTCGGTGCTTATGATATGTGAATTAGCATCTGTGAAAATTTTGTATGAAAATTTAATCGTTTGTGTGCTTAATTTGATAAAAGGACCTAATCGCGTAAAATGTAAAAGTTGCATGCTATTTGTTAAAAGTGCTTAATTGATCTGGCTGTATGATTGTTAGGTCCTTATGAGGTTATTTGACCATTGAATGAATTAAATGACATAAAAGGGCATGTTTTAGGTGAATAAATAATTTTATAACAAAGGGTAAATTTGGAATTTAGTTAATAATATGTTTTATAATAAAACAAAAGCCTAAAATAAGTCATATTCTTCCATCTTTGCCAAAATTGAAGAGGAAAATATAGGGTTTATGTGTTTGAAGCATCTGGCCAACATCTAGCTTGATTAAAGGTCCGTTTTTATTCAGTATTTGATAATTTCTACATTTTTGTAATCGTTGCTTAGTATACTATCAAACCCATGTTTCAATTTCTGATTTTTTTGATGATTTGAAATGTGCCATTGATGAAATTATGAGTTTTGTGAAGTTAGTTGTTAATAAATGAAAGTTTGATGTTGGGTTTACATGTTTTGTCTTTGGATTTTTGATAAATTTGAGTAAAATGGGCTAAATTGTGAAATTTGTAAATTGAGGGACTAAAATGTAAAATAAATGAAATGTGTAGACTTGTATGAGGGCTATGAATATTCAGCCAACCTTGTGTACAAGCAAATTATGTGTATTTTGTGATTTCGTGAATTAGGGACTAAAGTATCAAATTGTAAAAATGTGAGGGCTAGTTTGTAAAATGCCCTAAATATATGTCTATGGATTGTTTTGAATGAATTTGTGACTGAGTAAGTTAAATTTGAATTTATTTAGATCAAGAATTAAGGAAAATGGAGTTAGATAGGGGACAGTCGAAAGTTTTTAAGTAACCGATTTCGTCCATCCGAATCCGTTCAAGGTAAGTCAATATACAAATAAGCTTGTTTGAATTGAATTATTATTATTCGTTTGATACTGAATTGTGATGAATGAATGTCCAAGCTAAATATGTGCCATCAGAAAGAGTATCGACAAAGTTTTGACGTCCGAAAAGCCTCGTACGAACCTTAGGAATAGTTAGGATACATATGTCATGACATAGGATTTTTGATATCTGTTCCGCGTGTAAGACCACGTCTATGACGTTGGCATCGACTTCTGTTTTACGTGTAAGAACTTGTCTGGGATAGTGGCATCGATGTTTGATTACATGTAAGACCACGTCTGGGACGTTGGCATTGTATATATATATGCTTTCCAATCTATCTGCGTATCCTTATGTTTCCAAACGGTTCAAACGGGCATTCCGAGAAAATGAATGACTTTGTGAAATTACATTTGATTCAGGTATGTTTGCTTTGTATAGATTATTTGAGATTGAAAGGTAAATATATGAATATGAAATTTGTGTTAACATTTGTCTACAACGCATAAATGATTTGATGATGCTTATTTGCTTTGAACGATATGTTTATTTGTATATGGCTTACTAAGCTTTTGAAAGCTTACTTTGTGTGTTTTTGCATTGTTTTATTGATATTGAAGCTACTGTGAGCTCGAGGATCGTCAAGGATCATCACCACACTACCGAAACTCATTTTGGTACTTTTGAAAATGTATAACTTGAAGTATGGCATGTATAGGCTAGAAATGTTTAGATTATGTTTTGTGATGTATATATTTAGCCATGTGATATGGCTAGTTTATGTTTGAACTCATAGTTTGATAAAGGTATATGATATGTGATGCTAATGTGCAATTGTGGTATGTTTTTGGTTGGCCAAAAGAAATGGTAAATGTCAAGAAGTTTTGGTAAGTTTGAACATAAGATTGAATGTTGAACATAAGATTGAATGATATATTAATCATATGTTTAGGTATGATGTTAGTTTAAGTTTTGGTATGAATTGATTGATGAATTGAGATTGAAAATGATTGGTAATGCTATAGCATAAATTATGTATGATTTGGTATTGATATTGGCTGAAATGGTTGTGCATAAATGCTTGATTTGGTGCTTGTAGTTTTGACCATTTGGGGTGGCAAGTTGGCTATTTAAATGGCCGTGTGTCTCAGCCGTGTTTGACATACGGTCATGTTACACGGCCGTGTGTCCCCTGGGGTACCTTACGAATTAAAGTCAGTATACCCTCCAGTTTTGACACGGCCTAGACACAAGGGCGTGTCTACTGGTCGTGTGTGGCACACGAGCTAGCACACGGGCGTGTCTTGTGGCCGTGTGGACAAGTCAATATGTATGCCTTGTTTCGCCACGGCTTAGACACACAGGCGTGTGACCTTTTAGAAGTTGAAAATTTTTCTAAGTTCGAAAACTTTCGTATGTTATCGATTTAGTCCTAGATGCATGGTTTAGACTTTGTATGCTTAGTTTAAGTTCTTATTGAAAATGAATGATTTGTAGTTATTGAAATGAGATGATAATTGATATTTGTTTCTTCTGATCTGAGTTATAAGTCTGGTAATGCCTCTTAACTTATTTCGGCGATGGTTACGGGTTAGGACGGTTACGAGTTAGGGGTGTTACACATATGCTCGTGTCCCTAACCCATGTAACTCTTTTTTTATGACGTCATCAACAAATTAGGGTCATATAGCCAAGGTACACGCCCGTGTACTATGCCGTGTGAGCGATTTAATTTTCATAAATTTTCCTAAAATAGGTGCAGACTTCACACGCCCTGGGCACACGCCCATGTCCCTAGGCTGTGTCCTTCACACGGATGAGACACACAGCCGTGTCTCTGCCCGTGTGGCTAATTTGAAGCTAAAATTCAAAATACAGGGGACACATGGCTGGATCACACACACATAGGGCAAGCCGTGTGTCACACACGACCTAGACACGCGCCTGTGTGTCTACTCGTGTGGGCAAAAAATAAGGCTATTTACCAAGCCTTTTTGCCACCCTTACTAGCGCCAACCCACACAACATCAAACAACACCAATCTTAGCAATACACACAACCAATTCAACCACAACCAAGACATCCACACATCAATTACATGCTATTTTCTATCACATACAACATTTCATAATTATCATCACAAACCATGCAATAACTTCATCCATGAAAGGCATAACTATATGTATAAATACTTAACCAATATTAGCCAATTTCGAATGGCCATTTATAAAATGAATCAAATACCATCACAAGCCAACACATTTGGCCAAATCAATGGTGACACATATCACAAAAAAGACCAGGTCCGTATACATGCCATAACTCAAAATAATGTAATAATAAGTACCCAAAATGATAATTTGATAGTGTGAATAGATCTCCGACTGTCTTCGATCCCCGAGATTGTAACACCCCACACCCGTGCCCTACGTCGGGATGGAATACTAGGCGTTACCTAACTTAAACACATGTATACGAACATTCTCGAGTCACCAAGACTAGATCAATTTAAAAATTTTTAATCTTTGTCTAAAACTCCTTAACATGGGCCTACAAGGCCCAAATCACACTTCGGAAATGATTCAGGACCAACTCAGTCCTTTAGAAAAATAACCTATGAAACAGGGCACACGCCCATGTGGATGGGCAACATGCCAGTGTATAATTTTGAACATCGTCGTACTGATGGCCCGTGTGGCCCACACGGCCTAAGCATCTAGGGACACGCCCGTGCCCCCTTACCTGTGTGGATTATTTTTCAACTCAAACCTACAGGGTTTTTTACATGGCCTGGCACACGCCCGTGTCCATGGCCCGTGGCCCTCATATGGCCATGACACGCCCGTGTCTTAGCCTATGTGTAAAAACCTTGACATTCTGTTTCTAACGTTAGCAACCCTTAAAGGGCACACGGCCAAGGCACACGCCCGTGTGCTAGGCCGTGCCCTTCACACGGCTGAGACACATGGCCGTGTCTCTACCCGTGTGTTTACTACCATGCATACTGACTTGCAAATTTAATGTGTAGGGGATACACAGCCGTATAACATGCCCATGGGGCTGACCGTGTGGACAAAATAAGGCTATTTACCAAGCCTCTTTGCCACCCTTACATACACCAATCTACACAAGATCAACCAAGACCAATACAAGCATAACATATATAACCAAATCAGCCACAACCATTAGAAATTTGCACCAAATGCATTGAATAATAATTAGTATTAGCCAACATTTATGGCCTATACAAAATGAATATCATATCTATCATATGAGCCAACACATTGTGGCTAACTAAATAAACACTAAACAAAATATTCGAGTCCTTATACATGCCAGAATCAAAACAGTTAAACTAGCTATACGAAGGCCTCAGGTGATAGTTTGATCGATGCTTCTGACGTCACTTGACCCTCGATACCAGCTTGGCGCACTATAAGGAAAGAAAAGAAGGAGGGTAAGCATGGGATGCTTAGTAAGTACATATATACAAATATAGTGTAATTAAAAACACATTCATCAAACGATAACTTGTCATACTTAAAGGATGTATAACATTTAAACCTCTCTATCTTACTCTTCACTAACAAAATACATTCATTCTCTCTAATGACATACCTCATTGGAATTATCACCAACTTACTCTTCGAGTTACCCATTGGACACGCAGAATACTAATGGATACACGGGAAGCTTGCACTTAAGTGCCATATAAGTAGCCAGAGCTACCTCGTACTATGAAATGCTCATATTTTGAGCTACTCACGAGCCTTTTTACCAAGTCAGTTCCGAACCCACATTACATATAACATTTATCTCATGAACTCAGACACAACTCATGAGTTCAGACCACATAGTTCTCATGGCATACCCTTTGTATCCTATACTATATCTGAGGTTTAACGGGATGTCATCGCACTTGTTCATAATGTAAATTACTCTTATATCACATCATTTATACTTTTATGTAACAAGTAAGATTATGATACATGGTAGCAATAAAACATTTAAACATGTATATTATCAAAATATTCAAAAGTAAGCTACAATGACACATTATTTACATATGTACTTACCTCAGTACAAAATGATGGAAACGAGATTAATCCTCGTAAACTTTGCTCTTACCTCGATCAAGACCTGAATCACGCTTCTCTTGATTTGCAAAGGCTTAAAGTTGAAAATTTGAAGCTCAAAAACCCTTCTAATGGCTGAAAATTTTGGTAGTAGGAGAAGAGAATGAAAAGATGAAGTCATTTTGTTTTATTTTATTCAATTAAGTCACCAAACCACCTAGATTTTTTACTTTTTGACCAACTTGTCCCCTATGGCCGGCCACCCTTCTAAAATTGGCCTAATTGTCCTTTAAAGACCTCCACATTATGATTCATGGTAAATTAACACCCTTAGCTATCAAAATGGGACTTTTGCACTTTATGCGATTTAGTCCTTTTTCGCAATTAAGCATGCAATCGTTAAAATAAATTCACCAAAATTTTCATGCACTCATAAAATCATGCTATAACACATAAAATAATATCAAAAATATTTTCTCTGGCCTCGAGTGAGTGGTTTCGAAACCACTGTTTCGACTAGGCCCAAAATGGGACTGTTACAGAGCTGGCTTGATGACATTAAAAGAAATAGAACGGAAGGGGTAAGCTTTAAGCTTAGTAAGTTAGCATGTAAATATTAATCAACTTTAAACATACAATAGCCTACACATAACATAATGTAAATTAGCACAAAATCATCAAGTGATCATAAACATATCTTACTCCTTTGCATCCTTACCAATAGTGCATCTTAAACCGAGATCATTTCTCATGAGTTTTGCGTACGTACCTGTACCATTTCATAACATAATCATAACCTTTCACATCTTTGACATAATCTTTAAATCACCCGTTGAACCACTTAGAATACTAAAGGATACTCGGGAATCACATACACATAGAATCATACCAATGCCACATCCCAGATATGGTCTTACATAGTATCTCATATCGATGCCAATAGCCTAGCTATGGTCTTACATGATTCTCATATCGATGCCAGGTCCCAAACGTGGTCTTACACGAAATCTCATAACGATGCCATATCCCAGATATGGTCTTACATGTAAACTCATAACCCTAATGTCATGACATTTGTATCCTGAATATTTCCTAATGTTCAATCGGGAATTTCGCCGTATCGAATCTTTGCCGAACGAATCCATAATGATAATTGTACAAGTCATGCAATAACAAAATATTAAATAAATAATATACGTTGCATTATTTACACACGAACTTACCTCAGTACAAAAATAGTAAAAATGGATCTAATCGTCAATAAACTTGTTTTTCCCCCGATCAAGCTCCGAACTTCATTTATCTTTATCTATAATAGAAAATTTAACTTATTTAATTATCACATTACTCAATTCAGTCAAAAAATATACTATGGCAAAATTACATTTTTGCCCCTACACATTGACATATTTACATTTTTGTCCCTCGACTCGTAAAATAAAATGCATTCAATTTCTTTGTTACCCAAGCCTAGCCGACCCACACACATGCTCATATCAGCCCACATTTTTCATCAAATCAATTTTTTACTACACATTTTACAACTTTTACAAATAGGTCCCTTTCAGGTATTTTCATGAAAAATCACCTAGTAAAAGTTGTTTATTACACATCAAACTTTCATTTTCTACCATTAAACATCAAAATACATGCATGTCACAAATGGGTAAATTTTTAAACATGAACCCTACTTCAAAATAATGGTAGAAATGGAAAGATCGGGTAAATACGACTTCAAAAGCGTAAAGAGCATTAAAAACGGGGCTAGGATGCACTTACTTTCAAGCTTGAAAGTTGGGAAACCCTAGCTATGGTGTCTTGAAAATTTCAGCTAAGGGAAGAAGAAGATGGACACAATTTTGACTTGTTTTTCCCCTTTTATTCTTTTATTTACCAAATAACCAAAATGCCCTTTTAGCCTTTCTTTGAAATTTTATCTCTCCATGCCCATTTTTGTCCAATAACTTAACAAATGGTCTAATGACCATCTAAGGACCTCTAATTTAAAATCTCATATCAATTGGACAACTCTGACATGTAGAACTCAACTTTTGTACTATTTGCGATTTAGTCCTTTTGACTAAACTGAGTGCCCAAACGTCAGAATTTTTGACCTAAATTTTCACGAAATCATTCCGTGAAACTGTGGACCATGAAAATATAATAAAAATAAGATTTACTACGTCAAATTCGGGGTCCCGAAACCACTATTGTGACTAGGCCCAAAATAGGGATGTTACAACTTTCCCCCCTTTAGAGATTTTCGTCCCCGAAAATCTTACCAGTAAAAAGGTTTGGGTATTGTTTTCTCATGGTTTCCTCGGGTTCCCATGTAGCCTCTTCAACCCCATGCCTTTGCCATAATACTTTCACGAGGTCTATACTTTATTCCTCAATTGTTTGACTTCCCGAGCTAAAATCTTAATCGATTCTTCGCCATAAGTCATATTCGATCGAATCTCAACCTCTGTCAGTGAAATCACATGTGAAGGGTCTGATCAGTATCGGCGCAACATAGACACATAGAACAGATCGTGAATCCTGTCTAGCTCAGATGGCAAAGCCAATTGATATGCTACTGGCCCTATCCTTTCGGTAATCTCATACGGTCCAATAAAATGCGGACTCAACTTGCACTTCTAGTCAAATCTAAGAACTTTCTTCCACGAAGACACTTTCAGGAATACCTTATCACTGACTTAAAACTCAATCTCTTTCCGTTTCAAATCTGCATAAGATTTCTGTCTATCCGAAGCTGCTTTCAAACAATCACGAATTATCTTCACTTTTTCTTCGATTTCTCTGACTAAATCGACCCCGTGAATCTGATTCTCTCTAAGTTCTATCCAATACAATAGTGTTTGGCACTTGCGGCCATACAATGCCTCATAAGGCGCCATCTTAATACTTGACTGAAAACTGTTGTTATAGGCAAATTCAACCAATGGTAGATATTTTTCCCAACTACACTCGAATTCTAAAACACAACATCGGAGCATATCTTCAAGTACTTGAATCATTCTCTCAAATTGACCGTCAGTCTGCAGATGAAAAGCAGTACTAAAATTCAATTTCGTGCCCAAGGCTTCTTGCAACTTTTTCTAAAACCTCGAAGTAAACCTCGGGTCTTTATCTGAATTAATGGAAACAGGCACCCCGTGCAATCTCACAATCTCAGTAATGTATAGTTCAGCTAGCTTATCAAGTGAATAATTAGTACGTACCGATATAAAGTGAGCCAATTTCATCAATCTATCAACCACAACCCATACAACATCTTTCTTTTTTGGAGTCAAAGGCAAACTCGTTATGAAATCCATCAAAATCCTATCCCATTTCCACTCGGGTACCATCACTGGCAGAAGTAAACCTGAAGGCACTTAATGTTCGGCTTTCACTTGTTGGCAAATCAAACATCTCGAAACAAACTGGGAGATATCTCTTTTCATGCCCGACCACCAATACATTTTTTTCAAATCACTATACCTTTTTGTACTACCTGGATACACAGATAAACAACCATTATGAGCTTTGTGGAGAATTTTCTGAATAATCTCATCATTTTTTGGCACACAAATTCTATCTCAGAACATCAAACAATCGTCAGATTCGACATGAAAATTTGAATCACTAACCAATTCACAATGAGCTCTCTTAGCTTACAAATCACTGTCACATTTCTGGGCTTCACAAATTTGCCGGCTGAACATTGGTCCAGCTCTCAATTCGGCTAGAATAGAACCATCATCAGATAAAGTCAATCTCGTGTTCAATGCTCTCAAAGCAAACAAAGTCTTTCTACTCAAGGCATCCGCGACTACATTTGCTTTACCCGGGTGATAGTCAATCACCAACTCATAATCTTTCAACGATTCAAGCCATCTTCGTTGCTGTAAGTTCAAGTCCTTCTGAGTCATCAAATACTTTAAACTCTTATGGTCGGTAAAAACATAACATTTCTCACCATACAAATGATGTCTCCAGGTCTTTAAAGCAAACACAATAGCGGCCAACTCTAAATCATGCGTCGGGTAATTCTTCTCATGTGGCTTCAATTGTTTCGAGGCATAGGCTATCACCTTGCCCTCTTACATCAACACACATCCTAACCCATTCAGTGACACATCGCTCCAAATCACAAACTCTTTTCCCGATTCAGGTTGTACTAAAACCGGTGCCTCAATCAACAATGCCTTTAACTTTTCAAAACTCTGTTGACACCTTTCTGACCATTTGAACTTGACATCCTTCTGTAGCAACTTTGTCATCAGAGTAGCAATCATGGAAAATCCTTTAACAAATCGTCCATAATAATCGGATAAGCCTAGAAAGCTTCTAACCTCAGATACATTCCTCGCCGGTTTCCAATCAACAATTGTTGAAATCTTACTTGGGTCAACTCGAATACCATCACCCGAAACAATGTGCCCCAAAAATCTGACTTATCAAAGCCAAAACTCACTTTTACTAAACTTAGCATACAACTTTTTATCTCTCAAAGTTTGTAAAATAGTTCTCAAATGCTCAGCATGCTAGGACTCATTTCGAGAATAAATCAAAATATCATCGATAAACACAACCAGAAACTTATCTAAGTATGGTCTAAAAATTCAATTCATTAAGTCCATAAACACTGCTAGAGCATTCGTTAAACCAAAAGGCATAACGAAAAATTCATAGTGGCCATACCTCGTCCAAAATGCAATTTTTGGCACATCCGAGTCTTTAACTCTCAACTGATAGTAACTAGACCTCAAGTCTATCTTTGAAAACCATGTGGTCCCCTTCAATTGGTCAAACAAATCATCTATTCTCGGTAAAGGATACTTATTCTTTATGGTCACTTTATTGAGTTGTTGGCAATCAATGCAAAGTCTCATAGAGCCGTCTTTCTTTTCCACAAATAATATTGGTGTACCCCACGAAGAAAAACTATGTCTTGCAAAACCTTTATCCATCAACTTTTGCAACTGAGCTTTCAACACTTTTAATTCTGTTGGAGCCATTCTATATGGAGTAATCAAAATAGGTGCAGTGCTAGGGACTAACTCAATACCAAATTCAACTTCGCTAAATGGAGGTAATCCGGGCAACTCTTCCGGAAACGCATCCGAATACTCACATGCTACCGGTACTAACTTAATCTTTAACTCAGACACTTTGGTATTCAACACAAAGGCAAGATAAGATTCACACCCCTTTCTCATATACCTCTGAGCTGTCACAGAAGAGATCACAACTAGCAATCTATTTGATTCATCTGATTCAACCTAAAGAATATCACCACATTTCAATTCAATAATTTTTCTTCCATAATTTACTACCACATCATGAATGATCAACCAATCCATACCAAGAATTACATCAAATTCATCAAATGGCTAAAGCATAAGATTAGCCAGAAAATAATGACCTCTAATCATCAAAGGACAATTCTTACATACTTTGTAAACTAACACATGCTTTCCCAGAGGGTTCGACACTTTTATCACAAATTTTGTAGACTCAACAGGTATATTCATACTAGATACCAATTTCATACAAACATAGGAATGGGTTGATCCCGGATCAATCAAAGCAATGACATAAGTATCATAGAGAGAAAAAGTACCCGTAATCACATCAGGAAAAGAAACCTCTTTGCGAGCGCGAATGGCATAAGTCCTCCAGGAGCTCTACCCTCGGATCTCATAGCTGGGTCTCTAGGTGCACTCTTGCTACTCGCTCTGTTTCTTGGATTTCTCTGCGGCCTCCCTCTAGGAGTAGTATTACCCGATCTTGTACTCCAAAATTTCTCTTTTTCAACCATCTTGGGGCAATCTCTAATAAAGTGATCTTGGGAACCACCCTTTAAACAAGTTTGATCATTCACCCGACACTCACTGGGGTGACGTCTATCGCAACGTGGACATTTTGGTCTACTAGGTTGAGCATTACCCACACTCGTTATCAAAATAGCCTGAGCCCTATAACCCGAATATTATTTCCCATGGTTTCTATTTGAAAACCCAACTGAAGCACTCGATCGAGTATTAAACTCTCTCAGTTTCTTAAATGAGGACCGAAGTGACTTACCCATCTGTCTCTTCTTCGAGTCTCAAAACTCAAACTCAGCTTTTCCTTTCTCCTTAGCCAACTCCTCGGCCTTACAAGCTCTCTCTACAAGCACAACAAATTCTTTCAGTTCCAGAATGCCAACTAATAATCGGATGTCTTCGTTCAGCCCATCTTCAAATCTCTTACACATGATGGCCTCAGTCGAAACAGATCCTCGAGCGTATTTGCTAAGTCTCACAAACTCACACTCATATTCTGTTACCTTCATTCGGCCCTATTTTAACTCAAGGAATTTTTTTCGTTTCTGATCGATAAACCTCTGGTTAATGTACTTCTTACAGAACTCTTCTTGGAAAAATTCCCAATAAACTCTCTCCCGTGGTACAACCAACACAAGGGTGTTCCACTACTGATAGGCCGATTCTCTCAGAAGTGATACAACACATTTCATACATTCCTCAGGTGTGCATGATAACTCATCAAATACCCTGATGGTATTCTCAAGCCAGAACTCTGCCCTTTCGAGATCATCATCTATACCAGCTCGGAACTCTTCGACTCCTTGTTTTTGAATCTTATCAACTGGAGGCCTATTCAATCTCATGAAGTTCATACCTTAAGGTGCTACGGGAATAAGCTGAGAAATAGATGGGGGTGGAGGGGGTTGAGTGCTCGGGTTCGTTCAAACGAACTCCGTATACCATGCGTTCATCATATGAAAGAAGGCTTCCCTACCTCCTTCTCCTTGCTAACTATAGGGGGTCTACTATTAGACGGCACTGCCCCTTGAGCGGGAGTCAGTGCATTACATTCGACTTCATTAGCCTCAGTTCGATTAGGATCCATTACGATATGAAAACACAATTTTCAATTGTCAGGAGTTATCACACTATCACAGTTCATTTATGGCATGTATAGCTAGACTCGTACACACGCTACGTTAGTCTGAGAATCGACTAAACCGTAGCTCTGATACCACTAAATGTAACACCTTTTACTCATATTCAATGACGGAATAGGGTACGAGGCATTAACAGACTTCTTCACAAGCAATCATGCAGAACTGAGACATAATTTTTTGTCCAAATTAAAACATTTCAAAAACATTCGTGTCATCCCTTAGATGAGCCTACAAGGCCCAAATCATACATTGGGAGCGGTTCAGGACTAAACTGAGAACTTTGAAAACTTTCCAAACACTTAGAGTTTTTTTCATAAAAATAGGGTCACACGCCGTGTGGCTTGGGATACACCCGTGTGGGTAGGCCGTGTGGTCACACACGCCTGTGTCCCTAACCCATGTAACTCTCTGTTTATGACATCATCAACAAATTAGGGTCGTACAGTCAAGGCGCACGCCTGCGTGCTAGGCCGTGTGGGTGATTTAATTTTCATAATTTTTCCTAAAATAGGTACAGACTTCACACGCCCTGGGCAAAGGCCCATGTCCCTGGGTCGTGTCCTTTACACGGCCGTGTCTCTACCCTTGTGGCCAATTTGAAGCTAAAATTCAAAATGCATGGGACACATGGCCAGATCACACACCCATAGGGCAAGCCATGTGTCATAGACGGCCTAGACACACGCCCGTCTGTCTACTAGTATGGATAAAAAATAAGGCTATTTACCAAACCTTGTTGCCACCCTTACTTGCACCAACCCACACAACATCAAACAACACCAATCCAAGCATATACACACAACCAATTCAGCCACAACCAAGACATCCACACATCAATTACATGCTATTTTCTATCACACACAACATTTCATAATTATCATCACAAACTATACAATAACTCCATCCATGAAAGACATCACTATATGTATAAATACTTAACAAATATTAGCCAATTCCGAATGGCGATTTCCAAAATGAATCAAATACCATCACAAGCCAACACATTTGGCCAAATCAAAAGTGACACATATCACAAAAAGACCAAGTACCTATACATGCCATAACTCAAAATAATGTAATAATAAGTACCCAAAATGATAATTTGATAGTGTGAGTGGATCTTCGACCGTCTTCGATCCCCGAGCTGGCTTGATGACACTATAAGAAATGAAAAGGAAGGGGGTAAGCTTTAAGCATAGTAAGTTAGCATGTAAATATTAATTAACTTTAAACATACAATAACCTACACATAACATAATGTAAATTAGCACAAAATCATCAAGTGATCATAAACATATCTTACTCATTTGCATCCTTACCAATAAAGCATCTTAAACCGAGATCATTTCTCATAAGTTTTGCGTACGTACCTGTACCATTTCATAACATAATCATAACCTTTCACATCTTTGACATAATCTTTAAATCACCCATTGAACCACTTGGAATACTAAAGGATACTCAGGAATCACATACACATAGAATCATACCAATGCCATATCCCAGATATGGTCTTACATGTAAACTTATAACCCTAATGTCATGACATTTGTATCCTGACTATTCCTAAGGTTCAACCGGGAATTTTGCCATATCGAATGTTTACCGAACAAATCTATAATGATAATTGTACAAGTCATGCAATAACAAAATATTAAATAAATAATATACGTTGCATTATTTACACACGAACTTACCTCAGTATAAAAATAGTAGAAATGGATTTAATCGTCAATAAACTTGTTTTTCCCCCAATCAAGGTCCAAACTTCATTTATCTTTATCTATAATAGAAAATTTATCTTATTTAATTATCACATTACTCAATTCAGTGAAAAAATATACACTGGCAAAATTACATTTTTGCCCCTAAACTTTGACATATTTACATTTTTGTCCCTCGACTCGTAAAATAAAATGCATTCAATTTCTTTGTTACCCAAGCCTAGCCGACCCACACACATGCTCATATCAGCCCACATTTTTAATCAAGTCAATTTTTTACTACACATTTTACAACTTTTACAAATAGGTCCCTTTCAGGTATTTTCATGAAAAATCACATAGAAAAAGTTGTTTATTACACATCAAACTTTCATTTTCTACCATTAAACATCAAAATACATGCATGTCACAAATGGGTAAATTTTTAAACATGAACCCTACTTCAAATAATGGTAGAAATGGAAAGATCGGGTAAATACGACTTCAAAAGCGTAAAGAGCATTAAAAACGGGGCTAGGATGCACTTACTATCGAGCTTGAAAGTTGAGGAAACCCTAGCTATGGTGTCTTGAAAATTTCGGCTAAGGGAAGAAGAAGATGGACACAATTTTGACTTGTTTTCCCCTTTTTATTCTTTTATTTAATAAATGACCAAAATACCCTTTTAGCCTTTCTTTGAAATTTTATCTCTCCATGCCCATTTTTGTCCAATAACTTAACAAATGGTCTAATGACCATCTAAGGACCTCTAATTTAAAATCTCATATCAATTGGACACCTCTGATGTGTAGAACTCAACTTTTGTACTTTTTACAATTTAGTCCTTTTGACTAAACTGAGTGCCCAAACGTTTGAATTTTTGAACAAAATTTTCACGAAATCATTCCGTGAAACTTTGGACCATGAAAATATAATAAAACTAAGATTTACTATGTTAGGTTTGGGGTTTCAAAACCACTATTTCGACTAGGCCCAAAATCAAGATGTTACACTGTGCAATCTAACAATCTCAGCAATGTACAATTTAGCTAGTTTATTAAATGAATAATCGGTATGTACCAGAATAAAATGAGCCGATTTTGTCAATCTATCAACAACGACCCAAACATCATCTTTCTTATTTGGAGCCAAACGTAGCCCCGATACAAAATCCATCGTAACTCTATCCCATTTCCACTCGGGTATAGTCACAGGCTGAAGTAAACCCGAAGGCACTTGATGTTCGACTTTCACTTGTTGACAAATCAAACATCTTGTTACAAACTCTGAAATGTGTCGTTTCATGCCTGACCACCAATACAATTCCTCCAAATTGTTATACATCTTTGTACTTCCAGAATGAACAGATAAACAACCATTATGTGCCTCATGAAGAATTTTTTGAATCAGTTCAATATTTCTCAGTACACAAATCCTACCTCAGAACCTCAAACAATCATCCAACCCAATCTGATATTTTGAATCACTATTCGATTGGCACTGAACTCTTTTAGATTGCAACTCATGATCATCTTTCTGAGCTTCGTAAACTTGCTGAAGAAATACCGATCTAGCTTTCAACCCGGTCAAAATCGATCCATCATCAGATAAGTTTAACCGCGTATTCATCGCTCTCAAAGCAAATAAAGTCTTTCTACTTAAAGCGTCTGCGACTATGTTCACTTTCCCCGGGTGATAGTCGATTTCTAATTCATAATCTTTCAACAACTCAAGCCATCTCCGTTGTCACAAATTCAAATCTTTCTGAGTCATCAAATACTTTAAACTCTTGTGATCAGTAGAGATGTGACACTTCTCACCAAATAAGTGGTGTCTCCAAATTTTTAGAGCGAACACAATAGCAGCCAATTCCAAGTCGTGCGTCGGATAATTTTTTTGTGCGGTTTCAATTGTCTTAAGGCATAAGCTATCACTTTACCCTCTTGTATCAACACACAACCAAGACAGTTCAATGACGCATCGCTGAAAATAATAAACTTTTTCCCCGACTCAGCGATGCCTCAGTCAACAACGCTTTTAATTGTTCAAAACTCTTTTGACATTTCTCAGACCAATCGAATTTCACATCTTTCTGTAACAATCTGGTCACAGGTGTAGCAATCATCAAAAATCCCTTAACAAAATGTCAATAATATCCAGCCAAACCCAAAAAGCTTCTAACTTCAGATACATTTCTCGGTGGTTTCCAATCAACAACAGCCGAAATCTTACTTAGATCAACCCGTATACCTTTCGCTAAAACAATGTGTCCCAAAAATCCAACTTCTAGGAGCCAAAACTCACTTTTACTGAATTTAACAAACAATTTCTTTTCTCTGAAGGTATGCAATACAGTTCTTAAATGTCTGGCATGCTCAGACTCATCTCAGGAATAAATCAGGATGTCATTAATAAATACAACTACAAACTTATTTAAATAGGGTCGGAAAATTTGGTTCATCAAGTCAATAAAAACTGCAGGAACATTTGTTAATTCAAAAGGCATAACAAGAAATTCATAATGCCCGTACCTTGTTCTGAGCACGATTTTCGGCACATCCGAGTCTTTAACTCTCAATTGGTAATAGTCTGATCTTAAACCTATCTTCGAGAACACTATTACCCCTTTTAACTGATCGAACAAATCATTAATTCTCGATAATGGATACTTGTTCTTTATCATAACCTTGTTAAGCTGACGATAATCAATACAAAGTCTCATGGATCCGTCTTTCTTTTTGATGAATAACATAGGTGCACCCCAGTGTGAAAAACTTGGTCTTGCAAAACCCTTATATGTCAACTCTTGCAACTGAGATTTCAATTCTTTCAATTCGGTTGAAACCATTCTATACAGAGCTATCAATATCAATGAAGTTCCCGGTACTAAATCAATAGCAACCTCAACTTCTCTGATTGGTAGTAATCTAGGCAACTCTTCTAGAAACACATCCGGGTATTCACAAACTACCGGCAGAGATTCATTCTTCAATTCAGACTCTTTCATATTTAGTATATATGCAAGATAAGCTTCACAACCCTTTCTCACATACCTCTGAGCTGACATTGATGAAATCACAATAGGCAACTCACCAGACTCATCTGGTTCAATCCGGAGAATTTCATTATTTTGACATTTCAATTCAATGATCTTTCGTCTACAATTCACTACGACATCATGTAGAGTCAACCAATCCATTTCAAGAATTACATCGAACTCATCAAACAGTAAAAGCATTAAGTCAGCCAAAAAATAGTGACCCCGAATCACTAATAGACAATCCTTGCAAACTTTATCAACTAGAACATATTTGCTTAAAGGGTTCGACACTTTAATCACATATTTAGTAAACTCAACATGTAAATTCTTACTAGATACCAAATTCATGCAAACATAATAATGAGTTGATCAAGGATCAATCAATGAAACTATATTAGTATCATAGAGAGAAAATGTACCAGTGATAACATCAGGGGATAACGCATCTTCGTGAGCGCGAATAGTGTAGGTTCTAGCAGGAGCTTTGACTTCTAATCTTGCAGTTAAATCTTTCGTTGCACCTCTGCTACTATTCCCATTTCCCGTATTTCTTGGTGGCCTCCCTCTAGTGGCAGTGTTGTTCAGACTTGCATTCTAAAAATTATCTTTCTCAGTCATTTCAGGGCAATCTAGAATAAAATGATATTGGGAGCCACATTTAAAGCAAGCTCAATTATTCATTCTACATTCATCGAGATGTCGTCTACCGCAGTGTTGACATTCGGGTCTATTAGACCTAGCATTACCAACACTCACTATTGACGTAGTTTGGGCCTTGAACCCGAATATTGCTTCCCGCGATCTCTGTTGGGATACCCAGCTGAAACATTCGATCGAGTCCCTCGATTTCTTTGACGAAGATTGAAATGACTTATTCATCAGCCTTTTTCTCAAATCTCTAGCCTCAAACTCAACTTTTCTCTTTTCTTTGCTCAACTCTTCGGCTTTACAAGCTCGGTCGACTAGCACAACAAATTCTTTCAACTCTAAAAATCCCCACTAACAGTCCGATATCCTCATTCAACCCATCTTTGAATCTCTTGCACATGATGGCCTCGGTGGAAACATATTCCCGAGCATACTTACCAAGCCTAACAAACTCTTGTTCATATTCAATTACAGACATACGACCCTGTTTCAACTCAAAAAACTCTTTGCGTTTCTGATCAATGAACTGTTGACTAATATATTTCTTTCTGAACTCATCTTGAAAGAATTCCCAGGTAACCCTTTCTCTCGGTACCACTGATACTAGAGTATTCCACCACTGATATGTCGAGTCCCTCAGAAGTGATATAGCACATTTCAAGCACTCATCCGGTGCGCAAGAAAGCTCATCAAATACCTTGATAGAGTTTTCAAGCCAAAAATTTGCTCTATCGGTATCATCATTAACATTGGCTCTAAATTCTTCAGCCCCTTGTTTCTGAATCATATCAACTGGAAGTTTGTTCAGTCTTAACAATTCCATACCTTAGGGAGCTACGGGAACCAGTTGGGGGTTAGGTTGGGGTGAAGGATGTTGGCCAGCTGGATTAGTTCAAACAAACTCGGCAAACCACTCATTCATCCTTTGAAAGAAGGCTTCTCTAGCCTCAACTCCCTGACTAACTGTTACTGGTCTACTTTCGAATGGCGCTGTCCATTGGGTGGGAGCCAGCGTACTACTTTCAAAATCATCAGCTACCTCTCAGTTGAGATCTATTTACTATATGAAAACACAATTTATATTGTCAAGAGTTGTCACACTATCACAATTTATATATGGCATGTATAGCTAGACTCTCACACATGCTACGTTAGTCTAAAAATTGACTAAATCGTAGCTCTGATACTATTAAATGTAAGACCCTATACCCGTATTCAACGTCAGAACAGGATACGAGGTATTACAGGACTTACATCACACGCAAACATACAAATCGAGTCATAAATTTTTGTCCAAATTAAAACCATTTGTATTCAATCATAAAGTCCCTAATACGAGCCTACGAGGCCCAAAACATGCTTTGGAAGTGATTCAGGATGAAACCAATAACTCAGGAATTTTTTACAAAACTTAGAAAATTTTTGCTATGAACAAGGGTCACACGCCCATGTGGTTTGGGACACGCCCATGTGGGCAGGCCGTGTGGTCACACACGTCCGTGTCCATAACCCATGTAACTCTCTATTTTGTAAAGCATGGACAAATTAAGGTCACACAGTCAAGTCACAAGCTCGTGTGCTGGGTCGTGTGGTTAATTTGATTTTCATAAATTAAGTGTAGACTTCATAGAGTCGAGACACGCGCCCATGCTTGAGGCTGTTTCCCTCACATGGCTAAGACACACGCCTGCGTCTCTGCCCGTATGCTTAATTCTGAGCATTTTATTTCTCAAAATTAAGGTGCAGGGGACACATAGCCAAAACAAATGCCCATAGGGCAGACCGTGTGTGAGTACACACCCGTGTGTCTACCCGTGTGGACGAAATAAAGGCTATTTACTGAGCCATTTGCCACCCTCATTTCCCCTACACACACAAGTTCAATAGCATAAATCATGGTATATTTAGGTAACCAACACATCCAAAATCAAGGTTAGAACATGTCATTCCATTATCACACATAACATAATTACAACATCACATTCTACCAAGCTAAATCATGCCAAATTCACATCCACAAGTGTAACACCCCATACCCATATCCTACGCTGGGACGAAATATGAGGCGTTACCTAACCTGAACTCGTGCTTACAACCATTTTTGCGAGTCTCTAAGACTTGGGCAAATTTAAATCTTCCTCAAACTTATCAACACATCCTTAACATGAGCCTACGAGGCCCAAAACACACATCAAAAATCATTCAAGACCAACTCGGGTCCTTTAGCCAACTTTAGAAAATGACACTTGACACAAGGGCACATGCCCATGTAAGAGGAGCAATACGCCTGTATGACCATTTTGACATGGTTGTGCTATTGACCCGTGTGGCTCACACGGCCTAAGCAATACAGGGACACGCTCGTGTCCTCCACCCGTGGGGAAGTAATTCTAAATGCACACCTACAAGGGTTTTCACATGGCCTGACATACGCCCGTGTCCCTGGCCCGTGTCCTTCACATGGCCATGACACGCCCATGTCCTAGCCCGTGTGCAAAAACATGGACATTTTGTTTCTGACGTCAGCAACCCCAAAATGTCACATGGCCAAAGCATGCGCCCATGTGCTAGGCCGTGTCCATCACACGACTAAGACACACGACCATGTCTCTGCCCGTGTGTTTACTACCATGCATACTGACTTGAAATTTTTACGTGCAAGGGACACACGACCGGACTACATGCCCATGGGGCAGACTGTGTATCACACACGGCCTAGACATACGCTCGTGTGTCTACCCGTGTGGGCAATATAAGGCTATTTACCAAGCCTCTTTGCCACCCTTACTTACACAACCTACCCAATAGCACCAAAACCAATATAATACTATCTCATGCAACCAAATCAGCCACAATAGACAACATTCCATTTGTGTAATTTATTCAACCATGAAAATAACATCATTCCATATAAATCAAAATGAATATTAGCCATCATTCAAGGCTTAATACAAAATGAGGGATTTATCCCAAGCCAACACATTTGGCCAAATTAATAATAGCACGAAACACAAGTCTGGTTCCCTATACATGCCATATTCAAAAATATAAATCGAACTATACCGAATGCTTCGATTGATAGTGTGATCGATATCTCTGACTTCTGTTGATCCTTGAGCTAGATAGGCGGCACTACAAGGAAATGGAAAAGGATAGGGAGTAAGCATAAAGCTTAGTAAGTTGCACATAAATAGATATATAACACAACTTTACCATTCATCAACAAGCTCATAATACACAAGTGGGCAAAATCAAAACTTAGTCATCAATATTCAATACACATCATATAGTTTACATTGAGCTCACATTTCATACATACCAAATAGGTACCTGTACCACTCACAACACGGTTATACTTCCCTCGTTAACTTGTAATCATAACTTTCACCATTGAACTATTTGAAATACTATCGGATATTCCATAAGCCTCAAACATGGGGTAAGGTGTCGATGCCATGTCCTAGACATGATCTTAAACTGACACATTTCATAGCCGATGCATGTCCCAAACATGTCTTACACTGGCTTACATCTCGAGGCCGATGCATGTCCCAGACATGTCTTACACTAGCACTCGTCTCAATGCCGATGCCATGTCCCAGACATGGTCTTACACTGGCTCTCATAATGTGGCCGATGCATGTCCCAAACATGTCTTACACTAGCTCACACAAGTGACCCAATCGTCATAGCATGAATATCCGATTTATTTCCTAGGTTCAGACGGGAACTCTACCATCTCTATTACCATCATGCTTTCTCAATTCCACAATCAAGCAATTCATGCTATAATAAATTCAAGTACAATTCAATACATACATTAGCAATGTAGTTGTATTATTTACGTACAACTTACCTCAGATTAAAAAATGTGGCGACTAGTCAATTTAGTCGATTGGCTTGGTTTTCCCTCGGTCTAGGTTTGGATTCGGTATTTCTTGATCTATAATAACAAAATGCACCTATTTAGTCACTAATTAAAACTAGGCAATCAAAAATTCACTTCTTCGGTGAGATGACCATTTTGCCCCTAGACTTTGACAAAATGATCATTTTACCCTTAGGCTCGAAAATTGATTTTTATCGAATTTCTTTGCATCCTAAGCCTAGTCGAACCTCTTTTTCTCTTATAGTAACCCCAAATTCTCACTATTTCACACATTTGTCATCTACTCTACAATTTATCCACATTGGTCCTTCTTGGTGTTTTTGTGCTAACACATTTCACAAAAGTTGTTTATAAAACACCCAAGACTCATTTTCTTCCTTAAAAACATAGCAAACATCATAAATATTTTTATGGAAAAACCCTAAACTCTTCATCATTTTGCAAAATAGTACCCTCATTTGAAAGCTCATGCTCCAAGGGTCTCAAAAGTACAAAAATATTCAAGAAAAGTCATTAAAATCACTTACTTGTGAAGGCTTAAAGTTGTTGGAATTTTTGAAGCTCAAAACCCTTACAATGGCTGAAAAAAATCGATGGAAGTGAATAGAAAAATGAAAGAAAAAGATGATAGCTAGGCTTTGGCATTATAATATTACACCTTATGTCATCAACATTACCTAATGTTGACTTTTCAACATTTCCAACACTCATGGCCAGCCAGGCTATCACAATAGGGTCTAATTGCCCTTTAAAGACCCCCAATTTTTATTCTCTAGCTATTTGACACCTTTAGCTATCAATTTAGGACTTTTGCACTTTATGCGATTTAGTCATTTTTCGCATTGAGCTCACAAACGTTAAAATTGCTTCACCAATTTTCTCATGCACTCTTAAAAACATGCTATAACATCTAATTAATAATAAAATAATTTATTTAAATCTAAATTTGTGGCCTCGAGACCACTATTCAGACTAGACCCAAAATCGGGTTGTTACAACAAGAACCAACGCAAATACTTTATCATGCATAATTCTTATTAGATTTCCTAGCATACCAATGAGCCAATCTCAACCATTCAACATCAAAACCATTAAGTCACATTCAACCATTCACCAATCATTTATAGACCACATCATAAAGGAGATATTTGCACATGTACGAATATACTTAAGTTTACAACCAATTTAATCAAAATGAGCCAATTTACATGGCCAAATGCCAAATCAAGCCTTTGACAATTACAAGCCAATACATTTGGTTAAATCATGATGACACATACAACAAGATGACCAAGTCCCTATACATGCCATATACTCAAAATGTTTAAGATCATTGATACCCAAAATGACAGTTTGATAGTCTAAAGCGATCTCCAACGATCTCCAATCTAAGCTAGCTTGGTGACATCATAAAACATGAAAAATAAAATAGAGTAAGTTATATAGCTTAGAAAGCTTGTATGAAGAAATAAACTAATATTACCATACATTTAACATTCGAGTAATATAATATAAAATAATGCATTTTACCATAATTTTCATGATCATAATTCACTTCCATCACAAACTTACCTTAAAATCGTCATTTCATGAATTATTAATCATAAGCTTTAAGTACATACCTGTACCATCTCGTAATAATTTCATACTTATTCTCATCTTTATCGTACCCAATAAACCACTTGGAATAATAATATCGGATACTTGGGAAAACCTTGCACACAAGGTGCCACATATGTAGTCATTGCTACCTCTACCTCATAACACATATATGCTCACTCTTGATCTATTAACGGGCTTGCTCACACAAGCTGTCAGTTAAGACGTAGCTACACGGTGCTGCTCACACAAGCTATTAAGTAACCGCAACATATACCGATATACTCAGCCACAAATAGGACGTACAGGACCAGCACCCAGATCACATAACATAAAACCCTAGTGACGTGTCACTTGTATCCTAATCTATTCCTAAGGTTTGATTAGGATTTCTCGCTTGTCGAAACATCGTCGAACGTGTCCGTAGAGTCATTTACACAATTCATGAAGTATTAAAGCATTTAAAATACAATTATAATACATCTTATTTAACATACGAACTTACCTCGGTTACAAAAACGGCCAAAGGGATCTATTCGTCAGTTAATTTATTTTTCCCCCGATCTACACCTGAACTTTATTTTTCTTGATCTATAATACCACATTTAACTTATTTAATCATCACATTATTCAATTCGGCCCAAAAACACATTATGACAAAATTTATATTTTTCCCCTAACTTTTCAACATTTTACAATTTAGTCCCTAGGCTCGTAAAATAAATTTCTTTCAATTTCATCACAACACAAGCCTAGCTGAATATCATTTGTACTCATAATAGCCCACATTTTTTGTAACACTCCAAAATTTCTAATTTCGTTATTGTGAAAATATGACACAAATATCTATCAGCTTTAGTGGTTATGTGTTCTTGGAGTGTTTAGGAGGTCTCAAGTTCAAGCCTTCGCTTGGGAAAATTTTGGTATTTTGAATGAATTAGGCCTTACTCTTATTCAGTAGGCTTTTATTTGATTGTTGGTAAAAATATATCAGAATGGGCCTGCTGATCTAGTGGTTAAGAGGATGTGTTCGGGTCCCTGCGCAAGTAGGAGAATTAATTTTTGTTTAAAGCGTGTGCCATGGTGGAGTTCAAATTAAATTGGACTGCTGAGTAGTTGTGTTTTAGTAGGTTAATAGGGAGTGTTTTTATGCGATAATTAGGGAGAAGTTATCAAAATAAGATTTTCTTCTTATCAGTTTTCTATTTTCTTTTTTCCCAACAAATTTTCTGACGTTAGACTTTTATTTCTCTGTCGTTTCTTCTCCCTTCTTGTTCACTTTTGGCTTTTGTTCTCCTTTGGTCAAATCTTGTTTCTTCTCTTTCCCCTCTCTTTTCGTTTTCTTGATTGGTTCATCTCTTGCTCTATAGCCAAAATTCTCTTCTCTTTTCCCTACTCTTTTTGTTTTTATATTTTTTGTGATTCATCTCTTTGGGTGCAACTTTCGACTTCATCTACTTCGGTAAATGGAATTTTTCTCATTAGTTATCGTATTTTGATTAGGTAATAAAAAAAGGGTTCATATTACTCTCGTTTCAGTGCTATTCAAAGGTTTTAAGTGGATATTCAAGTGTGTGAAGATGACTGGTTATCGGATTCGTCGCAATTTTTTAAGGCTCAGATAACTTTGCACAGTGAATCGATACCAGGAGTGTACCCGAAATGAAAAAAATGGGATTCGGTGAAAATCCAAAATTGCTTGCTGTCGAGAAATAAGAGAAATAAGAGAAAATGATGTGAAAATTGTAGATAAAGGAAATAAGGGTGTTATAAACTTGGAAATCAACATTTTGCACTAAAATAATTTTGGATAGCAGCAGTAGTCTAAATTTGAAAAATCATCAAAAATAATGGAAATTGAGTTAGAGGTTTAATAAAATATGACATTAAATTTTATTGAGTCTAGTTTTTCATGGAAGAAACAGTGTAAGCATTGGAATTGTAAATTATGAGATATAATAAAATTTGTGAGATAAGGTCAACATGATTTCGGGTTCCCCTATTTTGACTTTGGAAAATCATCAAAAATTATAAAAAAATAATTAGGGGCTTAAATTTATATTTTTAAATCTTTAATGAGTCTATTTTCACGAGAAATAAACAGAAACATCATCCAAATTTCGTACTAAGAGATAAATAATTTTTAGTAAGGATAGGTTGAAGCTGTCAAATAGCAGAATAGGGATAAATTTGAATATTTTACTGAAGTTATTTGATAAACTATAAATTCTGAAAATTTTATGGTAGAAAGAAATTTGAGTCTAGTTTCAAAAACATCAATCGAATCTTAATTTGGAATTCTTTAGCTCAAGATATAAATAATTTAGTGATAATGACTCAAGTGGATAGCTTTGAATGAACATATAAGTAAATAGTGAAAACATATATGAATATTTAACTAGCATGGGTTACATTAAAAATGAATCACACGGCCAAGGCCAATTTGGGCTGTGTGGGCCACACGGGCGTGTGAGCCCTTTTTTTTTTTAAAAGTTGTCTAAGGTTGCACGGGTCGCCCAAATCGACTGTGGACCAATTGAAGGGTCAGTAAGCCCTACTTAGACCCCTATGTGAGTGATCTATCTATCTGTTTTCTGTACCGAGCTTGAATTATGATTTTGAATGTATGTACTATAATTTTATGATAGCGTGACATCTTTTGTGTGTTGCATTGCATTGGGGTGGGTTATTGTTCTCTGGAGGAAGTGTCTGAAAGGCTATTAAGCCTGTTACCTGGCAGCTCTACTGCAAATTTCTGATTATGTGTCGCATTTCAGTACAGCATGGTGTGTAGAGATGGGTGGGTTGATTTAATCCCCACATGGTATGTAGGAATGGACGGAGATGGTGTGTAGAGGTTGGTGGGTACGATTCTGATTTTCTGCTATTGCATATTATATCTGAGATGGGCCAAGGCCCTAAATTATTCTCGAGATCAGATCCGAATGGGCCCAGCCCAAATCGAATCAGAACTGCTCTCGGCCCCAGACTATAATAAATTATTTTCTGATGTGTATCTGTATGTATGTTTTCTGTGGGGATTACACACTAAGTTTGCGAAAACTTACCCCTTTTTCTATTTAATCTGCACAGGTAATCCCCAGACTTAGGTGGATTGGTGCAGCGGAGGGCTCGACGGTGACCACCACTACTGAACCGCTTTATTACAGCTTTTGATTTTATATTATCTTTGGGTATTTATTATTGTAATGTTGGGATTTCGAACCGTTTGGTTTAAATTGGGATTTTATACTGTTTTTATGGATTTTTAAACTGCAACTCAACAAAACACGATTTTTTCTAAAAACTAAGATTTTTAGTTTCCTAAAATAATTGGTTTCAAAAGCTTCTGCTTAAAAGACATGTTTTAAGGCAAATCATCTAGTTCATATTTTTTCGAATTAAATAAAAGCTAATTAATTGGAGCTGTTTTAACTTGTCAATCACGATTTCAAACCCCATTCCATGTAACATCGTTAGATTTAGCCATAACGTCTAGGCCGGGTTTGGGGTGTTACATTTAGTGGTATTAGAGCTAGGTTGCAAAACTCGACTATGGATTATTGGCTTTATAAAAATTAGGCTTTCAAAAAATTAATTAATTTCCAAATGATTTAAAATGTTTTTACTGAGTAAGTGGTACACTGAGTCTCCGGCGCCGATCCTGTACATATTCTGAACTGTGATTTGTTTTAAACTAAAACTGTTATGGATATTATATTCTAAAACTACTATAAGTAGTAAACTGTACTAAAAACACTCTAGTTAGTGTATACTAAAAATTGTAGAGAAATTGAAAACTGTAGTGAGACTGCAATTTACGAAAACGAACTCTGAATAACCGATACTGTTTTAGATAAAACATTGGTTAATAAACAGTAGAACTGTAACTAATTCATAAAACTATTAATACAGATAAACGTGATTAGACAATGAGCGCAAGAGATATCCGTGGACAGGGTACTAGAGGCCGAGGTAGAGGTCGCAGAGGAGCTTGAGCTGAGTCCTCTTCATTGGATAGCATACCGAATTTGGATACGAATGAGACGCAAATGTCACCTGCTACTAAGACTAGGTCTCAAAATCGCATTGCTGGGGACGACACATTATCCTTGGCTATGCTAAGGATTTTGGAGAGGGTCGCTGGGCCCAATACTAGATCTGGAGGTCAAGGGTCGATTACGAAACGACTTCAGTCCAATAGAGCTAAGCTCTTCAGGAGTGTCATTAGAGATGCCCCTAATGTGGCCGAGTACTGGATTGAGGCCACGGAGAGGATCATGGATGACTTAGACTACACCCCAGAGCAGAAATTAAAGGGTGCAATCTGACTATTGAGGGATGAGACTTATCAATGGTGGCTCACTGTTAAGGAGGGCACTCAGCCCGAACGTCTAACCTGAGAGTTCTTTAAGACCGCCTTCTAGGGAAAATATGTGAGGGCGAGCTACGTGGATGCCCGTAGGAGGGAATTCTTGAATCTAACTCAGGGAGATCGATCAATGGCCGAGTATGAAGCCAAGTTTCTGTGACTGAGTCTCTATGCGTGAGTTATGGTGGCCTTTGAGTATGAGCGATGTATTCATTTTAAGGATGGACTCAGAGATAATTTAAGAGTCTTGATAGCTCCGCAGAGGGAGCATGATTTTTCTGCACTAGTGGAGAAGGCAAAGATCGCCGAGGAGGTTAAGTACGCTAAACGCTAGAACCGTGACCGCGAGAGGGGTAAGAACAAGAGGGAGTCAGAGCCCTCAAGTTCTGCATAAAGGCCTAAGAAAAAGGCCAAAGCTGATGCTGATGGGCCGGCTAGAGTTGGGCCCCCTGTTACTGTTACTGGACTGTAGCCATGTACTGATTGTGGTAGACACTATCAGGGTGAGTGTTGGGGAAGGACTGGGGCGTGCTTGTGGTGTGGGTCATTGGAGTACCGTATTAGGGAGTGCCCGCTGAGGGTCGGTCAGATGCAAGCTCTGGGTACTGGTACGACATAGCCACAGAGGGTAGTGCAGCAGCCACCGAGGGGCCGTGGATAGGCCAGAGGTGGTAATGGTATGGGTCGTGGGTAGAGAGCACTGGGCAGAGGTGCTGGAAAGGCTAAGGCTAGGCAACCGACCCTAGTTTATGCTGCTCGTCGCCGAGAGGATGGAGATACTCTAGACATCATCACGAGTATGTTCTTTATTCTTCATGTATCGTATATTGTCTTGATAAACATAGGGTCTAGTCACTCATACATAGCTAGCAACATATCTGGAAACTTAGGGATTTCAGTTGAGAGCACTACGAGTGAGGTTATGGTACTGAGCCCATTAGGGCAACCTGTTAGAGTTAGCAAACTGTATAAGGACATTCCTTAAGAGGTACAAAGGGCAATCTTCCTGGCTGATTTGATGGAGCTTCCATTTGGGGAGTTTAACTTGATTCTGGGGATGGACTAGTTGGTCAAGCAACGTGTTAGCTTGGACTGTACGACTAAGAGGGTTGTACTAACGACTGAGGAGGATAAGTAGGTAGTCATGATTGAAAAACACCAAAATTACTTATCTAATATGATCTCTGCACTAGTGGCAAAGAAGATGGTTCGTAAGGGATGTGAGCCATTCTTGGCCTACGTAAGTGTTTCAAATTTTGGGGATTCTATAGTTAAGGATATCAGAACGGCAAAGGATTTTTTGGACATATTTCCTGTGAAGCTACCGAGGTTATCTCTAAATTGGGAGTTGGAATTTGGGATTGAGCTACTTCTAGGTACAGCTCCAGTGTCCATCGCTCCCTATCGAATGGCACCGAAGGTGCTTGTAGAGCTTAAGGCTCAGATTCAGGAGCTGTGCTATTGATTTTCAAGGTAGTTAGGAGGATTATCTGCCGCTAGTGGAGTTCGACTATAATAACAGTTTCAGGTCTAGCATCCAGATGGCACCTTACGAGGCACTGTATAGTCGTAAGTGTTGCACTCCTTTATGTTGTACTGAGTTAGGCGAGCGACGTGTTCTGGTCCTGAGTTAGTATCAGAGACTGAGGGTAAAGTTAGACTGATCCAGGATCGTCTGAAAACGACATCTGATAGACAGAAATCTATGCGAATCTAAAGCTTTGAGAGATTGAGTACTCTGTGGGGGACTTCGTGTTCTTCAAGGTCTTGCCATGGAAGAAGATTTTAAGGTTTGGTCATAAGGGCAAGTTGAGCCCTAGGTTTATTGGACCGAACAGGATTCTGAAACGAGTAGGACTGGTCGCTTATCAGTTGGAGCTGCCTCCAGAGTTGGATCAGATTCATGACGTGTTTCATGTCTTTAGATTGGGGCGCTAACGCTCTGATCCTACACATGTTGTTCTAGTGGAGGAGATTGAGGTTAGGCCAGATTTAACCTTTGAGGAGGAGCCGGTTCAAATTCTGGATTGAGACATAAAGGTTCTGAGGAGGAAATCTATTCCTCTGGTAAAGGTTCTGTGGCGTAATCATAGCATCGAGGAAGCCACGTGGGAGCCTGAGGATGCGATGCTTCAGCAGTATCCTCACATATTCTGATAAGGTAAATTTCTAAGACGAAATTTTCTTTTAGGGGGTAGAATTGTAAGGCCCCAAAATTTTTAATTTCATTATTTTGGAAATATGACACAAATATCTATCAGCTTTAGTGGTTATGTGTTCTGGGAATGTCTTAGAGGTCCCAAGTTTAAGCCTTTGCTTGGGCAAATTTTGGTATTTTGAATGAATTAGGCCTTACTCTTGTTCAGTAGGCTTTTATTTGATTGTTGGTAAAAATATATCAGAATGGGTGTGCTGGTCTGGTGGTTAAGCGGAGTGCTAGTGTGTAGAAGGCCCTTATTCGAGTCCCTGCGCAAGTAGGGGAATTAATTTTTGTTTGAGGCGTATGGCATGGCGAAGTTCAAATTAAACTGGACTACTGCGTAGTTGTATTTTAGTGGGTTAATATAAAGTGTTTTTAGGAGATAATTGGGAAGAAGTTATCAAAATAAGATTTTCTTCTTATCAATTTTCTTTTTCTTTTTTCCTAACAAATTTTCTGACGTTAGACTTTTGTTTCTCTGCCGTTTCTTCTTCTTTCTTGTTCACTTTTGGTTTTTTTCCCTCTTTGGCCAAATCTTGTTTCTTCTCTTTCCCCTTTCTTTTCATTTTCTTGATCGGTTCATCTCTTGCTCTATAGCCGAAATTCTCTTCTCTTTTCCCTACTCTTTTCGTTTCTGTATTTTTTGCGAGTCATCTCTTTGGGTGCAACTTTCGACTTCATCTATTTCGGTAAGTGGAATTTTTCCCCTTAGTTATCGTATTTCGATTAGGAAATTAACAAAGGGTTCATTTTACTCTCGTTTCGGTGCTGTTCAAAGGTTTTAAGCGAATATTCCAATGTGTGGAGATGACTGGTTATCAGATTTGTCGCGATTTTTGAAGGCTCGGGTTACTTTGTACAGCGAATCGATACCAGGTGTGTACCCGAAATGTAGAAAATGGGATTCAACGAAAAGTTGAAATTGCTTGCTGGCAAGAAATAAGATAAATAAGAGAAAATTATGTGAAAAATTGTAGAGAAAGGAAATAATAGTGTTATAAACTTGGAAATCAACATTTTGCACTAAAATAATTTTGGACAGCAGCAGTAGTCTAACTTTGAAAAATCATCAAAAATAGTGGACATTTAGTTAGAGGATGAGTAATTAAGTCTAGTTTTTCATTGAAGAAACAGTGTAAGCAATGGAATTGTAAATTATGAGATATAATAAATTTTGTGAAACAAGGTCAAAATGATTTCAGGTTCCCCTATTCTAACTTTGGAAAATCATAAAAAATTGTAAAAAATAATTAGGGGCTTCAATTTATATTTTTAAATCCTTAATGAGTCTTTTTTTCAATATAAATAAACGGAAACATCATCCAAATTTCGTACTAAGAGATAAATAATTTTTAGTAAGGAGAGGTTGAAGCTGTCAAATAGCAGAATAGGGATAAATTTGAAGATTTTACTGTACTTATTTGATAAACTATAAATTCTGAAAATTTTATGGTAGAAAGGTATTTGAGTCTAGTTTCAAAAACATCAAGCGGATCTTAATTTGGAATTCTGTAGCTCAAGATATAAATAATTTAGTGACAATGACTCAAGAAGAAAGCTTTGAATGAACATATAAGTAAATAGTAAAAACATATATGAATAGTTAGCTAGCATAGGTTACATTAAAAATGAATCACACGGCCAAGGCCAATTTGGGCCGTGTGGGCCACACGGGCGTGTGAGCCCACTTTTTTGAAAAGTTGTCTAAGGTTGCACGGGTCGCCCAAGTCGACTGTGGACTTACTGAAGGGTCGGTAAGCCCTACTTAGACCCCTATATGAGTGATCTATCTGTCTGATTTCTGTACCGAGCATGAATTATGATATCTGAATGTATGTACTGTAATTGCATAATAGCATGACATCTTTTGTATGTTGCATTACATCGGGGTGGGTTATTGTTATCTGAAGAAGTGTCTGAAAGGCTATTAAGCCTGTTATCCTGCAGCTCTACTACAAATTTTTGATTATGTGCCGCATTTTGGTACAGCATGGTGTGTAGGGATGGGTGGGTTGATTTAATCCCCATATGGTGTGTAGGGATGGATGGAGATGGCGTCTAGAGCCTGGTGGGTACAGTTCTGATTTTCTACTATTGCATATTGTATCTGAGATGGGCCAATGCCCTAAATTATATCTGAGACTGTATCCGAATGGACCAAGGACCAAACTGAATCTGTAACGGGCTCAGGCCCGAGACTATAATTGATTATTTTCTAATGTGTATCTGTATGTAAGTAGACGCAGATCGATGCATCAGTCAATTAGTCACTGTAACCTAGTTCATATACTCATAAACATATAAGCTTGTATATTACAGCATAATTTCATATTCATATATATTAGATATAAAACTGAATACATATAATCATGCACGCATATAACTAAGTTTCTTATCAATAATAATCTTAAGGCCGAATACACATATCTTGTTTAAGTAAACAACAAGCTAACTCATGCCTATACGTTTAGCTCGTTTAACATATTCAATTACCACATCAGCATAAAGTCATTTAAGTATAAACTTATAGTAGTTCACCGGCATAAAGCCTGCTAGGCATAAAGCCCGTATCACACACCGGCATGAGGCCTGCTAGACTCAAAGTCTGATTTTATACACTGACAATAAGCCTGCTAGGTGTAAAGCCCGATTTAATTCACCAACACAATCTTGCTAGGCTCAAAGCCTGAATATCACCATTATAAAGCTGTCTCATAAACAATTCATATATCGAACATTTCAGATATTGCATATAATTTATACGGACTTTCAAATGTTATAACTCAATCGAGTTAAACTCAAATACGTTATTTCTATACTTTATCACATACGGCTAACTCAACCATAAATCCATTAATTCCAAATCAGCATATTAAACTAAGTTACATTTAAAATTAACGATGTTTAATTGCTTAAAGACTTACCTCGAACGATGAAAAATCGGTATGGATCGGCTAGTCGACAACTTTACTTTTCCCCTGATCTAAATTCTATTTTCTCTTTTCTTGATCTAAATTAATATAAATTAAACTTATAAAATCAAATGATCAACCCAATTTATCCAAAAACACATAAATGGGCAAACACTTTTACCCCTGATATTTTACATTTTTCACAATTTAGTACATATTGCATAAAACATAAAATATACACAATCTCACAACAACATAGTTAGGCTGAATATTCATTATACTCATACTAGTCTATATATTTCATTTATTTCATATTTCAGTCCCTCAATTTATTATTTTTACAATTTAGTCCTAATTACTCAAAATCATCAAAAACTCCAATACAAAATATATTAATCTAAAACATATTTTTAATATTTCATCATCAAACATCACAAAAAACAAATATTCATCAATGGCATAACTCAAAACATTCATCAAAATCAGAAATTCTAGCATGGGTCGGGTAGTATTCGAACCAACGATTTCAAAAACATAAAAATTATCAAAAATCGAAACCAAACTAACCTTGAATTAAGCTTCCAAAGTGCCGAAGGTTCAAAAGCTTTTAACTTCTTTTTCTTTCTTAAGATTCGGCCAAAAACATGAATAAAATGCATGTCTTTTAAATTTTGTTTTATTATAATACATAATATTTCATAATTTACTTTAATAACCTTTATAAATTAATATAAAATCTTTATATTAGTTGTCCACAACCGTCCAACTCACTTAATAATGGCCTAATTGCATTATAAGTGCTTCATTTTAATAAGACAAATTCAATTAAGCACTTTCATATTTAACTATTAACTTTTCACTTTACGCGATTAAGTCCTTTTATTAAATTAAGCACACAAACAATCAAATTTTCATACGAAACTTTCACACATGCAAATTCACATATAATAAACATGAAAAATAATATTTAAAATTTTTTCTGACTCAGATTCCTGGTTCTGAAACCACTGTTCAGATTAGGGTCTAAATCGGGTTGTTACAACTCCCCCCTTAGAGATTTTCGTCCCCGAAAATCTTACCGGTAAATAGATTCGGATAGCATTCTCTTATTGCATCCTCTGGCTCCCACGTTGCTTCCTCAACTCCATGTTTACACCATAGTACTTTAACTAACGAAATCTTTTTATTTTGTAACTCTTTAATCTCGTGAGCCAGAATATGAATCGGTTCTTCCTCATACGTCATATCAGGCTTAATCTCAATCTCAGAGGGACTAATCACATGTGAAGGGTCAGATAGATATCTACGAAGCATCGAAACATGAAATACATTGTGGATCTTTTTTATCTCAGGTGGCAACATCAGTCTATACGCAATCGGCCCAATCCGCTCTATAACCTCATACGGCCCTATAAATCTCAGACTCAATTTGCCTTTACGACCGAATCTGAGTATTTTCTTCCACGGTGAGACTTTCAAAAACACTCTATCTCTGATCTGAAACTCTATATCTTTACGTTTTAAGTCCGCATATGATTTCTGACGATCTGATGCTGCTTTTAGACTTTCACGAATCACTTTCACTTTCTGTTCAGTTTCTCTCATCAAATCAACCCCGTGTATCTCGTTTTCACTGAGTTCAGTCCAATACAATGATGTACAACATTTATGGCCGTATAAAGCCTTGTAAGGTGCCATTTTGATACTCGATTAAAAGCTATTATTGTATGCAAATTCAATCAAAGGTAGGTATCGTTCCCACGTACCTTCGAACTCGAGAATGCAACTTCTCAACATATCCTCAAGTATCTGAATGATTCGCTCAGACTGACCATCTGGTTCCGGATGGAAAGCAGTACTGAAATGTAATTTCGTACCTAGCGCATCTTGTAGTTTCTTCCAAAATCGCGATGTGAACCTCGGATCTCTATCTGAAACAATAGATATAGGCACACCATGTAACCTCACAATCTGAGAAATATACAATTCAGCCAACTTATCAAGCAAGTAATCTGTACATATTGGAACAAAATGAGTCGATTTAGTCAATCTATCCACAATAACCCAGATTGCATCCATCTTGCTCGGTGTTAACGGTAAACCAGATACAAAGTCCATTGTGACTCTATCCTATTTCCATTCAGGTATCATGATCAGCTAAAGCAATCCAGAATGTACTTAATGCTCGGCTTTTACTCGCTGATAGACTAAACATTTTGATACAAAGTCAGAAATGTCTTGTTTCATACCTTGCCACCAATAGTGTTGTTTCAGATCATTATACATTTTCGTACTACCTGGGTGAATAGATAACCGACTGTTGTGAGCTTCGTTCAAAATCATCTGAATCAACTCTAAATTCCTCGGAACATATATTTGGTTTCGATATCTCAAACAGTATCAGCATCAACTCGAAACTCTGAATCAGAATTTAAATCATATTGAACTCGTTTTGCTATCAACTCATTATCAACTTTCTGGGCATTACAAATTTGTTGAACAAATAATAGTCTTGCTTTCAATTCAGCTATTATCGAACCATCATCAGACATAGCCATATGCGCATTCATTGCACGCAAAGCAAATAGTGATTTTCGGCTTAAAGCATCAGCAACAACATTAGCCTTTCCCGGGTGATAGTCAATCACTAGCTCGTAATCTTTTAACAACTCTAACCATCGGCGCTGTCTCAAATTTAGATCTTTCTGAGTCATCAAGTACTTTAGACTTTTATGATTGGAATAAACATGACATTATTCACCAAACAAATAGTGGCGCCAAATCTTTAATGCAAACACAATAGCTGCCAATTCTAGATCGTGCGTCGGATAGTTCTTTTCATGCAGCTTTAACTATCTCGAGGCATAAGCTATAACTTTGCCTTGTTGCATCAAAACACAACCCAAACCATTTAAAGATGCATTACTATAGATAACAAATTCTTTACTCGATTCTGGCTGAACTAGCACTGGAGTTTCGGTTAAAAGGGCTTTCAACTAATCAAAGCTTTTCTGGCACTTTTCTGACCACTCAAAGTTAACATCTTTTTGCAATAACTGGGTCATTGGGGTTGCAATCATCGAGAATCCTTTCACAAATTGTCTATAATAACCAGCAAGTCCCAAAAAGCTTCGGACTTCAAAAACGTTTCTCGGAGGCTTCCAGTCAAGTATTACTGAAATTTTGCTCGGATCAACCCGAATACCTAATGCTGAAACAACATGCCCTAGAAAGCTAACTTCGCGTAACCAGAACTCACATTTACTAAACTTCGCATACAATTGTTTTTCTCTCAAAGTCTGTAACACAAGTCTCAAATGCTCGGCATGTTCAGTTTCATCATAGGAGTAGATCAATATATCATCAATGAACACGACCACAAACTAATCTAAATACTACCTGAAGATCCGATTCATCAAATCCATAAAAATAGCAGGGGCATTAGTAAGTCCGAACGGCCTAACCAGAAACTCATAATGTTTGTACCTCGTTCGAAAGGTAGTTTTTGGCACATCAGATTCTCTGACTTGCAACTGATAATAACCCGATCTCAAATCTATCTTTGAAAACATTAAAGCCCCTTTCAACTGATCGAACAGGTCGTCAATCCGTGGCAACGGATATTTATTATTTATAGTCATTGTATTTAGCTAGCGATAATCAATACACATTCTCATAGTTCCGTCTTTCTTTTTCACAAATAGTACTGGCGCACCCTAGGGAGAGAAACTCAGTCGTGCAAAACCTCTATTTGTTAATTCTTGAAACTGTGCTTTCAACTCTTTTAATTTAGTAGGTGTCATCCGATACAGATCTATTAAAATTGGAGTCGTCCCCGGTACTAACTCAATACCAAAATCTACCTCTCGGATAGGTGGCAAAGCTGGCAATTCTTCAGGAAACACATCCAGATACTCGCACACAATTGGTACAGATTCAATCTTCTTTTCAGTTACTTTACTATCAAGCACATAAGCAAAGTAAGCTTCACAACCTTTTCTCACATACTTCTGAGCTAAATAGAAGATATTACTGCTGGTAAACCATTCAGATCATTAGATTCAATCCGAATAATCTCGTTGTTCTGACATCTCAAATCTATGGTCTTTCTTTTGCAATTAACAACAGCATCGTGCAAAGTCAACCAATCCATACCTAAAATTATATCGAACACGTTGAAAGGTAACAACATCAAATCAGCTGGAAAGCATGAATCTCGAATCACCAACGGGCACTTTTTACATACTTTATCAACCAGAACACGCCATCCTAGGGGGTTTGATACTTGAATCACAAACTTAGTAGACTCAACAAGCAAAGTCTTACTATATACTAATGTTTCACACACATAAGAATGAGTCAAACCAGGATCAATCAATGCAATAACACTAGTATCATAAAGAGGGAAAGTACCGGTAATAACATTTGGGGAAGAAGCGTCCTCACGAGCGCGTATAGCATATGCTCTGGAAAATGCACGAGCCTCAGATCAAACTGTTGTATCTTTCATCCCTCTCTGACTACCACCTACATTACTCGAATGCCTGGGTGGTCTGCCTCGTGCTGACATGTTACTCAGTCTCGCGTTCTGAACAGTGTTTTGCTCGGCTAACATTGGGCAATCTCGGATAAAATGATCCTTCGATCCACATTTAAAATAAGACCCATCATGTAATCTGCAATCTCTAGAATGCCATTTACCACAATGCTTGCACTCGACTCTATTCTGTCGAACATTGCCAACACTAGCTATCGAAGTAGCTCGTGAACTCACAGGAGGTCGATCTCGATCTCGTCTAGAAAAGTCTGAAGTAGCTTTAAATTGACTAGAAACATCTCTGAACTTCTTCAATGCTAAGTGAAAAGTCTTACTCATTGGTCTCTTATGGGAATCTCTGTCTTCAAAATCAGCTTTTCTTCTCTCTTTCCCGAGTTCTTCAGCTTTGTAAGCTCATTTAACAAGTACCACAGACTCTTTAATTTCAAGTATACGAACCAAGAATTTAATGTATTCATTCAAACTATCTTTGAATCTTTTACACATGATAGCTTCGGTTGAAACACATTCACGAGCATATCAACTTAGTCTCACAAATTTCCGTTCATACTCAGTTACGGTCATACGACCCTGTTTCAATTTTAGAAATTCTTTGTGTTTCTGGTTGATAAATCTCTGGCTGATGTATTTCTTACAGAACTCAGTCAGAAAGAATTCCCAGGTCACTCTCTCTTTCGGAACCACCGATACTAGTGTATTCTACCAGTGATATGTGGTGTCTCGTAATAAAGATATGACACACTTTAAACATTCATCTGGAGTACAAGATAGCTCGTCGAGCACACGAATAGTATTATCAAGCCACAACTCAGCCCGCTAAGCATCATCATCATCATTAGCTTTAAACTCTTCGGCCCCGTGTTTTCTGATTTTATCTACAGGAGGCTTATTAAATCTCA
The DNA here is from genome assembly GCA_025698475.1 of Gossypium anomalum. NCBI lineage: Eukaryota > Viridiplantae > Streptophyta > Magnoliopsida > Malvales > Malvaceae > Gossypium > Gossypium anomalum. The sequence continues at coordinate 60,024,946 of CM046965.1, forward strand.
TTGGATCAATCATCGGAGGTACCACAGGTATCGGAGATGGATTATTTAGGGGTGGAGGTTGTTGTGTAGCCGGGTTAGTTCGAATATATTGAGTAAACCAATCATTCATCATTTGATAGAAGGCTTGTTTAGCCTGCCCCTCATGACTACTCGAGATCGGCCGAGATTCAACTGGCGCTGTCCCATGCACGGGAGTAGGCGCTACACTCTCGACATCATCAGCTACAGCTCTGTCGTGATCCATTTACTATATGAAAGCACATTTTCAAATGTCAGAAGTCATCACACTATCGCAGTATAAATTATGGCGTGTATAGCTAGACTCACGCACGCTACGCTAGTCCTAGAATTGACTAAACCGTAGCTCTGATACCAATAAAATGTAACACCCCTAACCTGTATCCGTCGTCAGAATGGGGTTACGAGGCATTACCAAATAAATACAAATTAAATTGACTTTTCTTACATTCCATACCACCAAGAATATCATAACATCAAAAAAAACTTATCAAACTCAAATAATCATGTTCCATAATTATCAAATTCGAACCAAACTTATATATATATGAAACCATGTTCATATATTTAAAATTTTCAAAGTTTGTTTTTCTATACCAATCACCTTAATGCCATTTTTTATAAATAAATCATACTCCATCATAACACATCACTGCATACATCAAATATATGCCAATATCCATTTCGTTAATTGTATATCAAGCAAATCAATTATCAACATTTTTACGAACTCTCATTAAAACCAAATGAAATCATATTGCATAATTTAATATACAATTACACATGCAATTTAAACATACTATAACATGACTGAATGTATTAATATTTCATATATATATATAGTATGTAACCTACTCTAAAGTTAAAGGCCAAACTTAACATTTGAATACAAACTAAAATAATCAACCGAAACAATCATGAAACACATTCATTACTTACCATTTAATAACCGAACTTATCAAACTAATAGACTACCATCCATCACTTTAATTATATTACATTTCATAATTCCATCATTAACATTTATTATACTAAATACACATTATAATTATTATCTTTCATAGCCAAATCATATACTTAAAACCACACATACATTTAAAACTCCCATCACCGAAATACCAAAACATAATTCATTGAACATTTTAACCAAGACCATATAAGACTAAATTTTAGCATAATAAGCAAACCATTTGCATAGCACATGGTACCTATCACAACATCACACATATGAGGCTCACAACTACATAACCAGGGTGAACACGAACCAAACTTAACATGACTGAATTTAACATCAAGCCATTTTCGCATGGCTATTTTACAAACCCAAATCAAACATTTCCAAAACACTTTCTAGCCTACACATGCCATAGCTCGAGTTCAAATATTTAAATACCAAAGCTATAGATAGTGTGATGAACTTTGCTGATAATCCCCGAGCTTGTAACCTGAATCCAAAATCTATAAAACAGAACAAACATAACACACAGAGTAAGCTAACTTAGCTTAGTAAGTCATAAGCAAATGACATTTCAATAATATTATCAACTTAATTAAACCAAGCCAAATTATAGTATCATCACACATTAAGTCCAAACGTATGAAGTTCATATTATACATATATTTATATTTACATTCATTCTCAAATAGTCACATTGGCCGAATGTTCATATGGCCAAATTATCATTATTATCTTATAACTTCCACAGTCAATTAGTCACTGTAACCTAGTTCATATACTCATAAACATATAAGCTTGTATATTACAGTATAATTTCATATTCATATATATTAGATATGAAACCGAATACATATAATCATGCACGCATATAACTAAGTTTCTTATCAATAATAATCTTAAGGCCGAATACACATACCTTGTTTAAGTAAACAACAAGCTAACTCATACTTGTACGTTTAGCTCGTTTAACATATTCAATTACCACATCAGCATAAAGTCATTTAAGCATAAACTTATAGTAGTTCACCAGCATAAAGCCTGCTAGGCAAAAAGCCCGTATCACACACCGACATGAGGCCTGCTAGACTCAAAGTCTGATTTTATACACCGACAATAAGCCTGCTAGGCGTAAAGCCCGATTTAATTCACCAACACAAGGCTTGCTAGGCTCAAGCCTGAATGCCACCATTATAAAGCTGTCTCATAAACAATTCATATATAGAACATTTCAGATATTGCATATAATTCATATGGACTTTCAAATGTTATAACTCAATCGAGTTAAACTCAAATACGTTATTTCTATACTTTATCACATACGGCTAACTCAACCATAAATCCATTAATTCCAAATCAGCATATTAAACTAAGTTACATTTAAAATTAACGATGTTTAATTACTTAAAGACTTACCTCGAATGATGAAAAACCGGTATGGATCGGCTAGTCGACAACTTTACTTTTCCCCCGATCTAAATCCAATTTTCTCTTTTCTTGATCTAAATTAATATAAATTAAACTTATTAAATAAAATGTTCAACCAAAATTTATCCAAAAACACACAAATGGGAAAATTACACTTTTACCCCTAATATTTCACATTTTTCACAATTTAGTACATATTGCATAAAACACAAAATATACACAATCTCACAACAACATAGTTAGGCCAAATATTTGTTATACTCATACTAGTCCATGTATTTCATTTATTTCATATTTTAGTCCCTCAATTTATTATTTTTACAATTTAGTCCTAATTACTCAAAATCATCAAAAACTCCAATACAAAATATATTAATCTAAAATATATTTTTAATATTTCATCATCAAACATCACAAAACAAATATTCATCAATGGCATAACTCAAAACATTCATCAAAATCAGAAATTCTAGCATGGGTCGGGTAGTATTCGAAGCAACGATCTCAAAAACGTAAAAATTATCAAAAACCGAAACCAAACTAACCTTGAATTAAGCTTCCAAAGTGTCGAAAGTTCAAAAGCTTTTAACTTCTTTTTCTTTCTTAAGATTCAGCCAAAAACATGAATAAAATGCATGTCTTTTAAATTTTGTTTTATTATAATACATAATATTTCATAATTTACTTTAATAACCTTTATAAATTAATATAAAATCTTTATATTAGTTGTCCACAACTGTCCAACTCATTTAATAATGGCCTAATTGCATTATAAGTGCTTCATTTTAATAAGGCAAATTTAATTAAGCACTTTCATATTTAACTATTAACTTTTCACTTTACGCGACTAAGTCCTTTTATTAAATTAAGCACACAAACAATCAAATTTTCATACGAAACTTTCACACATGCAAATTTACGTATAATAAACACAGAAAATAATATTTAAATATTTTTTGACTCAAATTCGTGGTCCCGAAACTACCGTTCCAATTAGGGTCTAAATCGAGCTGTTACAACCATACTAAACTGCTTTATTACAGCTTTTGATTTTATATTATCTTTGGGTATTTATTATTGTAATGTTGTGACTTTCGACTGTTTGGTTTAAATTGGGATTTTATACTGCTTTTATGGATTTTTAAACTGCAACTCAACAAAACACGATTTTTTTCTAAAAACTAAGATTTTCGGTTTCGTAAAATAATTGGTTTCAAAAGCTTCTGCTTAAAAGATATGTTTTAAGGCAAATCAGCTAGTTCACGTTTTTTTGAATTAAATAAAAGCTAATTAACTGGAACGGTTTTAACTTGTCAATCTCGATTTCAAACCCCATTCCATGTGACATCGCTAGATTCGGCCATAACGTCTAGGCCAGGTTTGGAATGTTACATTTTTCATTTATTCACACTTTTCTACACATTTTATAGACTTTTACAAATAAGTCTATATTTAACGTTTTTATCGAAAATCACTTTACAAACGTTGTTTAACTAACAACGAACATGCATTTTCTACCATCAAACATCAAAATATGAACATATTCAACGTGGGTAAAATTTTAGACTTTAACTTTCCTTCCAATTAGCCCTTGAAATAGCTAAATCAAGTTACAACGATCTCAAAAATATAAAAATCATTAAAAACAGGAGAAGAACAGACTTACAATCAAGCTTGAAAGCTTGGCCAAACCCTAGCTATGTCTTCCCTTGCAATTTTCGGCTATGAGGGACTAAATTGAAGAATACGAACACTTTTATTTGTTAATTTTATCTTTATTTACCAAATTACTAAAATACCATTTATGCATAACTTTAATATTTCTCCTAACCATGTCCATTTTTGTCCATCCTAAGGTATAATGGTCTAATTACCTTTTAAGGACCTCTAATTAAAAGTTCATAACAATTAGACACCTTTAACTTATAGAATTCAAATTTTGCACCTATTGCAATTTAGTCCTTCTGGTCAAATTGAGCACTCAATCGATAAAATTTCCTAACGAAATTTTCACACATTTATTCTATCATGTTGTATACCTTAAGGAAATAATAAAATAAATATTTTTACTTCGGATTTGTGGTCCCGAAACTACTGTTCCGATTTGACCCAAAAACGGGCTGCTACAAATTGCTTTTGTATTTTATCCAATATCTTTTGATATGATTCAAAGGCATTTGAGAGGAGCTGGAACTATGATGCACACTGAGAGTAAGGGTCAAGTTGTTGTGAAATGGACGATATAGTAATTGTAGTTGATGATTGGGATGTTGGAAATATCAATTTGAAAATAGTGGAATAGTGCACAATGGAATTTAAAAAAAATATATTTCAAAATCGTTCAGTTGTGATGTTTATGACAACAAAACTATTTACTAATATTATACTTGAGTTTTCTTTGAAGCGGAATGGATCGTTCCCAACTTTGTACAAATCGATCTTCTCTATTATCCTCGACTTAGGTTTGCTAAAGTGTGGGATCTAATGACAATTTAATGAAAATTTTAAAGTGGAACTTGTGAGCTAGAAACGAAAAACAAAATTCTCATCAAAAGATAGAATATAATAATAAATATTTTAGATTCTCCTAATATGATTCTATTTTATCTCATGATAATAATTTCATCTTCCTTCATGAAAAGCCAATTAATAACAAATAGTAATTAAGTAATTTATCTCTAAGACAAATGATCCCTGGCCACATTACTTTTCATCTATCATGTAATAACAATGAGAGGATATCATTTACCTTTTATTGGGCTATGAATTCCACTGTTGTGGAATAATGCTACATCATGCAGAAATCGTAAACCCAACGTGCCAACTTTTAGTTCCTCATCTATTTTGAACTCAGGATTTGATTTACATCAAAGTATCTGAGTCACATATGCATAGTCCATCATCTACTCAGGATTAAGGTATGTCACGCTATGAATGTCACAAGTGAATAAATTCATAAACGAGTTTAGGGTTTATTCTACTTGGGTCCTATATGAATGTCACAAGTGAATAAATTCATAAACGAGTCTAGGGTTTATTCTACTTGGGTCCTATTCGATGTACTGTCAGTCAAATCAGTCACATCTATGTCTCTATATTCTAGGAGTCATCCGCTCCGGTACCCAAGACGAGATATCTGCTCCTTTTGGACTTGATAGACAACATATTGATCTTTCCATCGATTTTCTCAATTCTGATTAGACTAAGGACATGTTTAGATTATCTACTAATATAAGTTGTCTTCTCGCATTACAATCTGACCATGGAATGCCGCTTAATATTAGTTTAAACATTAAATAATCAATGAGCCAATATTTGCTTTCATTTTGTTTTGCATGCAAAAAACGTTGAGGACATTATACAAAATATATTAATGATAATAATGGATTTTTATTAAATCAATTTCTTTGAAAAATTACAAGTACATAGACAAAATCATTACACTAAAGGCACTAGATCCTAACATGTAAAAGAAAAAAATTGTGGGAAGCTATTTATATCTTGTGACCTAGATGTGATCAATAAGGTGTTTGTTCTTGGCAGGCTAGATGCAACTGAATGTGAAGTACTCAAGCTAACTTATGTTGTCTCCATTGCCGATAAGTGAACTTAAAGAAAAAAGATTGGTAGCTAAGTTACTTTGCCCAAGGATTGGTTGCACCCAACTAGTGAAAGAGGCTAAAGGAAATCTTAAGAGTAGACATATTGCGCAGAGAGATTAGAAACTAAAGTTGATCTAGCGATTCCGGTGGTTACTGTGCTAGGTGGATCTCTTATATTCAAGATTACAATGGGTGAATGTTAGGCGATTAACTGCATTAGGGGTCGTGGCTCCAGATTTTTGGTTTTTGCAATGGTTAGGCTGGGTTGTTTAGTGGGAGAATCTATAGGCTTTTTTTAAAGAATTCCCACAAAAGACACCAATTTGTTATGGTTTATTTACAAAAAAAAAAAAAAAAGGTTTAAATGGGCTAAATTGGTATTTCAAATTATTTGCAAGGTAGAAAACAAGTTAGAGCACACCAGAGTTTGTACTTCAAAGTATCCTCTGATGCTTAAGTCAGTAAAGATTTAGAGGGAAAAGGAAAGAATGGTACAAAATAAATTATAATCACACCAAATCAACTCCATATTCACGGTATTTATTGATCTCTGTGGGGTTGCCCAAAGTTGTCCAAACTGTGTTAGGATTTAACTATTGCACCTTAATTTCTCTGTACTTTTAGGGGCATTAGCCCATGCTTTATTTTGTTGAGCAACCGAGTTGGTCGAGTTTCTTGTAAAAGCATCTTCTGTTAATCTGGAAGAATAAGGAGGGTGCCACATGTGTAATCATTTTAAGTTTGTGGGGATGAAATTTCGTGTAAGGCTCTTAGGTCTGTTCCAATATTGTTTGGGCGGAATTATTGCTTTGGATTTTCATAACTTGAGCCAGCTTGCTCATTTTGTTGAACAAATATTGTGTTTCAAGGTATAAGCTTTGGATTTTATTGAATTGTAATTTTTTTTTAGACAGATATATATAAGTTTTTATATATGTAATATGTAAACATAAAATATTAAAATAGTGTTATGTTGTACAGTGTTAATAATTTATTAAATTGAATAAAATTAGTATTTTATGTATATAATCATATAAAATCAAAGTTGTTGTATAATATTATATATTAAATTAAAATGTATGTAATTTTAAATTTTATTTCAAATTTTAGTTATGAAAAACAAAGTGAGCTAACCGTACCAACCAATAATGCAAGTATAGAAATATGCAATTAACTTTAAAAAAACTGTCAATTAGTTGATTAACTTGAATCGTTTACTTCAAAATTAATTTAAAAATCTAATTAGGTATTAAACTGTTTTAAAATCTCAAGCAACTACATACAGATTTAAATTTATGTCAATTCAACCTCAAAAGTCTTAATCAAAACTTAGCCCTATATTTGTCATTTTCACAAAAACATGAAGCAAAATTTTCATTTAATATAGATAATTTCTACTTTTTCATTTTCTATTTTAGCAATTTTTTTAAAATTTAAAAATTTCACCAAAAATGTATTAAATATTTTATTATTTATTATTTTAAACTTATGGTGTTTGAAATTATGTTTTGCAGGATTGAAATATGAGATGTGGTTTTCAAATTTAAAATTTATATTTTCACTTTAACTAGAATAGGGTGTTACCATTTTTCTCTTTATAGAACCATTTCAATCAGCCATTTGTCGGTAATAATAGAATAGAGAGACCTACAAAATCTGTACATATCATTTTTGAAAGAAAATCAAGGCTGTACCCATCGCTACAACTGTTTGCTCTGTTAAAAGTTGCCAAGCGATATAAATTAATTAAATTTATTTAATTTAAATTCAACAGATTAAGTGAATCCAAAAACAATAATAAATTATTTTATGAGATTAAAATATTTATAAGAAAATGAAATAAATAATTAAAAGAGATGGGATGGGAGAGAGAGAGAGAGAGATGAAAGCGAAAGAACAAAGACAAGGACACAATACATCGCTGTCTTAACCTCTGCATGCCTCAATATTCACTCACTCCCCTTTTCTCTCTTTCTCTCTCTTCTCACCTTCTCCTCCTTCCTCTTCCTCTCTCCTTCTAACTTCGGGCCTCCGTACCCGAACCGGAGACCCGGAGAAAGAGCTCCACTCTCACACCCCCCATTCAGTTTTCCACTGCATTTTTTCTATCTGGGAACAAGGTTCCAGAAGAAATGTACTCGGCTATTCGGTCGTTACCATTAGATGGAAGGGTGGGAGATTATCAAGGCTCGCTTGATGGTACAAACTTGCCTGGTGATGCTTGTTTGGTCTTAACAACCGATCCTAAGCCGCGACTCCGATGGACCGCCGAGCTCCATGAACGTTTCGTCGATGCTGTTACTCAACTTGGCGGCCCTGACAGTCAGTTTTTTTCGCCCTTTATAGCTTCTCTTTGCTTTTGCTTTCAACTTCAAAAATGTGATTCCCCAACCCCCCCTCCCCTTTTTCTTAAGCATTTGGATTTATATCATTTGATTTTATATATTGTGTTATATCTTAATGAACGTTTAGGATTTTGGAACACTTTTAGTACTTGGCGGGTTCATGCGATGAGATTTGGTCATATCGGGATCTTTTGGATTGATAGCTGAATTTTGTTGTTTTTTTTTTTTGGTTGGTTTCTTTGTTTTAGTCTTGCTTTTGAGATTTGGGCTTTTTTTTTTTTTTTCAATTATTATTTTGGTAATTCTAGTTTTTATCTACTCATGAATCCCTCAGTTCATAAAATTTATATTTTTGCCCTATTTGGATGAAGAAGATATGTTGTTAGGGTGTTCTTCATATCAGCTATGACTTAATATTAATAAGCAGCCACAATATCACTGCAATGGTTTAGAATCATGACCTCCATTAACATCATTTCAAAATGAATCATGACTGTCTAGGAACTTTACCTTATTGCTATTGGCTGTTTCTTTCTTCATCATATCTGCCAATCCTATATTTTTGACCTCTTGCTAATATTTTTTTTTACACAAGTTACATTTGCATATAAACACATAGATACTGACTAGTTGATTCATTAAGCCTAGTTTTGGTCAAATTCGGTAGCCCACCATATGTTGTTGGGGTACTTCTGTTATGATAAAATACAACCAAAAGGACAAAACCTTGTTTTGGAGCCATTGAGTTCAATAATTTGGTCAGCAACTTAGCTTGCTTTTGTTGGAAGACAAACTAGTGTAAGTATGGTACTTTGTCTTGGCCTGGGAAGAATATTCTTGGTGTTAGTGTTTTTCTTTTTCGTGTAAAAACTCTGCCTAATGATTAAGTTACGGGGCTTGTGCAGCAAGTTTTTTTATGGTGTTTAAGCATAGCTTGTAAGATACTGCGATGTTATTTCCTTCTTTTTGGAAGACGCAATGTTCAGTTTAGATGCAATGCTAGGACTTGTCTCTTTAAATGAATAGTTCAATTTTTGGTGTCTAAATTGGATTTCTGAGGATATTGCTCAAGAAATCTATATGCTTGAAATTGCAATAATGATGCTTTTGGAAAACTGAAATCCCATTGGTATGCGAGGTCAAAAGATTTGGGGAACCACCATAATAAATAGTTGATTTTGTGAGTGATTTTCAGATAAGATGGTAGCAGGTAAAAGTACAATGGAGGTCCTTATACTAGGACTTAGACTGCATTTTGCTCCCTCTAACTAAAAAAATGGGCAACTTAATCCCTGTATATTAAATCAAAGAGCAAATTGGTCCTTTGTTAAAAATTCTATCAATTTCTATTGTTAAAAAAAACTAGTCTTTGTACATCAACAAGAGGTATAGGTGGCACACCACGTGACACTGTCTGGTTATTCCATCAACCACGTCAGTTTTAAATAGTACAAATGGATGGAATTTTTAACATACAGGACCAATTTTCTCTTTGCTGTAACATAGATGGATTAATTTGCTCATTTGAATAGAGGGAGCAAAATGTAGTAAGATATGGATAACAACCTAAGAGAACTATGGGTGATTTCATGATGGCCAATTGGCAACCACCTAAATCTGTAGGCAACTAGTATCTGACTGTTAAACTTTCTGGCATCTTTATGTTTCGGTGAGGCTTGTCACTGCTGAGAGGAAAAGTTTATCAGGCTTTGTATGCTCTGAGTTGGAAGTCGGGGCTTTATTTCCAGGTCCAACCGTGGTTCATATTCTACCGAAGATATAGATGATTATTTTCTGGACTTCTCTAATCATAACTGTGCCATAGTTTAATATAATGTCTTGTCCATTTATATCATGCATGCTTCTCTATTTGAATGCCAAAGTGTTTTCCTTTTTTTGTGAACCAAACCTAGCTGATTGACAATGGCATTATAAGAGTCAATGTTCATGCGCCCTTCTGTTATGTCTTGTATGCTCTTGCATTTTGTTATTCTAAAGTTGTAGATAGCTTATTTTGTCTTCATATGCACTGCAGAAGCAACCCCAAAGACTATTATGAGAACAATGGGAGTAAAAGGCCTTACCCTCTATCACTTGAAATCACATCTTCAGGTTTGTCATCACTGCCATCTCTTCAATGATCATTAAGGTTTTCCGTACATTATATTGGTGATGTCATGTCTTTGCCCCCTCTTTTACATGTCAAAGATGGATCTCGTTTTGCATCATGATTTACCATATTCAGTAAGCTTAATATCCAATTTCCTGTGCCCATTAATAACGCACATATTTGTGTTGGGAGGAAGGGAGTCTACATACTAAGCTATTTGGAGTTCTCATAATCTGAATTTTCTATTTCCTTCACTCATTACCCCATATTTGCAGAAATATCGGCTGGGGAAGCAATCGTGCAAGGAATCAATTGATAACTCTAAGGATGGTATGCATCTTAGTCTCTTTAAATTACTATTACTTTAGAGCCTGTGCATTTAATAACAAATATGATAACTTATACCCTTTTAAGTCTTGTACCTTTGATGTACTTATGATTCTTTCACTTTTTTGACTCTGCCAAGAAAAGACCATTGAAGAAAGGTCTCTAAAATATTCACCCTGTTTATTACGACACTTCAAAGAGAAGTAACCACACTCAAGAAGACTGAAGGCATAAGCTTTTGGGGTTTTGATAAAAATTATTTTGATATGAATTTCTTGATTTGTTCATCTTGGACTTTAACTGGATCTTTTTAGACGTGAGGTCTTGGGGTTATTATAAAAATACCAGCATAGGCTATCCTATTCATAATCGACTGATAATTGGATATGTGATTGGTGTTTCAGCATCATGTGTTGCAGAAAGTCAGGACACTGGTTCATCTACAACATCGTCGTCAAGAATGGTAGCGCAAGATCTGAACGAGTATGTTATATTTTCTCTTGTTTGACAGTTTCACTTGTTGCTTGGTCCTCGGATGAATGCTGAATTTCATATTCCTAACAGTGGTTACCAGGTAACTGAAGCTCTACGAGCACAAATGGAAGTGCAACGAAAACTGCATGAACAGTTGGAGGTTGGTTATAGTTGCCTAGAATTTTGGTTAGCGTCAGTTTTCCACGGTTGTTTACTTAATTATTGCCCTGTAAAGCAACATGCAGATACTGAAATTCAGTGACCTTGAAGGGGTGTTCTTTTTCGTTGTGGGATAGATTTCTGTGTACTAATGGTTTCACTTGGCAGGTACAACATCGCCTTCAACTTCGGATTGAAGCACAAAGCAAATACCTACAGTCAATGCTCGAGAAAGCCTGCAAAGCTCTGAACGATCAAGATCAAGCTGCTTCCACAGGTCTGGAAGCTGCAAGAGAAGAGCTATCGGAACTGGCTATTAAGGTTTCCAATGATTGTCAAGGGGTGATCCCTCATGATAACATAAAACTGCCTTCCTTGTCTGAACTTGCAGTAGTTTTAGAGAACAGAACATCCAATATGCCGGGTCGGATCGGTGATTGCTCGGTCGAAAGCTGCTTGACTTCGAGTGGAAGCCCGGTGGGTTCACAGGCTGGTATCATGAAGAAGAGGCCAAGACCCATGTTTGGAAATGGAGAGCCTCTGCCTTTGGATGGCAATATAAGGCAAGAAATAGAATGGGGGATGCCTAATATTAGTTGAGTTGCAGGACATTTCCTTCTTAGAAATGGCACCTTCTCTCTTTTATTATTATTATTTTCCATTTTCTTTTTTCTTTCTGTTTTAATCCTTGTTTAGTTAATCTAAATGCATTTTCCCCCCTTGTATCAACTATGTATATTATTAAAGCAGATCTCTTTTAGAATGCGGAATTTAGCTTAATTGGTTCATGCGATCATCATTCTAACATCTTTGTGATTGGAAAACTTGGTTGCAGTGTTATGGAGCTGGATTTCTATGCACTTCATCTACTAAATTATGTTTTTGTAAAACAGAAAAATCTAAGTATTTTTAAAATATGATTCTGGGTACATTTGAGAAAAATAAACCAATTACATGCAAAAAATATTATATAGCATCAAATTGGTATATAGAAATATACCAGAACCTATTACGTAATTACAACATAATTTGATAAAACTAGTAGATAATATTACAAATTTACAGCATAAAACTAGTAGAAAGGAAAATGTTTTTTTTTACAGAGAAAGAGAGGTTGGTGGATAAAAGTAGATATGAAGAGAGGTTGGTGGATCAGAAGTGGATAGAGAAGGGTTTTTTAAACTTTTTTTGATGCCCCTTAGGCTTCTTTCATCTTCCTTTTATAGAAAAAATTTTGAACTCTAATTAATTTCCTTTGAATCCCGTACAGTTTTTCTGATAATGATAATATCTCATCATTAATTTGACATGGTTGCTTCCACGTTGTTTCCTTTTTTTTGTCTGCATTTGGATCTCGTTTTTCTAAGTTACTTTTTTGGATATCATTTTTCCACGTAGCTTCTTTTTTTGACTTCACTTAGATGTCATTTCCCAAGTTGCTTCCTTGGTATTTTAATTTTTTTTTTCCAATTGGCTTTTATCCTTCCTAAATGTTAACTAGATTCATTTCTTTCATTTCATGTAGCTGTAATGAATCTATTAACAATCTTGGTGAGTTCCAATTTTCCCACGTACTCTTGATTTCTTCTATTATGTGATGGAAAGTCATCAATCTCCATGTCAGTTTTCTTTTTTAATAGTTGCATAGATTCTTCATCTCTATCATTTTGAGTGTTTCTAGTATCATATGTCAATATTCTTCTTCCATCAGTCCATAGGCTATAAGTTTTTTGTTGAAGTAAATATCGGGCTTTGGTCATTAAATCTATTCCTGTTTGGATATGATAATAAATGGGATGATTATTATAACACTGTCAATATTTTTTGTCAAGTGTCTTTTTTCTTCTTTAACTGCTGAAAGGTTGGGACCTCCAATCATTTTTTTAATGATCCAAATTTGATATGGCTGATAAAATTTTTTTTTTTTTAGCTATACCAATAAGACTACTGATTTCAAGATGAAATTAATAATAAAAATCATTTTCATATATCATTCGTAATAATATAGATTTAATAAATGCAAAAAAATCTTTTAATAAATGGAAAGAAAAAATTTGAATTCTTATTTCTTTAACAAAACCCCATTCAATACTATTTATATTAAATAGTTCATGATCAAGTCTAAATTTTATAGTAGAGAATTTTTCATTTAAATCGTTTGTAAAAACATAGGATTGTAAAAAATATTCTGAAAAAACTTTTTGAAATTGAACTTGCTGTTTGCTGATAGCTCCATTTGTTTTTTAAAATATTTCCACTGGTAAAATTTTTCTAGCCTTATTATATAAACATAACCTAAACATTTTATTCATGATAGGATTATTTGTTCCTTTATTAATAAAATACTGAAATTTATCGAGAAGATTGTTTATCTCCTTAATATCTAAATAACTGATTTCTAGTTCTTCCCAATCTCGATATAAAATGGATTTTAATAATAAATCATGAGCTTATTGTTCTTTAGTTGTTTTTTCAACTAAAAATTGTGAAAGCTTAGTAAGAGCTCTCTTGAAATTAGCTCTTTGTTCAGTAATATCGGTTTTCCATATATTATTAATAAAATTATATAATTCTGATGGTAAGACTGGATTATAAAAATCTTTTATTTCCTGAATTTGTTGTGGTTTCAACAAATTTTCTGATGCACAAAATTTTTCTGCTCCTTTAATGATTTCAGCATAATTGGCTTGGTATGCTGAATTTGGATCTTGAGACCAAGGGAATTGACTTATCGGTTGTGGTGTAAAAGGTAAATGAGTTCCAACTGATTGTTTTACCATTGGATATGGAATATAATATCCTTGGTTAGGATAAAAAGATACTTGAGAAGGTATTGTCACAAACCTTGACTAGGATTTACCGATTTAAATGTTTTCCCTTTGTTGGGCCTTTTATAAACAGTTGTCCATTCACTAACTTTTTGTAGAGGTTTTTTACCTCTATCCATATGGCCTGCTAAGATAATCAACAATAATATTGTTAGTTCTATTTACATATAAAACTTCAAAATTAAAAGTACATAATTCATTATACTATCTAATTCTTCTAGGTACCATTTCCAAACTTTTATTAGTAAAGAGATGTTTAACTGCCTGATTATCAGTTTTTATAATAAATTTTTCAAGTGCTAAATATATAAGAAAATTTTTTATTCCTCTCTTTATTACTAATAATTGTTTTTCATATATGACATAATTAATTTCATTTGCTTTAAATTTTCCCGAACTATATCCATATATTAATTATTCTTTATTTATTGTTCTAGCTTTTAAAATACAACCTCAATAATTTTGTGAGGCGTCTGTTTCTAAAATTAATTTATCATCTTGTTTAGGTAAATAAAATTTTGGAATTTGATTAATTTCTGATTTTAAATTTTTTTATGATTTTCGAGTCTATTTTAGACCAGATAAAGGGTTTATCCTTTTTTTAATTTTGCATATAACCTACCTATTTTTTCAGATAAGTTAGAAAAGAAATTTCTTCCATAATTAATAATTCCTAAAAATTGTTAAAGCTGCTTTTTATCTTCAATTTTTTCAGGAAATTCTTTTATTTTTACTATATTATGATCTTGTAGTTTAAGACCATATGTAGATAATTTTAATCCTAAGAATTCTATTTCTGTTTTTTCTAGCTCTATTTTCTTAGGACTTAGGGTGTGTTCTCTATTACTTTTGGGATGAACTTTTTCTAAAAAAAGTGCTTTTCTCTTAAAAGCAATGAAGAACACATATCATTGGGGCAACTTTTTTACCTTTTGGGATGAGCTTTTTTAGAGATGAAAAAGCAGTAAATTTTAGCTTTTTCAGCCAAAAAGTACTTTTGGCTATTATTTTACCTTTTTAACCTTACTTTTTGACTTAAAATGTGTTTGATGCTATTATTTTGTATTCTCTTTCTTGGTTATTTAATATGAGTTTTACAAATGTGTTAAAGTATTAATTAAAAATAAAAAATATTTTTTAAAATAATACAATTGTGTCAATATCTAATTATAAATATTTAATTATTATATTTAAATATTTAAATATAGTTTATATATTCTAATTAAATTTAATAATTAATTAATATTAATTACTTAGAAATATTTAAAATTAATATTATATATTAAAATATTAACAATAAGTTATAATTTTTTATATTTTTGCTAAAATATCATAATATTAACTAATTTGAACATTATTTAAATACATATTTGTTACTTTATAATATCATGTCTAAAATGGACATTTTATTTCTCAAAAACACTTTTTGACAGCAATATCAAACACTTAAATTTTTTCAAAGCACTTCTCAAAAGTACTTCTCAAAAGCACTTTTCCACAGTACTTTTCAAAAGCACTTTTCAAAAGCATTGCCAAACTGGCCCTTAGTATAATTCTATGTTTTATGAATTCTTGAGAAATAATATTTAAATGTTTTCAATGTGATTCTAATGTGTCTGAAAATATTAAATTTTCATCTATATAAACTACATAAAAAAATTTATATTTATTAAACATAGAATCCATCCATCTTTGAAAGATTTGTAGTGCATTATATAATCCAAATGGCATTACTTTCCATTGATAATGTCCATTAGGTGCATTAAAAGCTGTCAAAAGCTTGGACTCTTCTGTTAGCATGATTTTCCAGAATCCTGATTTACAGTCAAATTTACTAAAATATTTTGCTTGTTTAGCTTGATTAATTAAAACATCCTTTCTTGGAATAAAATATCCATAAAAAATAATATTTTGATTTAATCTTTTATAATTAATAACCATTCTAGCTTTTCCTTTTTTTTTATTTCGGCATGATTTCTAACCATAAAGGTTGGACTAGAATGCGAACTATTAGTTGTTTCTATTAATCATTTTTCTAATAATTCTTTAATTTGCATATCAAATTCATATATATCTTGTTTAGTATAGATCATTGGTTTAACTTTAATAATTTTATTGGGATTTTCTAATTTAATTTCATAATATCCAAGGCTATTTTGCCATAATTTTAATGGTTCTTCACTAAAATTATTTTCTAATATTTTAAACAACCAATGACTTGTTTCAAGTTATTTAATTTGTTCTTTTTGTGGTGGTGTAAAATTTTTATCACAAACAAATTTATGATTTTCTACCAATGATATTTTTACAGAAGTTTCTTTTACAGATAACATAATTAAACTTTTATCAATAGAAAATGATAAATGATGATATATAAAATTATTTCCTAATAATATATCTCCATGCATTGTTGGAAAACATAATATTTTAGGTATACAAATCTTACATTATTTATATAGATTGGTATAGTTCTAGCTTTATGTTGAATTATGGCTTCATTACCATATATTCCTATGGCTTTTATTGGATGTTTCATAGGTTTCCATTTGTCTAAAGGAATGACATTCTTTCTGCAACTACTAGTTATAGCTCTAGTATCTAATAAAGCATGTAAAGATTATGTTTTATATTCTCTAAGTTGAAATGTAATTTCAATATATGTATAATATTTTTTGGATTGGAAATTTGAAAATGTAATTACATCACTTGTTCCAAGTTTCATTTGTTAGATTATTATCGAAGTTTGTATTTCTTCCATTCTAGTGTTTCTAGAAGATACATAATTTCTACTTGGTTTTGTGGGAAAAATAAGGAATATGAACTATTTTCATTCCTATCGGTGTTGAAGATATAGAACTTCTACTTAGATTTTCCTCATCTTCTTCTATTTGAGCATTTGAGGGTAAAACCAAATTATCATCTGTATTTGTTATAGCTATATTTTTAAAATATAATTTATTACTGGATGACATATATTCTATTGTACTTACAGGTTTATAAGTATTAGCACTACTTATCCTTTCTATCATCTAATCTCTTGGTATTGATAAATCTCTTAAATGTAATAATTTTGGTTGTATTTTAGTAGTGATTTTATTGGGTTCAAAGAGTATAATAATTTTGTTATTAATTTCTTTGATTTCTACTTCTACTATATTAGTATATTCATTAATAGAAGTCTAACTGATTACTAGATCTTTTGCTAAATCATTAATTTCAGAATTTTTTGTTTAAATTTTAATACATAAACATTCTTCTATCAAAGGATCTGTAATAGATATAAAGTAATTTGGTTTAACTTTAAATCCTATTACTCCTGCATGTAAATTTGATTGAATTCCTCTAATAAGTGCTTTTATTGGATTTTCAAATCTTTTATCTAATAAAATTGCTATTATTGGTATATCATGACATTTTCTAAACAAAGCTCTTATAGTTATCATTATTATTCCTAAATGTATATATCTAACTTGGGGATATTTTTTTAATCCTCTTAATTTTATCTTTATTAAATAGTGGGATTTCTGTTAATCCACCTCTAGTATCTTTAGCTATTGTATTACCACTTATTTTTTCTATGTCTTTGACTCCATATCTTATATTTAGATATTTTATAAATTTTTTTTTAGAAATATGATTTTTATTAATTTTTTATCATTTCATCAGAAAAGTCTTTTTCTTCTCCGATTATATTTCCTAATTTTATATCTTGTTGTTGATTATTAGGAATTTATCCTAATTGATTATTAGAACTACTTTCTATATTAAACATAAATATATATTCTTCTTCATCTTCTGATATTAACTCGTATAATATTTCCTCAGGATTTATTTCCTCTTCTGAACATATTTCTAAATTTTGTTCTTCACCTGTTTTAATCATTTTTCTTGCACTTTTTCCTTTATTAGGACAATTTGATGCTATATGTCCTTCTTCATCACATATAAAATATTTACATATTTGTTTTTTAGGTTTTTTAGAAGTTTTCTTCTAATTGTAATTTGGTATATTTACAACATAATTTTTCTGCATGTAATATAGAAATAGCCCTAGATATTGTGAAATTAAATTAGAAAATCCCAATACAATTATTAGAGTTAAACCAATGATCTATACTAAACAAGACAGATGAATTTGATATACAAATTAAAGAATTATTAGAAAAAGGATTAATAGAAATAACTAATAGTCCACATTCTAGTCCAACCTTTATGGTTAGAAATCATGCCGAAATAAAAAGAGGAAAAGATAGAATGGTTATTAATTATAAAAGATTAAATCAAAATATTATTTTTGATGGATATTTTATTCCAAGAAAGGATATTTTAATTAATCAAGCTAAACAAGCAAAATATTTTAGTGAATTTGACAGTAAATCAGGATTCTGGCAAATCATGCTAATAGAAGAGTCCAAGCTTTTGACAGCTTTTAGTGCACCTAATCGACATTATCAATGGAAAGTAATGCCACTTGGATTATGTAATGCACCACAAATCTTTCAAATATGGATGGATTCTATATTTAATAAATATAAAAAAAAATTGTGTAGTTTATATAGATGATATTTTAATATTTTTAGACACATTAGAATCACATAGAAAACGTTTAAATATTATTTCTCAAGAATTTATAAAATATGGAATTATACTAAGTCCTAAGAAAATAGAGCTAGAAAAAACAGAAATAGAATTCTTAGGATTAAAATTATCTGCAAATGGTCTTAAACTACAAGATCATATTATAGTAAAAATAAAAGAATTTCCTAAAAAAATTGAAGATAAAAAACAGCTTCAACAATTTTTAGGAATTATTAATTATCTGAAAAAATAGGTAGGTTATATGAAAAAATTTAAAAACGATAAACTTTAATGCCCCAATTAATTTATTTCTGCTTGTGTAAAACCTGATAAAAAATGTGTATTTGCTTCAATGGTTAAGTGTTCTAAGTGTGTGTGAGAAGTGTCATTTTTGGATCCAAGCCTTATCATTGTTTGGTGGGCTTATATTGTTCGGTGGGCTTATATTAAATTTTCTGTAAAGTCATATCAGAATGAGCCTGCTGGTTCGTATGGTCGCCCGTGCGGATGGTTGTGTGCGAGACACGACTGTGTGGTCGAAGAAGGTCCGGCCGTGCGTAGCACAAGGCCATGTGGTGGCATGAGTGTGGCCATGTGGGCCACACGAGCTAGGCCAATTTGAGCTTGTGGATTTTGGGCCAGGCCGTGTGGGCCACACGGGCAAAGGCCATCTTGGCATGTGGGCCACACGTGCATGTGGACCCATAATTCTGAAACTTTTCCTAGGGTCGCACGGGTTGCTCCAATCGATTGTGGGCCTACTGTAGGGTCGGTAAGGGCTAATTAAACCCTGATTTGTATGCTATGATATTTTGATAGACTGATCTGAGTAGGATACTAGATGTATGTCTGACTATGCTGATGTACGTGTATCTATTATTTGTATAAAGCATGTTGAGCATGTTTAGTTTGTTATATCATGTAGGGTCGGTAAAGGCCAATTAAACCCTGATTTGTATGCTATGATATTTTGATAGACTGATCTGAGTAGGATACTAGATGTATGTATGTCTGACTACACTGATGTACGTGTATCTATTATTTGTATAAAGCATGTTGAGCATGTTTAGTTTGTTATATCTGTATCTGAATTTCTGTTTCTATTATTGGGGTGGGATTTGTATATGAGGAGGAAGTATTCTGTTCGGCGTTAATTGCCTTTATTCTGGCAGCTTGGCTGCATATTATATGATATGTGTTTTAATGGCACAATGTAGTGTGTAGGGATGAGTGGGTGTTTTAACCCCACATGGTGTGATGGGATGGTCGGAGTTGGTGTGTAGAGGTTGGGGTAGGATTCTGCATATCTGAAACAGAATCTGTTATTTGGATCTGAATTTAAAATCAATCAGATCTCAGATTCGATCGCATTTAATTCTCGTATGTGTTTGCATGCTTAATTCTGTTGGGTTACACATTGATTTTTCGTAAACTCACATCTGTTGTCTGTTTTGTCAGGTAATCCACAGACTTAGGCAGATCGATGTGGCAGAGACTCAACGGTGACCACTCGACTGTAAATGGTTTAAAGTCAACAATTTATGGTTTATTTATGTTTTTGGTAATCATTTTGAGAGTTGTAATTTTTAGGACTCTTTAGACTTTTGTTTTGGGTTTTAAACTGTTAATTCTGGTTTGCTGATTTTCTACATGCCTGGGAAATTGTTTTATCAAATTGACGGTTTTTACGCAAAAAGAGGTTTTCCTAAAAATAACAAATCGGGTTTCTAAAATATGACGAATTTATTAAACTTCCGCTTTAATAAGTGTTTTGACAAAATTAATTAACTAAATAACGTTATCAGTTTATTCGTGAACGAACTTGTAGTATTAAACTTGAATGGTTTATCAAGTCAACGCCGTTTTCAAAACCCATTCCTTGTGACATCACCAGATTCGGCCATAACATTTAGGCCGGGTTTGAGGTGTTACCCTTTATCTGGTCAAAAACAGACTTGATAATCATACAAAAATTTAAAATCAGAAATTAATCAAATTCCAAAAGTTTATTTACCTAAACAATGTCATAAATTAAATTTAGAAACAAAAGCCTCACAAAATTATTGGGGTTGTATTTTAAAAGCTAGAACAATAAATAAAGAAGAATTAATATGTGGATATAGTTCGGGAAAATTTAAACCAAATGAAATTAATTATGTCATATATAAAAAAAGAATTATTAGCAATAAAAAGAGGAATAAAAAAACTTTCTTATATATTTAGCATATGAAAAATTTATTATACAAATTGATAATCAGGCAGTTAAACATTTCCCTACTAATAAAAGCTTGGAAACGGTACCTAGAAGAATTAGATGGTGTAATGAATTATGTACTTTTAATTTTGAAGTTTTATATGTAAAAGGAACTAACAATATTATTGCTGATTATCTTAGCAGGCTATATGGATAGAGGTAAAAAACTTCTAGAAAAAGTCGATGAATGGACAACTGTTTATAAAAGGCCCAACAAAGGGAAAACATTCAAATCGACAAATCCTAATCAATGATTTGTGACAATACCTTCTCAAGTATCTTTTTATCCTAACCAAGGATATTATATTCTATATCCAATGGTAAAACAACCAGTTGGAACTCATTTATTATTTACACCACAACCGGTAAGTCAATTCTCTTGGTCACAAGATCCAAATTCAGCATACCAAGCCAGTTATGGTGAAATCATTAAAGGAGCAGAAAAATTTTGTGCATCAGAAAATTTGTTGAAACCACAACAAATTCAGGAAATAAAAGATTTTTAAAATCCAGGCTTACCATCAGAATTATATTATTTTATTAACGATATATGGAAAATCCATATTACTGAACAAAGAGCTAATTTCAAGAGAGCTCTTACTAATCTTTCACAATTTTTAGTTGAAAAAACAATTAAAGAACAAGAAGCTCATGATTTATTATTAAAATCTATTTTATATCGAGATTGGGAAGAACAAGAAATCAATTATTTAGATATTAAGGAGATAAATAATCTTCTTGATATATTTCAGTATTTTGTTAATAAAGGAGCAAATAGCCCTATTATGAATAAAATGTCTAGGTTATGTTTATATAATAACGCTAAAAAAATTCTACTAGTGGAAATATTTACAAAAATAAATGGAGCTATCTGCAATTTAGCAAGTTCAATTTCAAAAAGCTTTTTTAGAATATTTTTGACAAGCCTATGTTTTTACAAATGATTTAAATGAAAAATTCTCTACTATAAAATTTGGACTTGATCATGAACCATTTGATATAAGTATTATTGAATGGGGTTTTGTTAAAGAAATAATAATTCAAAATTTTTCTTTCCATTTATTAAAATATTTTTCTGCATTTTTTAAATCTATATTAGTACGAATGATATATGAAGATGATTATTATTATTATTTTCATCTTGAAATCAGTAGTCTTATTAGTATAGCTGAAAAAGAAAAAATTTATCAGTCATATCAAATTTAGATCATTAAAAAAATGATTGAAGGTCCTAACCTTTCAGCAGTTAAAGAAGAAAAAAGATACTTGACAAAAAATATTGACAAGTGTTATAATAATCCAAGTTATTATCAGATCCAAAAAGGAATAGATTTAATGACCAAAGCCCAATATTTACTTCAACAAAAAACTTATAGCCTATGGACTGATGGAAGAAGAATATTGGCATATGATATTATAAACACTCAGGATGATAGAGATGAAGAATCCATACAACTATTAAAAAAGATAGCTGATATGGAGATTGATGATTTTCCATCACACATAATAGAAGAAATCAAGAATACGTGGGAAAACTGGAACTCACCAAGACTGTTAATAGATTCATTACAGCTAGATGAAATGGAGGAAATGAATCTAGTTAAAATTCAGAAAGGATAAAAGCCAATTGGAAAAAACCAATTAAAATATCAATGAAGCAACTTGGGAAAACGACATCCAATTGAAAACAAAAAAGGAAACTACGTGGGAAAATGACATCCAAGAAAACAACTTGGAAAAACGACATCCAGATGCAGACAAAAAAGGGAGCAAATGTGGAAGCAACCGTGTCAAATCAATGATGAGACATTATCCTTATCAGAAAAACTATACGGGATTCAAAAGAAATTAAATAGAATTCAAGAATTCTCCTATAAAATGGAGATGAAGGAAGCCTAAGGGGGCATGGAAAAAAGTTTAGAAAACCTCTCTCTATCCACTTCTGATCCACCAACCTCTCTTTATATCTACTTTTATCCACCAACCTCTCTTTCTCTGTAAAAAAAACCGTTTCCTTTCTACTAGTTTTATGTTGTAAACTTGTAATATTATCTACTGTCTCCCGTATCCCTTGTAATTGGTACATTTACAACATAATTTTTCTGCATGTAATTATGTATACTGATCAAATATATAGAAATATATCCTTGAAAAGGTTTTTTAGGAGTTTTTCTGACGGCATTCTGTAATTGGTACTTTGTTATTATGTATTCAAGTTTGGAAATTTTGAAAGTCTGGTAGTCGATTTAAAATTAGGTTGATTTTTTTATTAATTTGGTTTTTCCTAGAATTTCATCATTTAGCCGTTGAATTCATCTCTCTTACCGTTAAATTCTTTTTTTTTATATATATTTTCTTAAATTTCTTTTTCTCTTTTATCTTCTTTAGAAAAAAATGAATTTTGAGTTAATTGAATTGAATTATTTAAATCATTAGGTTTTTCGAGTTTGAGTCGAGTTAAATTCAAATGACTAAAATAATATATTGGTGTAAAATACATTTTTAGTTCCTGGCAATTTTAAAAATAAACAAATTAATTTCTCAATAAAAAATTATAAAAAATTTAAAATAATATTCAAATTGCAAAAAAAAATCATAATTTTAAAAAATTTAGAAAATTAGATATTCTAAAAAATCTAAAGAATATATAAAATTGTTTTTTTAATTTAAAATAATAATTTTAAGGACCTAAATAAGTAAATTATAAATTCAAGTTTATCATACTAGTATCTTATTTTTTTCTCTTATTTTGCTTTGAAAGAGTTTTAAAATATGTATAAAGTTTCAAATTTATGTGCTCTAATATAAAATTAATTATATTCTAACACGATTTTATTTTGACATATTTATTTTTTATTTTAAATTGAACAATTTTACTCGACTCAAATTTTATTTCACTTGACTAGATTCAAAAAATAATTCAAATTGAGTTAGGACGATAGTCAACTTGAGTAACTTGAACTTTTTTTTTCACTCGATGCAATTTGACTTGATTCGATCAAATGCTTACTCCTACTTCTCCTTTCTAACCCAAAAATCGTAGCTGCCACTGTCACCTCCTTTAAAGATGTCATTTAGGTTAGAAGTGAGAAGATGCAAAAATATTAAAGAAGAAAAAAGAATTAAATAATAAATAAATAAATAATGAAAACATTTCGTTCAATTTAATAGTGGAATGGTTAATTTGGTCAATTTTTTAACGGTAATGATTAAATTAACAATTTTTATGAGTGATCAAAATAAAAACAATCAAGTGACTAACAGGATAGTTTATCCTAAATTTTAATATTCGAAATTCTTTAATTTATCCAATTTAAAAATGCTTTTTCGATGTCGATTGAGTCTTAACTCAGACATGATATTGTTGCCAATGCAGGAGAAAGTGAGCTTGAGTTATTGAAGTGTATTATCATCCTATTTATGGGTTGGAAATAAGTTATAGATAATTTTAGAACATAATATAAAAAAATAGATAAAGAATCTATTAAAAAGGAAAAAGCGCTGAATGGGGTATATTAGATAAGCCTCCTCACTTATTATCCCCAATCTCATTTGAACTTCTTCTGCCTTGTTATCGTTTATCTTTTGTATTGACATTTACCCTTTTGTAAAATAAATAAATAAACCATCGTAAATTCGTAATTATGCAGTGTAATAGTAATAAACACTAAATATGCAAATATGATTATAGAGTAATAAATAAACAATTAAAACTTTCGAAACAATATATATTAAGTTTCCCTAATTAAAAACTGCATATATATTATTCCATGGGATGAACGGATTTTGTTGTAAGTTTTAATTAAATATATTATATTTAAACATGAAAACATTTAAAGAAATTAATTCGGCTAATAAAATAATATAAAATTACAAAAATAAAAATGGTAAGTTTTTTATTATACAAAGTTTATAATTACTTATAATCTCTCAAATCTTGATAAGCGTGCTTTAATGAGTTCGAACTCACATTTTCGTACACGGACAACAATAATAATGCCAATTAAATTAAGACTCTATTAACAAAATTGATAATGATTAATGTCATAGCCAATAATATTATAATAAAAAATGTCATAAATAATGCTTGAGAAATTTGTGAAAGATATAATTAATTATAATAATAATTTTTATGTGAATATAAATCATTAATGTTGGAACAACGAAAAAGTATTGTAACTTAATTTAGTATGAAGTTTTTAAATTTTGTATTGAAAATAAGTTAATAAGTAAGAGTGAAGCCTGTAATAGCCTGTTTTTGGTCAAATCAGAACAGTGATTTCAGGACACAAATCCGAACTCAAAATATTTATTTTATTATTTTATTAAAATACAAAAAATGATAGAATTGTTGTGTGAAAGTTCCGTAAATAAAATTTATTGTTTGAATGCCTAATTCAGTAAACAGGACTAAATCGCATAAAATGTAAAAGTGTTGTTCTATTAGTTAAAGGTGTCAAATAGCTTTGACTTTTAAATATGGTGGCATTAAATGGTAATTAAACCATTATAATAGTGAGTGGACAAATATGGGCAATGTTTAAGTGATTTATGTTTATTAATTAAAAGGGTATTATAGTAAATTGGTTAATAATTAAAATAAAATATGTTAAACAAAAGAAAAAGCTTTCATTTTTCTTGTCATCACTGAAAATACAAAGGAAGAAGAAACCATGGAAGCTATTTAGGGTTCAGTCACTTTGATCTTCAATTGTAAGTCTATTTTTGCTCGGTTTTTAATGATTTCTATGTTTTTGAGATCATTGCTTCATATTCTAGCTAGCCCGTACCTTAATTTTCGAAACTGTTAAAGATTTAACATGTTTCCATTGTAGAATGTTTGAGTAAATTGATATTGATGATATCTTATGAAGGTTTATTGATAGATTTACTAGTTTTGTAAAGTGATTTTTGACAAAAATGTCAAAAAGGGAATAATTTGTGAAAATGTAAAATTATGTGGGTAAAAGTGTGAATAAATTGAAAATATGGGCTGCTAGTAACATGTAGTATATTCAGCTAGGATGAAATTGTACTAAATTGCATGAATTTGCAATTTTTTGTGATAAGGATTAAATTGTAAAAATGTGAAAGTTTAAGGGCAAATGTGTAATATAGCCCTAATGTGTGTTTTAGACTAAATTGAATAAATAGTTGATTAAACCAGCTGATTTTGATAATATATAGATCAAGATAAGTCGAGATTGGGATTAGATCGGGGAAAAGAAAAAGTAGACGAGTAGTCGATAATTTCCATCCGAGCAACTCGACGTAAGTTCGTATAATTAGAATCAAACTTTTAAATAATTGTAATTATTTGAAATAAATGTATGTAATTGAGTATTTGATCTACTTGAAATACGAATGCCTTGTTGATATAGTCTGATGGTTATCGAGCCCCGTTTGAACCGTAGGAAATCGTAGGATACGAGTGACATGTCACTAGGGTTACCATTTAGGTTGAGATCCTACATGTGTTTTGGACTCACCGTAAATCGTATGAGCTTACCGATATATCACCTTGTAAGAGCTTATTGTTTTCAGCTTGTCAGATTTTACCATTTCAGCTCAATAGAGCTTACTGTCCATCAGCTTAGGAGGAGCTTACTGATCATAGCTCAAAAGAGTGGAAATGATAATGAATTGATAGATTACTGATTTATATGTTATATGTATCAATCGAGTATCCCTCGATGTTCTAATAGGTTCAACAGGCGTAAATTCTGTTATTGGTTATGTGGAAAAAACTATTGGTTATGTGGAGAAAACTATGTGTTACATGGATGAATTACTGTTATATGGATGAAGTATTGTTTATACAAATGAATTACTGTTATCGAATGAATTATTGTTTATACGATTAAGAGTGAATTGTTACAAATGATGTATGTGATATATAAATTTGATATGATACAATATATTGAGTATTAAATTGAGATAATGGATGATTACATGCACTTATGTGACTAACTTGTTGATGAATGCTTGTGTATAGGCATTTGGCAAGTGAATTTGATATACTTTGTTTAATTGTTTGATTATGTATAAATGGTAAGTTAAATTCTGAATTATATGGGCTTACTAAGCTATAAAGCCTACTTTGTTTCTTTTCCATATTTTATAGAGGTTTGATAGCTCACTCGATTCGGATAAGTCGGAGTTAACTCATGGATATTTGTAAATATGGCATGTATAGGCTAGATATAAAGACGATAGTTATGGTTACTTGAGATAGTGACTTTGGTACATCTTGTAGTATAAGTTAAAGCCATGTGATTTGGCTTAGCTTGGTATAATGTTTTGGTTGTGTATAAGTATTCAATAGGGTATGTTTTGGCAAGTAGTAAATGAATTAGAAATATGCAATGTTGTCTTGATATGTGATAGGCATATGAATGAAAAATGATTGTAGTTGAATTGGTTTAAATTGCGTATGAAATGTTATGGATTGGTTGCCTATTGAGTTACAATTTATGCTTGTGCAGGTATGTAAAAATAGGGTGGCAAAATGGCTTCGCAAATAGCCTATTTTTGTCCACACGGGCAGAGACACGGGCGTGTGTCTCGGCCTTGTGTGACACACGGTCATGTTACATGACCATGTGTCCCCTAGTGTTGAAATTAAATGAAGTTAGTATACTCCACATGGTCTCACACACGGGCGTGTGACTGGCCGTATGGTACAAGCCAGTATATCCCTTATTTGGCACACGGCCTAGCACATGGGCGTGTGACTTGGCCGTGTTGCATAAGTTAGTATACCTTACAGGTTTGGCACGACCTAGTACACGGCCTAGCACATGGCCTGGCACACAGGCGTGTGTGGCCACTTTGAAGGGTACACGGGCTAGACACACGGGCGTGTGGTTGGTCGTGTGACCCAAGTCAGTATGTACCCCCTATTTTCACACGGCTTGTGACACGGGCGTGTCTGGTGGCCATGTGAGACACACGGCCTGCCCACACGGGCGTGTGTCCTCTGTTTTGAGAAAAAATTTTCAAAGTCTCGTAAAAGTTTTATAAGTTATCGGTTTAGTCCCGAACTGCTCCTAAAGTATGTTTAAGGCCTCATAAGCTATTATAAGGGACAAATTGATTGAGATTGAATTATGATTGTATGAATTGATTGAATGCAAGAGAAAAACACTGTTATATGTGTTATAAGTCCGGTAATGCTCCGTACCCCTATTTTGACGATGAATATGGGTGAGGGGTGTTACAAAGCCAATAATTTTTTGCAGTCGAGATTAAGTTATATATTAACCAAGGATATGACTAATACCATGGTGATCAAGCTCTTAGGCCGAAACATTGGGTATGCTACGCTTCAAAATAAAATGTATTCTCTATGGAAGCCTTCTAAGCCTTTTTATCAGAGTTTAGAGTATTTTGAGTGAGTTTTATCTCAAGGACCTTGGATCATTTATGGGCAATACTTAATGGTGCAACCACAGTCCATTGAATTTGATCTTGTTAAGTCGTTCCCTTGTGTAGTCATGTTGTGGATCCATCTTCTAGAGCTTATGGGGCACATGTATAAGCGAAAAATTTTGTGAGAAATTGGTAGGATAATTGGAAAAGTAGCTAAATTAGATTTGAATTTAGGTAACAAAGCTCGGGGTCGATTCGTGCATATGGCAGTCTATGTCAATCTTGAAAAGCCATTGGTGTTGCATGTTTTAATTAATGGAGTTATTCAGAAAATTAAATATGAATACTTGCCTATGGTATGCTTCTCATGTGGTTGTTACGGCCATGTTAAAGAGTTCTATAAAACAAAGAAAACTAGTCTAGGATCAGTAGCAGACGCATCTTCGACTGATGGAGGAAACAATACGACGGATACCATGATGGTGGTTGATGGCAGTGTTGGCGAGATAGAACCCTATGGTCCATGGATGTTGGTGGAATATAGGAAGAGGCGAAATTTCAATGGTTCTCGCAAGATCGAAGCCGCAAATCTGGGAACTTTGATGGGGAAATCTCGAATTAATGCTTTGGAAAGTATTAATGGTAATTAGGGGTGAGTAAAACTCGATTCGATTCGAAAAGATTGAAAAAAATTTGAATTTCAAGTTAATCGAATCGAGTTATTCGAATTATTCGAGTCAACTCGAATAACTCGATTCAAGTTTCGAATTCAAGTTGAGTTGAATTTCACAATTCGAATAACAGATTGGTGTAAATACCCTTTTGGTTCCATCAACTTTGAAAATAAGCAAATTAGTCTCTCTCAACAAAAATTACAAAATAATTCAAAATAATTTCCAAAAATTCAAAATAGTTCAAAATAATTTCCAAAGATTCAAAATAAATTTTAAAATTCAAAATATTTATAAAAATTTCAAATTTTATATTTTAAAAAAATTATAAATATTCTAAAATATTCTAAAATATTTATAAAAAAGTTAAAATTTTAAAAATTTTCTAAAACAATAATTTTGGGGACCTAATTAATTATTCAAATTTATCGTACTCAAGTTTTTTTTTTCTTTGAAATTTTTTCAAATATATATGGTTTCAAATTTATGTAGTATAACATGGAATTAGTCATATTGTAACAATATTTTTATTTAACATGTTTAATTTTTTTAAAATTTAACTCGAACAATTTCATTCAATTCGACTCAACTCAAATTTCATTTCACTAGACTTGATTCGAAAAAAATTCAAATTGAGTTAGGATGATAAAAAAAAAGACTCGTAAAATCGATTAACTTAAATTTTTTTCACTCCATTTGTAACACCCCAAACCCGGCCTAGACATTATAGTCGAATCTAGTGATTTCACATGATAGCGTGTTGAAACTAAGTTGTTACGATAAAACCGTTTTCATTTATTTACTCTTGTTGATTCCATAATCGCCTACTTATAATTGACTGTTTTAAAACACAATTCGTTGCGGAAGCTTTAGAAATAATTTATTTTATGAAAAACTGAGTTAATTAGGTAAATTCGTCCATCTTAGGAAAACCCCTTTGTTTTAGAGAAAACCGTTTGTTCGTTGAGTTTGTACAGTTATTAAATCCACGAAAACAGTCTAAAATTCGAAATAAAAGCAACCAGTCCAAAAAAGTCCAATTTACATAAAAAAATAACACAGAAAATAATTAAGAAATAATTACCAAAACTGAAATTTAAAATAGTATAAAATACGTGTGGCCACCATCGAGTCCTCCGCTGCACCGATCTGTCAAGTCTGGGGATTACCTGTGCACGTTAAACAGAGAGGGGTGAGTTTACGTAAACTTAGTGTGTAATCCCACAGAAACCGAACAACAGTAAACACAGTGCATAGTAAAAAACAGTCTTGGGCCTAAGCCCCTTTCAGTATCAGTATCAGTATGCATAAGGGTCTTAGCCCATCACAGTATCAATAACAGATATACAGTATTCAATAACAAAGTCCTACCCAACCAGCCTCTACACACCATCTTCGTCCAACCCTACACTCCATGTGGGGATTAAATTAACCCATCCATCCTTACACTCCAGGTAGTACCAAATGCGGCACAAACAGCAGTTTGCAGTTGAGCTACTAGTATATTAGGCTTAAGAGCCTTTCAATACACTTCCTCCAAATAATATCATCCCAACCCAATGCAATGCAACATACAATAGATGACATGCTATAGGTGATTATCAGTACATACACTCAATTCAGTTTACATGCAAGTTATTAACATGCTCAGTACAGATATCATACAATCAGTATCACACTTTTAGATGTCTAAGTAGTGCTTACCGACGCTACAGTAGGTTCGTGCAACCTTAGAAATCAATTCAGTAAAAATGGGCTCACACGCCCATGTAGCCTGCCCGTATGGGCCCACACGTCCAGATTGGCCTTGGCCCGTGTGGATCACACAGCCTAGCCCAAATTGCCACACGTCCGTGTGGACTACCCTTATGGGCCCACATGCCTGTGTGGCCCACACGGCCTACCTGGCCATCAGACGGCCATGTCTTGTGCGCATGGCCTGACCTCGTCGATTACACACCCGTGTTATGTCACACGGCCTACCACAAGAGCGACCACATGCCAGTGTGGCATCAACAGTAAGGTTTTCAACTTTCGCTAGAACCTCGCTTTCTGCGTTTTCGGGTACACACCTGGTGCGATTTCGATGTAGAACAACTTTCGAGCACTCCAGAACCTATAATCGACCAATAAAGCATTGAATTAAACACTTAGAAATCAAACTAAAACTGAACCCAAATCGAGATACTCATCCTTAAAGTGACGAAACTTACCTCAACCACCTCGAATCAATCAATCACGAAACAGCACGAGGAGAACTTTGATCCTTGCAATATGCTACTTGCCAAAGCGACAATAACCCCGATCAAAAACTTAATATTCACACTTACAAACCATAAGAACCCACTTATCGAAACGTGTGACGAAAATCCAACTAGCGAAGGTGACGGTGAAAGTCAACAAAAAAGAAGCGAAATCA
This sequence comes from Gossypium anomalum, assembly GCA_025698475.1. NCBI lineage: Eukaryota > Viridiplantae > Streptophyta > Magnoliopsida > Malvales > Malvaceae > Gossypium > Gossypium anomalum. The sequence continues at coordinate 60,056,485 of CM046965.1, forward strand.
AAAAGAGGATGGAAGAAAGAAGAGCAAAAAGCCGAATATGGGAGAAGGGAGGAAAGGAAGTAAACGTCAGGACTTTTCCCCAAGAGTCACCGAAAATTTTGAAAAAGAAAGAAAGATTATCAAGAAACTAACATTCTGATCACAAATCCCTAAATTCTCTCTTACTTTCACTCTCACAATCCCCATTACTCACAACCACCTCAGTATTTCGGCTAAACTAAAACTCCTATAGTCCACCAAGCAAAAATCAACCCTCTTGCTCATGCAAGGATTTGAACACAAGTCCTCCAACATCCCAACACTCAAATTAACCATCAGAACAACAGATCCATTCTGTTATATACCTACAAACAATTAATAAAAAGCCTTCTGGCCAGAGATAGGGCTTGATTCAGAAAAATACCAAAATTTAGCCAAAGTCATGGCTTGAACTTTGGACCTCACACACACACCCAGAATACTTAACCACTGAAGCAGATACAATTTATGTCCCATTTACTAAAGCTGAAATTAATAAATTTTGGGGTGTTACAACTCCACCCCCTAAAAGAAATTTCGACCTCAAAATTTACTTGATCAGAATAGATGAGGATACTGCTGACGCATCACATCCTCAGGTTCCCACGTGGTCTCCTCAGTGCCATGATTCCACCACATCACCTTCACTAATAGGATAGACTTCCTCCGAATAACATTTACATCGTGATCCAGAATCTAAACCGGCTCCTCCTCGAAGGTCAAGTCTGGCCTAACCTCAATCTCCTCCACAGGGACGATGTGCAAGGGATCAAAGCAGTAGCGCCTCAACATAGAGACGTGGAACACATCGTGAATACGGTCTAACTCTAGAGGTAGCTCCAACTGATAAGTGATCGGTCCCACTAGTTTTAGAATTCGGTACGGCCCAATAAACCTAGGGTTTAGCTTACCCTTACGACCGAACCTTAGAATTTTTTTCCATGGCGAGACCTTGAGAAATACAAACTCCCCCACAGAATACTTAATCTCATGTCTCTTCAAATCAGCATAAGATTTCTATCTGCTTGATGCCGCTTTTAGATGATCCCGAATCAATCTGACCTTATCCTCAGTCTTAGAAACTAACTCAGGACCCAAAACACGTCGTTCACCCAACTCAGTCCAGCAAAAGGGAGTGCGATAATTATGACCATACAGAGCCTCGTAAGGTGCTATCTGAATGCTAGACTGGAAACTGTTATTATAAGCAAACTCCGCTAGCAACAGATACTCCTCCCAACTGCCTCGAAAATCGATAGCACAACTCCTCAACATATCCTCCAGTATTTGAATCACCCTCTCTGATTGACCATCGATCTGAGGATGGAACGCAGTTCTAAAGTCCAACCTTAAACCCAGAGCCTCATGTAGTTTTTTCCAAAACCGAGACGTGAAGTGAGGATCCCTATCAGAGATAATTGAAATCGGTACCCCATACAGTCTCACTATCTTAGAAATATAAAGTCTCGCCAGCTTTTGCAGATAATAATCTGTCCTAACCGGTATGAAGTGCGCAGACTTGGTCAATCGATCCACGACGACCCACACTGATTCCTTTTTAATGGGTGTTAAAGGTAACCCACTAATGAAATCCATCGTTACTCACTCCCATTTCCATAACGAAATCTTAACCGGTTACAGCAAGTCCGAAAGTAATTGATGCTCAGCCTTAACCTACTGACATGTCAGATATCTAGCCACAAAATTTGTAACCTCTCGCTTCAATCCTGGCCACTAGTTCAACTCTCGAAGATCTCGGTACATCTTATTCCCACTAGGGTGCATAGCGTAAGGGCTACTATGCACCTCTCTCAGTATAGACAGTCTCAAATCAGAATCATTCAGCACACATATCCGGCCTCAGAAACACAACACATCCTCAAAGTTTAACCCAAAGTCTATAGTGTTACCACTCTTAATCTGTCGAAACCGAAGACCCAAAGACTCATCCTTCAGTTGTTTAACCTTAATCTGCTCGATCCAAGTTAGTTTCACTTGCAGCTCAGCCAACAAACTCCCATCGCCGAACAAGCTAAGTCGAGCGAATATCGCTCTCAGATCAGTCATAACCCTACGGCTCAATGCATCGGCCACCACATTGGCCTTGCTAGGATGGTACTCAATAGTACAATCATAGTCTTTAAGCAGCTCAATCCATCTACGCTGCCTAAGGTTTAGCTCATTCTAAGTAATGAGGTACTTAAGGCTCTTGTGATCAGTGTAGATGACACACTTCTTACCATATAGATAGTGCCTCTAGTTTTTTAGAGCAAACAATGGCCAATTCCAAATAGTGTGTTGGATAGTTCACCTCGAGCGTCTTGAGCTGATGAGACGCATATGCTACCACCTTAAAATCCTGCATCAACACACATCCCAAACTGACATGTGATACATCACTATAAATTGTGAACTCGCTTCGGTGTTCTAGTCAGATCGTAATAGGAGCGTCGATCAAGCATACTGAGCTTCTCGGTTGTCTTGTCACGTAGCGATCCTAGACAAACGGTACACCATTACGTAGTAGTTTAGTTAAGGGTGCTGCAATCAGTGAGAAACCTTCCACAAAACGTCGATAATAACCCGCCAGTCCCAGAAAACTACATATCTCAAACACATTCTTAGGCTATTTCCAATCCAGTACAGCATCAATCTTTTAAGGATCGACTCGAATCCCTTAGCAGACACCACATAGCCCAGAAATGTTACTTCACGTAATTAGAATCACACTTGTTGAACTTAGCATAGAGCTGCTTCTCCCTCAAAATCTGAAGAACAATCCTAAGGTGCTCGTCATACACATCTTCAGTCTTAAAATAAACCAGTATGTTGTCGATGAACACCACTACATCGATCTAGGTTGGGCTGAAACACTCGGTTCATCAGATCCATGAAAGCTGCCGGGGCATTAGTCAGTCCAAATGGCATCACTAGGAACTCGTAGTGACCATAACGAGTCCTAAACGCCGTCTTTTGCACATCGGCCTCTTTCACCCTCAATTGATGATAACTAGAACGTAAGTCAATCTTAGAGAACACAGACGCCCCTCAAAATTAGTCAAACAAATCATCAATCCTCGGAAGTGGATACTTGTTCTTAATAGTCAACTTATTCAGTTGCCGATGTTATTTTAAGGAGAATGTTCAACCGAATCAAGGTACCAAAATAAGGGATGTTCATAAGGGTATTTTGGGTAGAAAAAAGTGGCGGCAGAGTTGTGAACCATTGGAGAGAATTTGGAGGAGGTCGTAAAGGTAGAAAACTTAGTAAAACCATTAAAGATAGAGGGAATACGTTCAAAAATTCATCTTCACGGGCTCTCTTATTTGACTCGATTAATAGTTTGGTTAAACTTATTAACTCACAAATTGAGCAGGAAAATGCTCAAGAGGATCCAAAGGGTGACAAAAAGCATTTGGTTTCTAAGGATGCTTCTCGACAGTAAGATTAGTTTTTTTTCTTGTCTAGGATTATTATTTATGGACTTTTATTTGTCTATTTTTTCATGGAATTTTCAGGGATGTGTGAATGCAAAATTCCCTCGTATTTTCAAGGA